>VZRH01005584.1:0-25037 GCA_013397555.1 Urocynchramus pylzowi | reverse complement strand
TTCTTTTTGTCACAACCTCTGCTGGACTGTGGTTTTCATTTGGTTTTCAGGAAACGTACAGAAAGTCCAAGCAGTGAGACAAATCTTTGATTCTCTGGGAAGGCATCTCATGTTTGGGGAATAAATCAACTGTGCCATGTAAGCCAGTTAACAGACACAATCACTGTCTTCTGTCTGAGGGTGGGCAAAAAAAAGAAGGCGGGGGGGCGGGGGGAAGAAGAAAAAAAGTCTCTTTAACTAAATTTTGCCACTTTAGTCCAGAAAGGGCAATGATAAACATGAAGTAGATCAGTCATAAGAAAAAGAAGGCCTTTTTCAGGTCATCTTTATCCACTCTTTTTTCATCTTAACTCAACCACAGACATCACAGAATCTGAAAAATGGTAAGGGTTGGAAGAGACCTCTGGAAATCATCTAGTCCAATCCCTCTGATAAATCAGGCTCACCTGGAGAAGGTTATGTCCCTAATGGTTCTGAATATCTTCAGATCAAACTCCACACCCTCTTTGGGAAGCCTGTACCAGTGCCCTGTCACTCACACAGTGATGAATTTTTGCCTCATATTCAGATGGAATGTCCAGCACTTCAGTTTGAGCCTGTTGCCCCATGTCATGTCTCAGGGCACCACTGGAGAGAGTCTGACCCCATCCTCTTGACACCAGCCTTTAAGATATTCATAACAATTGGTAAGATCCTCTCTCAGTCGTCTCTTCTTCAGGCATGTTGTGAGACGTAACATTTTTAAACACCATCAACACTGTGAAAAAAGGCAGTCAGATGTGGGCAAGCTGAGGAAAAGGTCACAGGAGAACAAGAATTATAAGAGACTGAAGAAAATACCTCTTAAGAAGAAAGACTGGTAGAGTAATGACTCCTCAGCCTACATGAAAGAAGCCCATGGAGGGAATGTGATGACTGTCATGGCATCAGTTGCAGCAAAGCAAACTTAGGCTGGCTCCAAAGGAAACTTACTAAGTTGACAGAAGTGAAACATTGAAAAAGCCTGGACTCATTTCTGCTGTGGGTTTTTCTGGCAGCATGGTCCATGGTGTAGACATTTAGACTAAGAAGTGTCTTGTGTTTTATTCTGTCCCAAAGATGCCCAAATTAATGAAATTCCACAGGCTCTGCTATATAGCTTCCACAAAAAAGGAGTCTTTGTAAGGTCTACTACCCAGACTCACATGACAGGGGAAAACAGAGTAACAGTTCATCTTGTCTTCAAAACCAGTGCTGGTGGACAGAGAATCTGTTCACTTACACACATCCTACCTCCAAGCACCAGGATTTACAAGCCCTTTTTATCATGAAAAAGGCTGAGTTCATCAGGCTGAGGCTGGAGGTGAGGAACCAAATCCTGTTCTCAGTAATGTTAAATATAAAGTCTTTCTGCAAGAAACTTACATGAGATTTTGTCCTTGCTGAAGACATTCCAGTAAGATCAGTAAAAAAGAAGATAGAAAAGAGCAAAAATTGTTTTGTTTCATTTGCTGCCAAATTTTTAGCATTTCACAGTTTTGGAATACATTGAAACCTCTTCAGCTAGATGAAGGAAACAGATGAGCCTTGCCTGAGCTGGGGCAGGGTGCATCAGGATGCCTGCCTGCAACAAACACCATGGCACAGAAGAAACATAGGTCACACCTATAATTTATGTTTAGAAAGCATCTCTGGTTCCAAGCACCATGTCTATGGCTGCAGCCTCTCTTCATCACAGCAAAACTGTTACATATGGCATCGATTCAAATATATACCCTCCGAAGAAGACACATGTTGCACCAGGAGCAGTTTAGATTGGAAATTAGGAAAAACTTCTTCTCTCAAAAGGTTGTTCAGCCCTGGCATAGGCTGTCCAGGGCAGGGGTGGAGTCACCATCCCTGAAGGGGTTTTAAAAGCCCTTGTAGATNATGTTAAATATAAAGTCTTTCTGCAAGAAACTTACATGAGATTTTGTCCTTGCTGAAGACATTCCAGTAAGATCAGTAAAAAAGAAGATAGAAAAGAGCAAAAATTGTTTTGTTTCATTTGCTGCCAAATTTTTAGCATTTCACAGTTTTGGAATACATTGAAACCTCTTCAGCTAGATGAAGGAAACAGATGAGCCTTGCCTGAGCTGGGGCAGGGTGCATCAGGATGCCTGCCTGCAACAAACACCATGGCACAGAAGAAACATAGGTCACACCTATAATTTATGTTTAGAAAGCATCTCTGGTTCCAAGCACCATGTCTATGGCTGCAGCCTCTCTTCATCACAGCAAAACTGTTACATATGGCATCGATTCAAATATATACCCTCCGAAGAAGACACATGTTGCACCAGGAGCAGTTTAGATTGGAAATTAGGAAAAACTTCTTCTCTCAAAAGGTTGTTCAGCCCTGGCATAGGCTGTCCAGGGCAGGGGTGGAGTCACCATCCCTGAAGGGGTTTTAAAAGCCCTTGTAGATGTGGCACTTTGGGATGTGGTTTAAGTGGTGGGTTTGGCAATGCTGAGTTAATGGTTGGACTCAGTGATCTTAGAGGGCTTTTCCAACCTAAGTGATTCCATGATCCTATGATTCTCAGCCTCCCATGGAAAAGCCATGCACATTAGGAGGGAACTTATGAATCAAAATACACCATGAACCAGGCAGAAACCAAATTTCCAAATTTCCCAAACTACTTGTTCCCCAATAAATGGGGAAAAGCCACTTCGAACTTGCAGCAGGCTGGGCTAAAAAGCAAAAGCATTCAAAGGGCAGGGAGGGCTTCCAGGGGACATGAAAGGCAGGAGCATTTATATAATCTTCAAATGTCAGAAACCCTCTCTCTGTCCTCCTGCATTAACCTTTTACCTTTAAGCATTCTCTTCCCAGACAGGACCCTTCACAAGAGAACTGGCCCTCTCTAGCAGGTCATTGCTTTGAGGGGCAGAGCTGTTCACAGTCAGCAGTCAGCTCTTACTCAAGAGTCAGGAAGTGTACATCCGAAGAGGAGAATTTACAAGAAAACATTTCAGTAGTGTTTCCATTTTGTGGGACTCACAGTTTGCATTTGTTCCCCCTTTCCCCTGTGCGAAAAAAAAAAATGTGTTGCAATGACTCTTGGAGACAGGGAGTGATAGGTGCGTCTCTGGCATCCTCCTGTTGAATTCTTTCTGTGAAAGAGCCTGACCCTTCCTGGGGAGAAGGTTCATGCTGATGGCGCACATGATAGGAGAAGAACATCTGCACCAAGGTGGCCTCCTTGCATGCAAGAACCACCCAAAAAGTGTCTTCTCCCATCACCCTCCCCAAGCACTGGCTCCCAAAGTCCATTTGGTGTTGTGGCTCCTTGCCAGCATATCTTTGTTATACAAGATTTGTCCCCACCACTCATCTTACAAACAAAAACTACTCACTCCAGCCATAAAAATCAAGCCACAGAATACTTGCAACATGATGATCTGATAACAGAAGGGTTATAAATGCTCCAAAAGCCAGTGTTTAAGCCTAGGCAAAATTCAGGACTAGTAATAATAAAATGTCCATGAGTTGCAGGCATGGATGAAAGACGGTCAGTGCTGTGGTTATAATTTTGCCAGAGCCAAGCCTCTTGAGCTGCATGAAGTGATCCATGGCTGCAAACCAAGGGTAGAAGCTAGGGGACAGATGAGATACCAAGGCATTTCTAACCATATCAGGCTTTTTTTTTTTACCCCAAATGAATGAAGAAACTCAACAGATTCCAGCTTAGACAGGAATTTTCTCAAAAACAATGCCAAAAGAATTTCCACCTGACATCTAGTGGCTGCTGAAAATAGAGAAAGATAATGTGGTAGGAGAAAACAAGCTATAACCAAGAAGATTAATTGCAAGTGCAATAATATCCAGGCCTTCTGATGAAATATTTTACAGTATATTCCACTCAAGAGAATGGCATTTTTTACTGATTTATTTTAACCTTCACATTACACAGATACGTTATCGATGTCTTCAGAGATGCCTTGGTGTTATTTGCCCCCAACAGCAAATAATAACAACTCTTTCTCAGCTATATAACATTTCGAAGGAAACCCTTGACATGATTAGAAAAATATCAAGGACAATTAAGTCACATGGCTGTCACACACTGTGGGAACAGACTTGAGGTCTGCTCCAGCACTTAGATAGCAGGAGAAATGCCAGTTCAAATCAAATAGCAACAATCTTAGAGGTAGTAATTGTTAAAGATCTCCTGGTTAAAGATCCTCTGGGGTCTCTGTATTATTTTAATAATGGTTCAAGTCAACTTTACTGCTTGCAGAGGAGCCTGGTACCACAAAGGCTCATCTCAAGGGAATGCAGTCAGGACATCTCAGCTGCGCATCACTTTGTTCAGTAGGGAGAAAGGGGGTGTTGGTCACATATCTTTGGGAGTCCAGGTAAACTTGATGTCTCTGTTGTAGGTCCAATTTTTAGTGTCACTGGATGAAGGGATATCATGGACAGAGGTTCCTGAGAGGTGGATGCCAGCATGGGGCTCCTATGGTTAAAACATGGTTAAGAGGACTCAGGCAATTTGGGGAGATTTCCAGTCATCTAATCTGCCAGCCCAGATGGCTTGCTTTGTCCCTGACCATGGTTCCTCCTCTGTAATCTACTGTAATTAATAAGGCAGGCTTTTCCCCTCATTATGGTTGTATCAGCTTTGCTGTGTGTCAGCAGTGCCTAGCATTTCAGCCACAGAGTCTGGCTGAGTCCCCACTCCTTGTCACACTCAAGAGAGAGGCCACTTAGAACGGGTGAAGTGAGAAGGGTGACCAGATCCTGCTAATTGCACATTAACAGACCCACAGCAGCCACTGGCATCAGAGGAAAGAGGCTGGCTTCCCCTGGGCCCCAGAGCTGTGGCACACAGCAGACAGTGTTGGTAGAATGCCCAGCACAGCTCCCCAGCTGATGTTTTCCATCACTACTTTGTTATAGACAGAAAATCCATCCATCCTCACTCCACTAGCATTTGCAGGGTGCTGGTATCAGTGCTCCTGCCACTCTGGATCCCACCACACCTCTGAAGGTTTCTCCACACCAGCTGACCATGAACCTGCTCTTCCTCTCCCTTGTAGTCTCCTCATCCCACCCATACAGCAAAACCTCTCTTTAAATCCTTTGATAACCATCAAAGCACCTTAACAATAGGGTCTCACCCTGAATCCACAGCCAATTTCTCTTGTTGCAGTTACTCTTGGCATGATGGCACAGGAGTCCCACATTAACCCTTTCTGCCATGGGATTGTGGAGTAAATTTTGGCAGACAATTGGCTTTTAGCTAATTGAAGCCTGGGTTCTGAACATTCACCTTCTCCATTCAGCCCCTCAGGGGACCCAAACCCCACATGGAGGAAGAAATTTATTTGTTAAAATCCTAGCAAGTGAGAATCACACCATAACTTCTGGATACACCAGCCCAGCCCATGCTATATCATGAAGATCTCAGTCGTTACAGCAGCAGCTTGCATTCAGGTCTCACCTAAATTCATGGTGATTGGACCTGTATCTTACCACAAGCCAGCTGGAAGAAAATGGACCAAAGCAAACTCTTGGTGGCCCAGAGGAACTGCGTGCCCACAGGGGAGGCAACAGCATCTATAGTCATGTGTTTTTCTTCTTATCTGTAAGGTCTTGAAGCTTCTAGGCATGAATCTGCTGGCCCTGTGTTCACATGCAGTAGATGATCATGGGTGAAGATAAACCTTCTGAGGAAATCATAAAGGTGACCTTGTGACTCTAGGTTTAAACTATTAAAAAAAAACTCTGAGCACCTGGAGTTTTTCATGCCCCAAAGAGAATGACACATCTACCATGGGTGTTGCACAGAAGATACTAGGCCCTTTTACCAACACCACAAACTTGAAGGGTAGCTTGCACAGACCTCTGATGCCTTTTTTTCTCCCTTCCCTCTTTCCAAGCCCTGTGGAACTGGAACAGACCCCTGCAAAACCACTCTGGTTGGAGAGCTGTTGTCAGGCCATTTTCAAAAGTTCACAACACTTCGCAAATTGTTCTTGCTGGAGGTTGCACAATAGCAGTGTCATTACTCAAAAAACCCATCCAAGAATATTATGTTAGACATAGACCAGATCTCTTCACCCACAACAACATTCCATGGGAAAAAAAAAAAGAGGAAAATAAATTGTTCAACACAAGCTGGAGATTACAATGAAAAATTTACCCCTAATTATGTATATTTTTATGGAGAAAGGTTATCTATCCATCATCGTATACTAGGACAGGAAAGAGCCTGTGATATTTAGATATAAGTATCTTGCATGGGTAGTTAAAGAGAAAAA
The DNA here is from genome assembly GCA_013397555.1 of Urocynchramus pylzowi. Taxonomy (NCBI): domain Eukaryota; kingdom Metazoa; phylum Chordata; class Aves; order Passeriformes; family Fringillidae; genus Urocynchramus; species Urocynchramus pylzowi. The sequence goes on along the minus strand of VZRH01005584.1, from coordinate 18,749 downwards.
ATGATCCTAGAGAGGCTGTCTCTACTCTCCCCATCCTCTCCCTGTAGATGCCCATCACAAACACTGCATAAATATGTTGAAGATGGTCACCTGACCTATTTTAATCATCTATATTAGGAAGTAATGAGTAGGAGTGTCTGTTTCTCTCCAGAAACAATAAAGGGAACAATTAGTCGAGATGTAAAAAACTCCATCACACCAGGCCAATCCCATTTATACATCTTGTTTTCTCCATCTCTAAAGCAGAGATAATAAAGCTGACTTTGTCTCAAAAGCAGCTGAAGATCCTTGAGGGAAAAGGTAGTTGTGATATAGGGATGTTACTCACGGAAAAAACACAATAAGGTTAACAACAAGGTCAGTAATGAGTTCTTACAGAAAACCTGCAGTAGAATTGCAAAAAGCCAAGGTTGCCCTCAGTTTGGAAAATTCAAGAATCAAAGATTTGGGTTGGAAGGGACCTTTAAAGGTCGCCTAGTTCAACCCCCTTGCAATGAACAGAGACACCTTCAACTAGATCATGTCTATAGTCTCCCCATAGCTGAAACTGGAGCCTTCAAAAAGCATTCTTTTTTCTTTCTGCAATTTTCAAATGGCACATTAAAGAAGAAAGGTGTTTTTTTTATTAAGAGTCAGCCACTTGATGTTTCACAAAAGTTGTGGGATCACACTCACTGCAATTACCATATTTTTCAGCATTTGGCAAGTTGAAAGCAATAGGTTGACCACAAGCTATACAAAACTTAGAGTATTTATCTTTTTTAATTCCATTTGACTATTTTTCCCATTTATGTTCTCCCTTGCACCTCTGCTTGGACTCCTCAGCATCAACGAAATCCCTCACAGTGGAAGAGCAGCAGAGCCCAGAGTGATTGTTTCTCCTGCGGCTCTTACACAGAGGACACTGCTTTGCCCCATCCTGTCTAGCCTATGGCAAGCTGTTGGTGCCTTGAGTCCACACCAAACCAGGAGTGCCTGTTCCTGATACTACAGCACAAGCACAGGGTTCTGGAAGGTGACTGAGACTAGAAGAGCTGGGACCTGAGGCCTTGAACAGCTGGAACGAGATCCAGCCCTTGGAAAACTATCAGGTTTGGCTGCTCAGGATGGAAGGTGTAAGAAGGAGCCAGGGTTTAGACATGTCCCCACATGTGCCTCATCCTCTGGGCTGCAGCCAGGACATCTGAAAATACATGCCTGTAAGTGCATGTGCCCTGAAGAGGGTGAGACATCCCCTCCTATGCCACTCCCTGAAGGACTCACCAATGAGCAGGGCATAGGCAGCCTCTATGGAACACTGGTGACTGGGATGCTCTTGAAGATACCATGAGACCCCACAAAATTCATTATAAATATGATAGACTCATTCTATCATTAGGGCAGGGAAACACCAGTGCTTAGACATCTGTCTGCTTTGTGTCCATACTTTGCATCAGTTCCTGCCCACTTCTAGTGTGTCAAAGTCTCTGCAAGGGGCTCTGTAAATCTGTGACCTTGGATTGAGTGAAGTTTTGCCACCTCTTTGGGTCAGGTCACAATCATGCCCTGGGTCTTCAGGGGAGTTTCTAAATTGTCACAGAGTTCCACACCATTAATTTCCTCTCAATCAGTTTTTCCCTCTCCACTGATTAGTCATTTCTGCCTTTAACACATTTCCAGGCTCTGCAGCCTCATAAAACTTCATAGGGGAACATATCTGTGTGGTTGGTATAGGCAGGAAATTACTGTCATTTTTCACTTCTTCAGCCTGAGAAGGTGTTTACTGGGCCTGTAATCAGAGGGCATTTGCATGTTGGCCCTTCCATCACCGTCCCCAGAGAGGTGTCAGCACCAGGAGCCAATGCAAAAAAGAATCCAAGCTCTTTATTTTGACTGGCTGGAAGGAAACCTGGGCATTTCAGCAACACAACTTCTTCAGACAACCCCTCATCAGCATCTCAGCAGAGCAGTGAAGGCTGGAGAAAAACTTCCTGGTTTACACCAAAGGTTAGCAGCAAGCCAAATCCTTCTGTTAATGGACATAACACACCCTGCCCCACTTCAGCTGATTGAGTGTGAGCACCCACATCCCTGGAATATTTCCATGCTTTGACACCTGTCTGATGGGGCCCCTGAGAAGGACTCCTGGAGACTTCTCTGTGTCAGGAGACTTAACAAAGAAGCTTTGTGGCAGAGGACAAATACAAGTGCAGGACTTGCAAATGTCTACCAAGCTTTGTCTTCTTCCTTCATTTTGATTAAGAGCTGTCTGGAAATGAACTTAGGTGTGCCCAAGTGGGCAAGAAGGCTGAGGGCACCTGGCCTGTATCAGCAATGGTGTGGCAGCAGGACCAGGGCAGTGACCTGTTCCAGGCACTGCTGAGGTACCTCCAGTCCTGCAGGCAGTTCTGGGCCCTTCCCAACAAGAAGGACATCAAAGGGCTGGAGCATGTCCAGGGAAGGAAACAGAGCTGGGGAAGAGGCTGCAGCACCAGGAGTGGCTGAGGGAGCTATTGGGGCTCAAACTGAAGAAAAGGAGGCTATCTCTCCACAACTCCCTGACAGGAGGGTGTAGCCAGGTGGAGGTCAGGCTCTTCTCCCAGGGAACAAGGGACAAAACAAAAGAAAAGAGCCTCCAGTTGTGCCAGGAGAGGTTTAGGTTGGCTATTGGGAAAATTCCTTCCCTGAAAAGGTTGTCCAGCCCTGGCAAGGGCTGCCCAGGGCAGTGTTAGAATCCCCATCCCTGGATGTGGCACTTGGGGACATAGCTTAACGGTGGCCTTGGTAGTTTGTTGGGGATTAGTTGGACTTGATGATCTTAGAGGGCTTAAAAGCCCTCTAAACAACCTCAATAATTCTGTGATTCACCATTTAAGAGGAATAATGAAAGGCAAAGACCAACATGTTAGGTGAAGAGCTTCCTCCCCCACTTGCTAAGTGCATAATTTTGTGGGGCTCGTGGGTGGAAAGACGGGTTGGAAGATGCAGTTCTTGGGAAAAGATACAGGATGTGTTGAACAGCTGGGGAAAGGTCCGCTCTCCTTCACTGTACAGTAGTTCCTCACGGGACATTCCTTTGTATTTTGTTCAGGGAAGCCTTCAAACTTGCACCTGATGAACCGCAACCCTTTCTGTGAGAGAAAGAATTTGCAATGCTCAGTTATTCACACAAGATGATGGGGGCAGAGCCTTGTCCTTCCCTGCCTGCAGAGCTGTGATCTAAGGTTTAGATGCCCATCCTGCATGGGATTGTTCAATCCAAGTTTTAAGAACTCACATGTGCCCTGGTTGAACTTGGTCAAGCTCCTGTTAGCCTATTTCTCAAGCCTGCTCAGGGCCCTCTTCTGCGTAGCAGCCTTGATCTCCAGTCCATTGACCACTTCCCTACCTAAGTCTACTGCCACCCACAAGCTTTCTGGGAGCAAACTTCATCCAGGTGATCAGTGAAGACATTCACTAATGCCAGCATTGATTACTAGGGAATACCACTATTAGTGGCTGCCAGGAGGACTTTGCACCACTTACAATAACTGTCTGGGATGTTTGTACCAGAAGTAGCTACTTGTGACTCATATCCTTGTGTTAAGAACCAGAATCACAGAATAATTCAGTTTGGACAGACCTCTGGAGTGCTCACAGTGAGATCACAGTTCTCTCAGATCAGGTTGTTCAACACTACCTTTATTCTGCAAGTTCAGCTCAGCCTTATTCTGGAGTCTGCTGGGCTGGAGAACTTTTGGGGAAAGAACCTGGAACAATGAAGACAAACCATGTTGTGGGTGGTGGTGGCACGAGTGAAGCCAGCATAACCAGGGAAGTGATTCCTTCTCTCCATTTGACACTTGTCAAACAGGGCACTGGGACCAGTTTGCGCTCCCCAGTACCAGGTAAATGGTGAGAGAATACAGCAAAGCCACTAAGCTGATTGGAACTGGAACTCAGGGCACACAGGGAGAGGCTTAGGCAAGGACAGACTTTATTACTGTCTGCAACTCTGGGATAGTGTAGAGATGAGAGAGGGACAAGCTCTCATGGGAGATGCTCAATGATAGGAAGAGAGTTAATAACCCAAGTTAGAAGAGAAGAAAATCCAATTAGGAAACCTTTTCCCCATGAAGATGGTCAAATAGTGGAACAGGGGTCTGGGTTAGGGAACCTCTATTTTTGGAGATACTTGAAACTCTCTTGACAATAAAACCCTGAGCAACCTCAGCTCAGTCTTCAAAACTGGTCCTTCCAGTCTTGTTTACTGTGGCAGCAGCTCTCTGGCCACAGAGGGCGGGCACAGACTTTCCCAAAAAGAGCCTGGGTAGCAGTGTAGAAGCTGTGGGAAACTTAGAGGAAAAGGATTCAAAGAATTATTATCTCTCTTTCTGTAACCATTGTTTATAGATATGGTTCTCTAGTTAAATTGCACTGTGCTATTGATAGCCACCAATAGTGAGAGGTTTTCACTCTAAGACCAATCAGGTCTTAGGTCCACCACGGTTTCTATAAGAACTGTAGATTTCTAATAATAAAGTCTTTTTCATGCTTTCTGCATCATGGAGTCAATGCTAATTGTTACCCGACTGGGGGCCTGCTGCCATAGTTTACTCTGATTCTATCATCATAAATTATTCCCTGGCCCTGGCACAGGTTGAACAGAGAAGCTGTGGCTGATCCATCCCTGGAAGTTCAAGATTGGACAGGGCTTGAAACACCCTGGTCTAGTGGAAGGAGTCCCTGCCTATGGCACGGGGGTAGAATGAGATAAGCTTTAATGTCCCTTCCAAACCAAACCATTCTATGATTCCATGTCTTTGTTCTCACACTCTCCAGTAGCAGGGATTACAGTCTCTTTGGATCATCTTTTCTAATATTCCCTACTCCTACAGTTCTGATTTTTTTTCCTAAAATACCCAACTACACATTTTCTGTGTGGTCATGCATTTCTTCTCATCACATGGTGGTGGATGAGTGGAAATGAGACCTTTCCTCTTCTCTTTTGATCTTGTTAATGCTTTGCAGGAGATGCATCTCTTTTTTTTTGTAGCAATACTTCTGACTCTGGTATCACCTGTGGTGGAGAACCTCTCGGCTCCTCTCCCATCCCTCAACCCCACACAGAGCCACTTCATATTTCCTGTTTGGGACACAGCAATGAATGTTTTACCTTCATCTTATTAGAAACCAGCTTAAAATTCCAGCTGAGATCCACTGCATGAAGAGAGCTGCATCTATTTTTATAAGGTATCAGCTCTATCAAGGGGAGAAGGTGGAAGCAGAAGAGCTGCTGTCCCTGTGCCAGATGGGCACAGACCAGTCCCAGGCCAAATTCACACCCCATCACAACAGCTTATTAACCAGCAGGTCAAGAGCTCAAGCAGTAACCCCACTGTGTTGCAACGCTCATACAGTCATGGAAAGAATGGAAAATATGTTCCACTCCTGGAGGTAAATGGGATATTTGAAGTCTTATCTGTTTGTGTCATTTATCAGGGTGATCACATAGTGATTGGGTAAGATGCTGTAAGATTTTTCTCATGCTCATTAGAAAGAGGAAACACTTTAAGCTGCAAAAACACACTCAAGAAATGTGCTTAGCCATAGGACTGTGGATCCATCTGCTGCAATTTAATGAGCTCCCCTTGAGAGCAGCACCAAAACCCTATTCAGGAGCTATGCATGGCCGGCGCCTCTGCCTCCAATCCCAGGCAGGAAGAGGTAGAATAAGGCAAGGAAGGATAAGGCACCACTGGAGCAGGCTGAAAATACAGTTTCACTTTGGCTCCAAAAATATTTTGGCATAACTTGCTAACTTGAATTTTATCTGTAAACGTTTTCAGCCTGATACCACTGGGAATCCTGATTCTTCCAACATTTACCAACAGGAAATCTCTGAGCTGGAGGATTTAGCTGTAATGAATTTATTGTATATTCAAGCACTGAACATCAATTTGGATTACAATGTCAAAAATAAGCACTGAGAGAATGCAGCTGGACCCTGGGGTCACCTGTCAGGAACTCCAGAGTGAAATTCACCAGATATAGACCAGCACAGCTTTCATTTATATTTTTCTCTGTGCAAATATAACAGCTAAGACTGAACAAACCTAATATGTCTAGGAGATGAGCCCCCTCATCCTCTCCCCAGCACCTTTCCTACTTTGCACATTGTTTCCTTGGCTGGGACGGCTTCATTAGAGGCTACCCAAAGAGTTCTGGAGTGTTCAGATATGTTGGGAGGCTAAATTCTTCTATTAGTACACATTTAAATCACAGCCACTTATGTCATTCTGGGAGCCTAAAGTGCCAGATGCAATCACAATTTCCATCCTCCCAGACACAGGTGAAGACAAGATCCTACCCCTTGTGCTAAAGGCACACAATAATTAATCCAGAGCATGGGATGCCAGAGGAGAGGCGAACAGGGGCAAGAGGGATAACACATCTTCGTTCAAGGCATGTTGCCACAATGTTGCCCCTGTTTAAGGGCTGCTGACAGCTTGTGCCTGGGATTTCATTCATACTGCTATATCAGCCTGGATTCATGTGGAAACAGGGAGGCTGGACTGGAAAACTTTGGAACTCCATTCATTTCTTATGCTCCATCCGAAGTACTCGGAAGTGAGAGCTAATTCTCTTCTGCCACCCATTACTCACTGTACCCACACAGCAGCACCCATGGAGTATGTAGTGCAGGAAATACACACTCACATCCACAGAGGGGTCACACCATCACACAGCGGTGAGAAAAGATATCCTACCAAGGGGATGCTAAGAGGAAGACGAAATCCCAGGTACAAGCCACATGCCAGACTTTAAAATAATTTCAAGCTAAATGAGAAGAATCCAATGCAAATCATAGGATATCCTGAGCTGGAAGGGGCCCACAAGGATCATCAAGACCAACCAAGGGCACGAAAGTGTTGTCCAAACACACAGCATCTCAAGTGGTGGCTATCTGAAGAAATGGTTTTGTTGAAGTTTCTATTCAATTGGTGCTAATGTTATTGTTCTTGATGTTCTCCCTAATTTATGTCATATTCCTCAAAGTTTCCTCCTAAATTCTTCTCACAGAGACTCAACATTTTGTAGTTAGCTGGATGGAGAAAATACTTGGAGAAAAGGAAGTTGAAGTGTGGTTCCTCCAACCAAAGATTATAGGACTGAAGTCTTAAAAAAATTTAAATAAAACAAATATAGACCTTTATTCATAACTCTACCCCATAATTCTCTAACCTGTTTATAGTGAACCTGGGGATAAGATCAGAACTTCATTTGCTTTGAGGGAGCATTGAACTTCCTCTGCCTTGCATGTGCACACATGCAATCATCTGGCAGACCGTGGCCATGCACCCCCGTGATTTAACAAAGTCAAGAATGGCATTTGCAGGGCACTTGTAGTCTCTTTTCTTCCCTGCAAACATTCAGTGGCATGAGGAGCTGGTCATCTCTATCCTTTGTCCACTCCTCCTTCTGGCTTCCAATCACTGGGAACAATCTTAGGTTAGAAGCATTTGCCCTAGCCAAGTCATTAAAAATCACCCTTGAAAACTTCATGCTCTTCCTCCTCTCCTCTGTTCCAGTGACTGCTTGTGTGATTCAGATTCCAGAGCCTCTAATTTGCTTTACTAACTACACTAGCAACAAAATTAAAGTGAGGGACATTAAGTCAAACTAAAGTCACACCTGTTTCACAGTGGTTTTGTCAGGGAAGAAGGTAGTTCACAGAATCATTTTGGTCGGAAAAGATCACTAACATGATCGACTCCAACCATTCCCACAGCGCTGCAAAACCCACCACTTAACCTTGTTCGCAAATGCCATATCCACACAGCTTTTAAATCTCTCCTGGGATGGGGACTCCACTACTGCCCTGGGCCAGCCGGTTCTGGGGGTGGACAGGTTTGTAATGAAAATGATGAAAAGTTTTGGGACTCATTTGTTTTGGCAGGTAGAGAATGATCAATAGTGTCTGTTTTGCTTGTTTACCTTATGCTGAAAATCACAGCTGAGGCACAAGTTTCAAGATGCTTAGCCAAAGAACATGAGAAATGGTCCTGTACTCCATCGCTCCTCAGCTTGACAAACTCTGCTCAAGGCAGCAACACTTTTCATTAAGGCTGGAAGCTTTGCTCCACAGAGTAAAGCTCCATGCACTCCAGCGCTTGATATCTGGCTAACATCAGGGAGGATTAAAGCTTCCCTCTTTGGCCCTTTAAGTTCCCAGCAAAGCTGACATCATCTTGGAATTATCACCCAGGACAAATCCTACCCCAATTTAGCAAGCCTCCTCAATGGACAATAGGGTAGCCAAACTACTTTTTGTTGTCACACTATGCATTATTGACAAAGTTATCACTATAAAAACACTGAGCAAAGCCAGCTAGGGCCCTCCACTTACTCCAGCATGAGAACATTTCCTGCTAGCTCAGGGGAAAAGGCTATTCAAGGCACACTTGGAGGCAAAGGTAAAGAGTGCTGCCACAGGTTGTGGACCTGCACTTGCCTTGTATCAGTGCTCAAAGTCCAAGAAAGGTGATCTGTGAAAGGAGGGGTCCATCTGGTAGATGAGGAATATGAAATCCAAAGGTGAGATGTTAAAATGAAATGAGCTAGATGGTAAAAATGTGCAGCAGGAACATGGTTGAATGTGCTTAAACTCACCAAAGAATTAAATGAGAAGATGCTGTAGTTTCAAGAGTTTTTAGCTGCCCAAATCAATACTCTGAACAGACATAGAATCACAGAATCATTAAGGTGGGAAAAGCTCTCCATGATCATCAAGTCCAACTGTTCCCCCAGTTCTGCCAAGGTCACCACTAACCCAGCTACCCAAATGCCCTATGTTAAACCCCTCCAGGAATGGGACTCCACCATTGCCCTGGGCAGCCTGTGCTGGTGCTGGACAACAACTTTGGGGGAAAAATGTTTCCCTGATATACAATTTAAATCTCCTGTGGCACATCTTGAGCCTGTTTTCTCTTGTCCTATCACTTATTCCCTGAGAGAAGAGACCAACAGCCACACAGGACAAACAGAGATGTGACAGACATCAATAGCTGGAGAAGCCATACAGAATCCATAAGGGCACTTTTCTTTCAAGGCCATCTGAAAAATATGTGAAGTCATCAATCTCTTTCCAAAACAAGTAATTTTTTGCGGTTACAAATGTAACAGAGAAACAGAAAACAGGGAGTGTTTTTAGAGAATTCCAAGTAACCTTCAGCCTGCCCAGAAGGTTTTAAAGGTGTTCCCAGACTGCAGAAAACCACCATACAATTGCTTTCGTCCTTCTCTTGAACAGGAACTAATGGTGTCCTGCCTGAGCACACAGCACAACTAGTGCTGAAGAAACCAGAAAGAAAAACCAAAAAAGCAAGGGCTGAAAAAAAGAGATAGATGGTTTTCTGCAGCAGAGCTCCACCAAGGAAGGACAAGGAATTCTGTGCACATCCTCCTTTGGAGACACCCTGTAAGGAAAAGGAGATTTTCTTCCCAAAAAATGCCTTGCTTGTAGCATGTATAGATCTCAGACGAAAAATAAATGCACTTAGCATTGGCAGTATAGGCAGTATAGGCAGCAATCATTTGACCAGCTAGATAGTGCCTTCCTGAAAGAAGAAGTCCGAAAAGACTCATAAACAGTCAACATGAGATACTGCTGGGATTCAGATTTCAGTAGGGATAGATAACCCAACTATCCATCGTGATGACACCATTTTGCCACTTTCTGTATGAAGCACGAAGAGAGAAACGTCTCCCCAAGAGCAGAAGTTCCTCTGCCTGCCTTGTCCACAAGGTACAATCTCACACCCTCGTGCCTGGCAGAAGCTCAATGGCTGGGCTGGCAGGTTTTCTACATGTACCAACTCTGCATGTTCAAAGTTTACAGATTTTCATGCAGCTTAACTGACTGAGCTACCTTATTGCTGTATTTAAAAATAAATGCATTTTGCATGAAATTTTGAAGCAGGTAAGAGTGTTCTAGGTTTGTACATCTGTTTTATATAAATGTAAGTATGCTATGGCAGTTCAGGAGTTGCCAATTGGTTCTTATCCATGGTTTCACTTAACACCTGAGACGAGATCATACAACCTGATTTGCAAACTCCTTTTTAACAGAGACATAAGAAACGCACTACACAAGGCAGCTGGCCAGATGGACTCATAGAAATCCAGGCTTAGCTCACAGTTCAAGCACCGTCAGCAAAAGATGCTCTGAGGGCTGGAGCAGCTCTGCCATGAGAAAAAAACCATGAGAAATAGTATTCTTCAGCCTGGAGAAGGCTCTAGCAAGACCTTAGAGCCCCTGCCAGTGCCTAAAGGGGTTCCAAAAGAGTTGGAGAGGAACTCTGAACAAGGGCCTGGAATGACAGGACCAGAGCAAATGGCCTTCCACTGCCAGAGATAGCTAGATGGAATATTGGGAAAAATATCCTTCTAAGTGAAGGTGGTGAGGCCCTGGCACAGGTTGCCCAGGAAAGCTGGGGCTGCCCCATCCCTGGAAGTGTTCAAGACCATCATGGATGAGGCTCTGAGCAACCAAGTCTAGTGGGAGGTGTCCTGCCCATGGCAGGAGGTGGAACTGGATGATGCTGAAGGTCCTTTCTAAGCCTATTCTATGATTCTAATAAAGTAACCTAGTAAAGCAAGACTGAAGAGTCCTGCAGATTACATGTTGAGCCAGTCAATGCAATACATTCACCACTAAACTGAGCAGCAGCAGACATGACATCTCATAGTTATTTAGGGAAAAAAAGCTTTCATACTATTTAATGAAAAATTGTAAACCAATGTTGCAATTTACCATATACAAAATAAAGCGGTATTAAAATAATGAGCAATTAAAATATTTGATTCATGAATGTTTTTTCCCCTGGAAAATACTTTTTCACCTGCCATTAAGAACAGCTTGCTTGCAGCCTGGAGGTGCTCATGGTTGCCCAGAGATGTAGGAGGCTCAGGGCCTGAAAGGCCTTGGCGGTCAGCAGCCTAAAGTGCCAAGTCATGCTGACTAGGACAAAAAGAAGTCCTTCTTCCGTCTTCAGACCCTTGCTTATCTATCTGTAAAGCTATAGGCTACTTCCCTTTGACCCTTACCATTGGACAGTTTCTGATCCCCCTAAACCCTATAAAAACCCCTACTTTTGCCCAGTTAGTGAGAAAAAGAGACATCCCTGGAACCCTTCGCAGATAGCTGCCATCAGAAGACCCGAATAAAGCTGCACCTGCGGAACCCCATACGGCTCCTTCTCCTCTCTCTTTGGATCTGCTACTTCGAGGCCTTAGCAAGATAAAATCTAATGAGGTGATGAAATCACTTAATAAGCTGAATCACTCTTAGAGCTGAGAAATCGCTATTTCTTGCTAGGCTTGCCTGCATTGGGAGCTGCTCTTGGGCCTCGGACAGACAGTGCTTTTAAGCACTGGGCTAACCGTGTACCCGTGTAGCAGCTGGGAAACCATCCCAAACCCTGCAGAGTGTCCGCAGTAAAACAGAGATACCAGCTATGCCACATCATTTCAGAGCAGACAAAGCACATTAAAACACTTCCACCTGAAAAAGGTCAAAATCCAGACAGCAAATAGACATACCTTCTCTGGCCATTTAAAAGGCAACAGAATAAGGCACAGAAGAACCCAAAGTTTACCTAGATTAAGTCCACTCTTTCAGCAGCACCTCCATCTTATTCTTTCCCCTCCTTATTCTTCATTTTCAGGCAACTGTATTTCAGTAATGTTGTTCAACATTGTAAAATAGCTTAAAGTAAAATTTCTCTCCTGTATCTTCCCATTTCAGCTCCTGGACTATACAGATGATGCCTTGGGTTTTTACTCTCTGCTGATAGACAGACTGGGTAAGAGGAAAAAAACTAACCCAAAAATCCTCCTAATGATGCCTGGAGAGTCCCTGTACGTCTTCACATTTCACTGCTTTCCACCAGAGACTCAAGAGTTGTGGACAGACTCCTGCCAAGACTCATGCAGCCGACTCCTGTTCAATGCCCACATCAGCATTTTGGGCAGACATATGTTGATTATTAGCTGGGATCACAGAAGGTGCTGGACAAGTAGCAGTGCTTCCCTGATGAAGGAACACAGTATTTCCACTACTCATAAATGTCTACAAATCCAGCTTAATCCCAGCCTCAATGTAGGCTGGAGCTATTTTTCTAGTTGCATGCCATCTTTTGGGGAGAAGCATGAAAAAGAACTGCAGTACCAGCTCTTCTGAAACAGGATTTGGAGCCATCAAGGCAGTCAGTTCTTCAGGCAAATCTTCTTGCCCAACCATTCACATGGGAAGCAATATTGATTTGATGAACAATAAACCAAGGGGTTTTGGTGCTGGGAAGGCCACTGGGGTTTAAACCAGGCTCATAAGCAAAACAAACACAAAGGAGCCATTGAAGAAGACACAGAAGTTGAGAGATACAAATCAATTTTATTTTATAAAGACAGATGAGCTTTCCTGCAATTGCCAACGTAGTTTTAATGTGTCATTTACTATGCGATATTCCGGTCTCGCTTATTTTAAATACCTGGTCAAGCAAGGATAAACCAATGCTGTTATGCTTGCTATAAAAATATAGTGGGATCTGATATTCCAAAACTAATATGCTCAAAAATCTTAAGGATTTCTAATGAGGGATTAGATTGAGACTGCAATGAAATGCTTTCTACATTTGAAGACAGTTGCAGACTTTCAAGTGCCACAGCTGTGCAGAAACTGAAAGGCTCTTCAAAATTGAACGTACACTGTGATCCACTATCTCATCCTCAAACCTCCTGTTTGTTTCTCTTTCACTACACTACTTCCAAAGTAATTTACATGGGGTGAAAAAAAAATAAACACCAAAAGGAGAAAGCTACGACACGGCTGCAGTCTGTACAACCCTGTTCCTCACAGCCACAAGGAGCTGGTCAATGCTTCATCAGCCCTGTGATGCTGTTCCACCTCACACCATCTGCTACATGGAAAGTGGTAGAAGTGGAAGAGAAACACAGGGATAATTTAAGGCTAACTAAAGATATATCCATAGAAAGCCCATCTGAGCAGCTTTGTGCAACAGATGCAAAAATCAACTGTAGTGTTTAGCACATTACCAATTACAAGGGTTAAACAGCAACACAACATTGGAGAGGAGAACTAGACTTCATTTGGTTTGTGCAACCTGAGAAATAAACAACTACTGGAAAAAAGTCCCACTGATGCTGTACAAATGTAATTTCACACGTTGCTAAATTGCGCTGAGACACTCCATGTTGACATATGAAACACAGTGACTTCACAACTACTCTTTGCTTTGAAAAGTCACCATCATACACAAGCTAATGCTTTTCTGTTATACAGGAACACAAGCATGTGTACAAACAAGCCTGTGCTGGCTGAGAGTGCCAGATCCCATCCCACAGGGTGCAAAACTGACCTAAAGTTACTGAATTTCACCTGAAATAATACTGGTATCAGAAAATGGTACAGGGCCCAGAACAGAATATCTTATGCTCATCACTACGAAGTGCTGTTCTTTCAGGTGTTTATTTCTCCCTCTCTAGGCCAAAGGATAGCAAGAGCTTCCTACCTATTCCTTTCCAAAGATGATGGCAGTGCTTTGAGCTTCTGCAGCACTTCCTTTGGGGAAGTTTTCATGAGGTTTGAACAGAGGAGGTGATGTGGGGGAGAAGATACTCAAGGATGTGTCCAACTTTGTACCTGAAATCATGTTCAGTGTCTCAAAATCAAGATCTCCAAGTGCTCCCACCTAGCACATCATCCTGGGACAGACTGAAGCCAGCAAATTGCTGCAGAGAGGCTCTAGCCAACCACTCAACTGTGGACACAAACATTAAAAGCTAATGGAAGAAATGTGAATATAGTTTTAATACAATCATTAAGGTGTTACCTGGAAAAATGCATATTCTAGAACACTGCTATTATGTATACCGGTTCTCACAAACACATCTTGTTTTGACAACAGAAAGCTGATATTATACATATCCATATTTTTAAAAAGTTAATTTCAGCTAGCCTTATTGTGAAGTTAGGAAAAGACTAGGTTGTGTGTTCAAAAGAAAACATAAGCCAGGGAGAGAAAAAAAAAAACCAGACAAGATGTAGCATTTTTATTCTGCTATATGCTTTTATATTTCAGAGCTCACAACTGAGCTCATATTCTTGGGTAAACAATATAGAAAGCAAGAGCAATGAAATCCAAACTGAAATACATACCAGGAATCACAAAGCAGGCTGCAAATTGTTTTCTCATTAGTGCAGCCGAACACATGTGGCAGTGGTAATCTACCTAACAGCAAACTGAACCTCCAGCAAACCACTGGAAGTGTCTTCCCTCACAGTATAGATGGTTAAAAAAAAAAAAATCAGATGAGTACTGTTAAGTGCCTCCTTTTTTACAGAGGATGGAGCAATTCCACCCATTCACCTAATTCCAAAGTGCTTCATTCCCACTCTGGGTTTTTTGGAAGATGTCTGAAGTGTCTCAGGGCACACTGTCCCCACTGCACACCTTGGAGGGTAGCAGCTGAACCCCATGTTGGTACTGGGTTCATTAAGTCTCTACTAATGAGATCTGTGCCAACCTAAGTGGGGGATGGTCAGGCTGAGATTATTACACAGATCCTTAGAGGTGATTTACTCCTCAAGGTTTCCACTGGTAGGAAGAGCAAGTATGGAGAAAAAGAGGAGTGGAAAAATCCCCAACTGTCATTTCTGATTAACCAGGTGCAGGGAAACTGCAAAAAATCACACAGGTGCTCATTCTTTGGCAAGTTCACACCACCAACTGAAGACTCCTCGGTGCAAACCAGAACTTCAAAGGCTACAGAGCACAGCCAAAATAAAGTTGTCCAATTGTAGCACATTCATGGTATTTCTCTAATACTGACTACATTGCTCAAGCAAACACAGGAGTACGTAAAGACATCTTACCATAAAAATATATTAAATTAAAGGAGTTTTCTTTTGAAAAGATTAAAATAAATTTAACTCTAAATAATAATTAAGACCATAAAAAACATTCATAGAAGGGGCTGATCAGCACTAGAAGTTGTTTTCAGAAAAGCTTTTATAAATGGATTCCAATGCCCAAGGAAAAAAAACCCACAAAACCTCCAGATTATAAATACCAGACATAAAAGGACTTAAAGCAGAATGAAGTTACCTGGGCTGTGAATACACCATGATCCTGTGTTATTGTGCTCAAGTCTATTTGTCTAACACCATAGGAACAACTTCAGCTTTTATATTTTCATCATTAATATAAAGAATAAGTGCAATTTTATTTCTATTCCAGATCACTGATTTCACCTCAATGTCTGCTATCAAATCTCCATCTGAGCTCACTTGTCCGAACTTTTACGAGGTCTACGGAAGCTGGACACGTTCTCATTCAGTGCACAGATCCTTCGAGAGAACTCCTCAAACTCCCCTAGGACTTGTTCATCACACTCAACAGCTACAGCATGTTCCACTGGGATGGAGGTAAAGTCTTCCAGCTGATCTCCTGCGCTGAACCCCGTCGCTTCCATACCCATGATCTCCTCTGCCTGCTCCACAGTGCAGCAAAGCACAGGGTTGAGTGAGGGCTGAAACTCACAGGGCTGCTCATTGTTCATGGTGCCAGAGCACTCGCCAGGCAGAAATGCCCCATTTATTGCACTAGAATGTCCTGGTAAAGATTCCTGCCTGTCTTGAATATTGTTTACGCTTCCATTTTCTCCATTTAAACTACTGCACAAGTCCTGGCCTTTTTTGGTATTTCTTTTGGAGGTGTCCAAGGAAGAACATATGGGTCCAGGTTTTTTATCCAGCTCTCCAACACAGGCTGTGACAGCAACAGGCTGTGTTAAAGCAGAGTTGTAACTAGGAGGAGGAGTTTTGTACTGTAGTCTCTCACTTCCTGTGCTGGCTCGTTTTCGGAGTCCTTTATCTGGAGAAGCAAGCCCACTGGAAAAACCAATATCCAATCTGCCGAAGCTAGAGCTCTGTCTCTTTGGAACAGGAATTGCACTGGATATATGGTGTCGATCGCTATAAAAGAAGGAAAGAATAGATCACACACATCAGGCATGCTCATGAGCAATACAGATGTTTAAACAAAGGCTAAAGCAATTGTTTTATCACAACTCCAGACTCTGTTTCACCAACAACTTCCATCCCAAAGTGCTAAAACCCAAAACACGTTTAGTACCATATGAACCACAGAAGACAGCCCAGAGGACAGCTGTACTGAAAAACAGTGAGGTCGTGTAGGAACACTTACACAGCTCTATGGTTTGGCAAGCCAATCATCCAAGAAACCATCACATTATGCTAATTCACACTGTTAACACCATTTTATAGGACTGACCTGCACTTATGGAATATTACTATTGGCCATATATTTACATATTAATGGCCTGTACTGGGTCATCATAAACTCTTCAAAAGTGAGTAATAACTTCTGAATCCTCTATGAGCAAAGAATCCAACAGTGGACTTCCCTGACAGCTGCACAAAGGAGAAAAAACACACCAACTTCACTATTTGCAGAGAGTTATTCTTGCCAGATCTTCTGCTTTTCTGTGCCAGTCATTCAAAAACTTTTTGGACAAATGCTAACCTCTGTTTCTTAAGGAACGTGAACCAATCAAGCCTAAATTATAAGTCTACAGTTCAATACAGTTCTACAAGCCTCTTCCACTGTCTCAAGCTCTATAATTTGGAAATCCACATTATGTCATGTCAGGCGTGCTATGAGAACTTTCCTTTGTCAGCTCAATACTTATCCAACCACAATCACCACCCTATATATAAATAGCATGCTGTACATCAACATAAGCACCTGGTTCATTTTCTTTCCAAATTAAAAAAAAAAAAGGGCAAAAAACCAGCTATTATTGATCTGCTGAATATACAACTCTAAGATTCAACCACTGTCAGTATGAAACTCCTTCACAAACTCCATTTAAAAGAAACTCCTGCTCAAAGCCTGATATGTTTTGTCTGGCAGGGGAAAATCTTGTGTCATGGTTTAACAGATTTTTTGGTTTTTAGGTGGGGAGGGAGTCCATGGGCTGCAGGGGTGGTTACCTGTGGGGATCTGGTGCATCCAATCAGCTGGCTAGTTTTGAAGATTGACACCCAGTTAAACCACTTAAAAGAGCTTCATAAACCTCTGTGAAAACTATTTAAGGACAGGTATGCCCATGAAAAGCTCTATTGCTTCCAGCCTTGGAACACGTAACTGGGCGACGGCCAGGCCAGGCTCTGCTGCAATGCAGGCCCCTTCCCAGGAAGCCCACCAGACCCCATCCCAGCGGAGTGGCTGGGGCCCCTTCCCAGCAGGACCAAGCCACTTCCCAGAAAGCCCGCTAGTTCTTTTTTCTGGTGGCACTGCCGGGCCATGCCCTCGGGGCCTATCCCAATGCGGGGAGCAACCATGTGGTTGGGACAAGTGCCAGGAATGGCCTCAAGGCTGGTGCTGGAGTGGACCCCGAGGCCAGGAGCAGCCACGTGGCTGGGACTGCTCGGCCAAAATCAGTGTGGCTGGAGCAGCGCCGCACAGCTGCAGCTATCTCAGCATGGCTTGCAATAAACTTTATTTGCTTGGCTGCTTTTAGCCAGCCATGCTGCCGACAGAAGGACAAAGGCAGCAGCAGTTGTTTTTGTTTTTGGTGCCCCGCATGAAGAGAAGACACAGGGTGGTGCTGGCAGCCAGCACAACTAGCACAGTGTCGGCAAAGACCACGTGACCAACAGAGAGGCATGGTGAGCCATTTCCCCAATGTAGAGCCTGGATGAGATCCTTCCAGTTGATGAGATCAACCTTCCAGTTGATGAGATCAACCTTCCAGTATAGAGTTCTCCAGTGCTTCCAGCACTGGAGAACTCTATACAAAACTGTTTCAATTGATAAAGCTTGAGAACAAATGAACCTGTGAACACCAATTCTCTCCCAAATCATGAAAAAGGAAAGGATGAAGACTCGTGGAGAAAACAACATGGGACACTGAGGTCAGTGAAGAAGTCAATCCTAGCTAGGAGGAGACTGAGGAGATGCCTTAGTCTTGGGCTGAAATTCTCTTGGAAGGCTANGTGGAGAAAACAACATGGGACACTGAGGTCAGTGAAGAAGTCAATCCTAGCTAGGAGGAGACTGAGGAGATGCCTTAGTCTTGGGCTGAAATTCTCTTGGAAGGCTATGGTGAAGATATAATTGATACATCAGACTTCAATTTTTTCCCTGTAACTCATGGAATGCATTGGGGGGATGTAGCATTCCAGCCACAACTGTGAGCAGAAGCACCCCTGTTGAAGTAAGCAGATGCTGAAGTAGCTTGAACAGAAAGAAATGAGAAAGATGAGAACCTTGCCCCAAGAATAGAAGAAGAAAACCTCTGTTTCCTAGAGATGGCTGAAGAAAACTTTCGCTTTTATGCTATAACAGCTCATCCTTATAATAGTACCCCATAAGGTGACATGGCCCATGAAAGCAGCTTAGTGGGAAAACTGCAAAGCATGGGAGGGACTTTCACACTGCGAACACATTTTCCTTTCCTGGGTGGCTGATTCGCTGTGACACTGAAGCCATAAGAGAACTGTTGCTTGCGGAGGAGTCTCCATGGCATGGCAAAAGAGACTCCTCTCCCTAAGAGAACTGAAGAAAGATTATTTTAGAGGTGGCAAACTGACTGTAAGTCCCAGGTTTTGTCTCTTTACGTTGCCAGTGGGAATAAAATAGAGATTTTTGGAGTTCACTAGAGTTAGCAATATGAATTAAGCA
>VZRH01005583.1:310505-328803 GCA_013397555.1 Urocynchramus pylzowi | reverse complement strand
GAATATAAATAGAATATAAATATAATAGAATATAATATAAAACATAAAGACCATCAAATTAATCAAAAAAAAAGGAGACTTTTCATGGATCTCTGGGTGTTTTCTGCTGTGGAAGCTCCAGGATCCTGAAGAAGAGGCAGATGAATTATTTGCTAACAAAATTAATCAGGAATTAAATGACATCAGGGATGTGATTCCACCACTTCCCTGGGCATCCTTCCTTTTCCAGGAACAAATTTTTCCTGATTTTTTTCCCTAAACTAACCACAGCCCTCGAGTGCCCAACACAGGGAGCATTTTTGGCAGTCCCAGATCTCTCAGTGCTCCCTGTGAAAAATGGAAATTGTTGAATTCAGGCAGCTGTGAGAGGTTCCTGCCCTGTGGGAGCTCCTGGTTTTCTCTGGCCAGGTGGGAGGTGGGAAGTTGTTGGAAAGGAAGGAGGGGTGTCCATGGAAATGGAGGTGGCTGGGAGAGGAAGAGGGACAGGAATGGGTTAATTGGAGCTGGGATGTGCAGAGAGGCTGGAGAAGGAGAAAAAAGCGTGTTGGAGGGAAGCTGGGAGGGTTTGGTATCTTTGGGAATTCTGTGCAGGACCCTCAGCCCACTGAGGATCCTTCTTACCCAAGATCACCTCAATTCCCAGGCTGGGTTTTACTTGAGAGGTTTTTTTGTGGGATTTTTTTCCTCCCTGGGCTGGGGAGACTCTTTTTTTTTTTCACAAAACTCCAATTTCTTACTCTCCTGCCAGCAGGTGACAGCCTTCCCTAAAGCAAAGCAAACTGAGCAGAACCTCCCCTCTGCTCCAGACTTCATCCAAACTGAGCAGAAACTCCCCTCTTCATCCAGACTTCATCCTTCCAGACACTTTTCAACCTCTTTGTTTATTTTTTATTTTGTTCTACAAACTGATAATTTCAGGCTTCTTTCCACATGGTGAAGAAGCAAATGGGATTTTAGAGGGAAAACACAGCAGGATGATTTCAGTCATGAAGAGAGCACAGCCTCTCCTGCTCAGTGAATCCAGAGGCTTTTCCAGGAGGAAATGGCACCACAGAGGGTCCAAGCAACAGATGTTGGATTAGCCATGGGCTGAGGGGACCCAAATTCCCAGGACTGCACATCCAGCAGAAACTCTGTCTGCAGGAACAACCCACAGAGCTCCTGACAGCCTTTATGGAGAGACTGGCATGGATTTGGGATTTGGGAGAAAAATCCACCAAGGGAAGAGTGTTCAGTGCCTGGAGGAGGTGACAGGAGAGGAGGGGTGACAGGACAAGGGGGAAGGGCTTTGAAATGTCAAAGAGTGGGGTTAGGTTGGATATTGGACAGGAATTGTTCCCTGATAGGAGGGTGGGCAGGCCCTGGCACAGGGTGCCCAGAGCAGCTGTGGCTGCCCCTGGATCCCTGGTGATGCCTTGTGCAGGCTGAGCTGGAGCAGAGGCTGGACAGAGCTAAAGAATAAAGCAGGGATTTATTCAAAGGATCTCCTGCATGGATCCACCTTGGGCAGCACCAGAGCCCAGCCAGGGCTGCACCCAAGATGACCCAAAATGGCCCCAAAATGCACGGCCGCTCCCGGGGGCTCTCACTTTGACAAGTTCTGCTCCATTTGCACCTTGGAGTTCATTGTCCCATCCCAGCTTTAGCCCAGGCAGTCCCACCCTGCTTGTTTTTCTCTCTCCAGCCCACGTTGGTTGTGCTCTTGGGCCTGAGGTTTGGATCATTTGTCCTTGGTGCCCAGCTGGAGCAGGAATTGTTTTGTCTCCCTGCTCTGTGCAGAGAGCTCACCATGCCCTCATGTGAAGCTCAGAGCCACACACTAAAGCAGCACAGAATGTGAAAAATAGAAAAGCTAAACCTGAGGCATCCCTGGAAGTGCCCAAGGCCAGGCTGGACAGGACTTGGAGCAGCCTGGGATAGTGAGAGGTGTCCTTGCAATGGCAGGGGATTGGAGTTGGATGATTTTTAAGACCCCTCTGTCTTTCCCAGGTATTTTTCCCTGCTCATTCCAGACGTTCCTGCTCAGATCTCTCAGCCCTCACTGAGCAGCGCTTTTACCAATCATCTCCAAAGTCAAATCCCAACATTTGGTCCCAATTACCCCTCTCCCTGAGCGGCCCCAACCCCACACAGCAGCTCTGTTCTTCCTCAGGTGTGGGATTTTGGGATGCTGCCATTCCCCTCCAAGGGGATCTGACAGAGCTGCAGAGAGATGGGACTGGGGGTGCCGAGGCTGCTCCTCCCTCCCAATCCCTGTGGGAGAAGCTTTTCCATGCTCATCATCTTGGAGTCTCCCTGCAGGTGCTCCAACTCCAGTAGAAAAGCTGGAATGGGCAGAAAAAGAAGGCCAATGGCTCCTGGCCAGTGTAAGGAATGGTGTGGCCAGCAGGAGCAGGGAGGTCACTCTGTCCCTGCCCTGGGCACTGCTGAGGGCTCACCTCGAGTGCTGTGCCCAGCTCTGGGCCCTCAGCTTGGGAAGGACCTTGGGACACTGAGCACATCCAGAGGGGACAACGAGGCTGGAGAGGAGCTGGGAACACAAACCCTGTGAGGAACCCCTGAGGGAGCTGGGGGTGCTCAGCCTGGAGAAAAGGAGACTCAGGGCTGCCCTCAGCATCTGCACAGCTCCTGAAAGGTGCCTGTGCTCAGCTGGGGCTGGGCTCTGTCTGCAGGCAGCCCTGACACAGCCAGAGCACACAGCCTCCAGCTGCACCCAGGGAAATACAGCTTGGATAGCAGGGAAATGATATCCAGAAAGGGGGATAAAGTTCTGGGATGTTCTGCCCGGGGAGGTGGTGGAGTCCCCATCCCTGGGTGTG
This sequence comes from Urocynchramus pylzowi, assembly GCA_013397555.1. Lineage (NCBI taxonomy): Eukaryota > Metazoa > Chordata > Aves > Passeriformes > Fringillidae > Urocynchramus > Urocynchramus pylzowi. The sequence continues at coordinate 325,984 of VZRH01005583.1, read as the reverse complement.
TTTAACACAGCCTGGATGTGGCACTGGGGGCCAGGGTTTGGTTGAGGTGCTGGGGCTGGGTTGGACTCGATGGTCTTGGAGGTCTCTTCCAACCCAGGGATTCTGGGATTCTGTCAATTCTGTGAACTGGGAGCAGTTTTCCCTCCTGTGGCTGCCCAACTTCCAGCCCAGGGGTGCTGGAATTGCTGAGGATCCTACTGTTTATTCCCTCAGTTGAAAAATCCCAGGAAAAGCCCCAGCCCTGAGGCCTCTGGGCCTGCAACCTGAGAGGATTTGCCTCTCAGAGCATGAAGAATTAAAAAGGTTCACAAGATTTCTTTCTGTCTGGAAACTGGGTATAAACTGGGGCTCTTCCAATGCCTGGGAAAACCTGATCCTGGTGCTCCTGAAAGGAGAGGAACCTGTTTGTGTCTTTTAAATTGTTGCCATCTTTTCTGTGAGGGCTGAGCTCCCCAAATCTTCCTGTTTGTGCTCCAATTATTTGTCCACTCAAAATGTTTTCCTTGCTGAGAGTTTAGCCAGGAAAGCTTCATTTTGAAGGGACTTATTTCTCTGTGCATTTTTCCTCCTCAAGATTTGAGTTTTAAGCACAATAATGCAAAATTTTGATGCTAAATAATGTCAGGTTTTGTCTCAGCATAAACTTCTCCCCTTCAGCCACCAAAAGTAAATAAATAAGCTGGGCAGGAGTTTTTGGTTTGATTTCTGCCAAGCTGAAATAAGGAATTTTGAAATGTTGTTTGCTGAAATGGAAACAGGCCAGGTTGGAATGGGAACGGCTGTGGGATCTCAGCCTGTTCAATTGATCTCCTTCAAAATGGTACTTTGAGCTCCCTGAGTGCTCCTTCTGCAAGGCAGGAGCTGCAGGAGCCTCTGGATATTTTTGTTTTCCCTTTTCCAGTGGGATTGCACCAGCTGGATATGCTTAAAAATAAATAGCAGGGCAGGAGAGGAGGTGTTGGCTGTGTGCTCCAATATTCCAAATTTGAAATGCCTAAAAAATCTGCATCTCTGCTGTGGGATGGATTATTACAAGAAGGGAAAATGGACAACCAGGAACAGCCAAATCTGAGTTCCTTGCTTGGATCAGCAGGAATAGCACAAAACACTGTCCTGCTGCAGTATTTTACTGGATAAAAGATGTAATTCTGAGCAGAGAGTGCAGGAAAAATATGAGTTATTGTCTATGGCAGTTATTCCTTGGAATGAGAAATCCTGTGTAGTGGCAAAGGGTGGGCATAAAACAACTGCACTTTATGGCCAGGCAGGCTTTTCCACCAAAAAAATTGGAGAACTTTGCCAGGACCTGGGATGTGCTGGTTCCTGGAGCAGGTGGGGTGGTAAATTCACACTTAGGTCTTTTTGTTCACACTCAGCTTCCCAGAAGGAAGGAAGAAATTTTCCCAATAAATCACAGAATCATGGAATGGTTTGGGTTGGAAGGGACCTCAAACCTATCCAGTGCCACGGCAGGGACACCTTCCACTGTCCCAGGCTGCTCCATCCTGGCCTTGGGCACTGCCAGGGATCCAGGGGCAGCCACAGCTGCTCTGATGTGGCTGTGGGGGCTCCTTTCCTTGGGTTTTTCTTGTCAGTGTGGAAGAATTTATGTGACACTGCAGAGAAGGGTTTATAAGAGAAAATATAATAAAATCACTGAAATTCACAAATTATTTTAGCAGTCAGGATAAAGTAATTCAAGAGTTAGAGCATTAAATTTTCACTTTCAAGCCATGTCAAATATGAAGAATATTGAAACTGATTCCTTGTCCTTTTTTCTTCCTTCTCGTTTCTGCAGGAAGAGGGGATTTTCACTTCTAGAATTTCTGCTTGGATAACTCAAGATGAGTTTTGGAGTGAGGCTTTCAATATGATCTATAAATCCCTGAGGGTGAGGAGCACAGTCAGAGGTGTGGTTTCACCTTATCCACTGCACACACGTTCTTGCTATAAAAATAATTACCCTTATTATATCCTGTAGTAGTAACAACTTGAAACATTGTCTCTGAGTTTTAGCAGCAGGATCCAGGTGGAAAATGCTTTCTGATGAATAAATTCAGGCTCGTGCCCGAGCCTTTGCTGGGAGCAGCCACATGATGGCAACATTGCTAATCTTTAACTTTGGTCATGGCAGCAGCTCCCGGAGCTGGGCTTTGGCTCAGAACGAGGTGAGGAGTTCTGGAGTTCTCTGGGGTTTCGAGGAAACTTTTCCTTCATGGTTTGACCAGGAGAGGGACATTTCCCAAGGGATGGAGGGATGGGAAAAGGGGGAATGGTTTTAGGCTGAGGGAGAGCAGGGATGGATGAGATTTTGGGAGGAAATTCTTTATTATGAGGGTGGTGAAGCACAGGTTGCCCAGGGAGGTTTTGGACTTCCCATCCCTGGAAGTGTCCAAGGCCAGCTTGGAGCAGCCTGGGACAGTGGAAGGTGTCCCTGCCATGGCAGGGGTGGCACTGGATGAGCTTTAAGGTCCATTCCACCCCAACCATTCCAAGATTCCATGAAATCAATTATGAGACACTCTGTGGCTCTCAGCTCAACATGGGCAGGTTTTTAAGGGGCAGGAGGGGAAAATGCCACTTCCCTCTTTTTTTTTTTTTTTTCCTCCTTTTTTTTCTCCTTGTTCCCCTTTTATGAGCTGCAGTGGAACCTGTAATAGACTTTTCCCCAGTGACAACCAAGCAATTCCTGAACTGGTGCAGCTCTGAAACAGGAGAACAGGATCTGGCACTGCTGAAGGAGCTCAACCAAGTTCAAGCAAGATCTTAGATCTTGGACATGATAAATATGGGCGAGTTTTGGTGGAGACTGGAAGAAAAATGTGTCCTTTCAGCCAAAGTAACTCTTATCCCGACAAACATTTTGCTGGATTGTTATTTGAATGAATATTTAATATAAAACATGCAACCTGCTCTAATAAGAGCACATTCATAATTTTGAGCAGGCAAGCCCTGTCCAAAATTCCCTTGGCTTTGCTCTGGGTAAGGAATAACTTAAGAAGGAAATGTTGGACTGCAGCTACTCTTGGCTGAAGGACACAGTACAGCAGGAACAGCTGTGGAAGCAGATTTACTGCAAGAAGTGAGGCTGCTAAAATCCTGACAGTACTTTGATTTTTTTCTGGCTTTTTTTTTTTTTTTTAATGAAAAAGTCCAATATAGAGTTTATGACTTTTCATACAGTTATTTATTTTAGGAATAAGAGAGCTGCCAAACACAGCAGGTAGTTAATACCCAATTCAGACTGTGTTTAAATAGGGAAGGAGCTATTGGCTGCATCCTTTGGGATTCTGTGATTAACCCACAGGGAGCTGGAGGTGGCTTTTTCCAGAGGCTTTCAGGTGAAACATGAGTGGGAGTTGGCTCCCTTGGAGTGCAGTGAAGTTGGAATCAGATGTAGCTGATAATTCAGCTCATCCTGAAATGATTTCTCTACTGAAATGAGCTTTTCCTTTGGACAGGGGAGATGGAGCTGCTGGAGGTAACCTGGAGCTGGGATGGAGATTCAGTCTCTGCCTCTGTTGCACACATGGATCTTTCCTGCTGAGGGTGGTGAAGGTTCTGGAGAGTCAATCCTGTGAGGAGCAACTGAGGGAGCTGGGAAGGGGCTGAGCCTGGAGCAAAGGAGGCTCAGGGGGGCCCTTGTGGCTCTGCACAGCTCCTGCCAGGAGGGGACAGCCGGGGGGGTCGGGCTGTGCTCCAGGGAACAGGGACAGGAGCAGAGGGAACAGCCTCAGGCTGGGCCAGGGCAGGCTCAGCTGGGACAGCAGCAGGAATTTGCCCATGGAAAGGGGGCTCAGGCCTTGGCAGGGGCTGCCCAGGGAGCTCTGGAGTGCCCATCCCTGCAGGTGTCCCCTGGAGGTGGCACTCAGTGCTCTGGGCTGGGGACAAGGTGGCCATGGGGCACAGCTGGGACTGCCTGGGCTGGGAGGGCTTTTCCAGCCCCAGGGATTTGGAGTTCTGTGACTCCTGTACTCAGGAAGGAGGCTCAGGCTGCTGTGCCCCAGCTGAGCTGCCCATGAGTCCTTGGTGGGAACTGGGAGGGTGATTCTCCCTGAGGGTCCCATGCCAGGCAGAACTTTGGGATCAGCTCTGAAGGCTCTGTGTTTGGCCCCTGCTGTTCCTGGCATCACAGGCTGGTTTGGGAAATGAGAAAGTTCAGCCACATCCCAACCCACAAGGGACTGGGGGCCACTGGTTAGTGCTGAACAGTGGCCACTTTTCAAAACCCCTCTAGTGAACTTGGCAGCATTCACTGAACTCTTATTTTTGCTTGGTACTCATCGTAAAAAAGGAGGGATAACAATCCTTGCATCCCTCACAATTGTGCTCTGAGCCAAAATTATTTGGGCTGGAAGGGACCTTAAAGGTCACTTCATTCCAACCCCCTGCCATGGGCAGGGACACCTCTCAGGAGGTGATGGAACTCATTAAGCAGAAAAAAAAAATTCAACAAAGTTGGCCAAAACACATCTTCAAAATGTGTTGCAGGAGGAACAGAGGAAACTTTGGCTGGGAAAAGAGAAGCAGATCTTGCAGCAGGGTTGACAGGAATTGCTGCAGGTCTGGTCACACTGGGAGAGCTGGAGCTGATGCCCAGACACCATAAAACCTGCAGAGGAAGGGAGGGTGTTGTGTCCATGGAGTGTGAGCTTCTCTAAAAACCAATATTCTCCCCTTTGGGCCTTGGAAGCAAGGAGATATTCCAGAAGTTCTGTTGACAGCCCATTTCTGCTTTTATGGATCGCTTTGCTCGTGTCTGCCACGAAACTTCTGCCAGGAGGCAGAGCCACAGCTGGAAGAGCCCAGATTGCTTTGGGATTCTGGAGAGGAGGAGCTGAGGCTGGGGCAGACCCTGAGGTGCCATCACTGGGGTTCTGCTGGCTGCACTGCCTATTCCAGTGCTTGGGATGTGCTGCTGGACATGGGATCAGCACCACGAGCCCAGAGATCCCAAACGAGGGCGTGTGCCTGGATCCAGGTTCCAAAGACTGGATCCAGGTTCCAAAGACTGGATCCAGGTTCCAAAGACTGGATCCAGGTTCCAAAGACTGGGTGAGTTGAGAATTCCAAAAAGCTTCACCCCAGGGGTGAGGGAGTGCCACTTCTGGTGGAGCAGCTCCAGGTTCCAGGAGTTCCGTGGGGATCTGGATCCAGCACAGCCTCGTTTGTTACACATTCAGGTCACTAAAGGAACACTTGGATATTACTGGGGATGGGAATTCCTTTCCTTTGCTCCCACTTTTCTCCTCCTGGCAGCTTACTTGATGGTTTTCCCTTGCAGAGGAAGCAAATACCAATTCCACAAAACTCTAGAAAACATCAACAAGTGCAAAGCTGATTCCCTGAGTTCATAGTGTTCACTGAAAGGAAAATATTTTACTGAACTGTCCCAATTTCCAGATTCTTCATCCTCTACTTCCTTTCAAGAGTGAGTGAGCTTAAAATGATCTGACTTTGCAAACATGATGTAACCTAAATCTGGTGTTATTTTATCTGATCTTTACCATGTGTTTCACAGAATCATCCAGGTTGGAAGAGACCTTCAAGATCACCCACCCCTGCCATGGCAGGGACACCTTCCACTGTCCCAGGCTGCTCCAAGCCCTGTCCAGCCTCTCCCTGGGCACTGCCAGGGATCCAGGAGCAGCCACAACCTCTCCCAAGCACTTTAGTCCTAACTCTGATTTTCAAGGCATATTGATGCTTCTGAACTTTTGCTCTCTGTGTTTTCCATGGAATGATAAAATGTGACCAAATGAAACAAAGAGGCAGCTCAGGGCAGGGTGGAAGGCTGAAATTACTCTGTCCATGAGCCCTTTTCTCCCACAGAGAGCCATGAAAAGCAGCTGAGGTTCATTAGCAAGGCAGCCTAATTGGGCTGGCATTGCCAGGGATAGCAATAGTGGTGATAGCCCAAGCCTGGGTGGATTTGAGAGCACCCCTGGTGATCAATACCAGTGATTATGACATTTTTAAAATAAAATTGCTTGTCCTTGACTCCAGTGGAAGGGAGAACTCCCTCACACACCCCACGGGTTGCAGCTGCTCTGCTCAATACCAAACACTTTGTGAAATGGCCAGCAAAAGCCTTTCCTTGCCACCCCATCCTCTGAGGGGGCAAAATCCCCCTGACTTTGATTCTCTTTGCTCTGGAGGCCTTTTAGTTAAAAGCTCTCTAATAGATTTGGGAGTATTGACAGTAATAATGAGCTTATGGGTGAAATTGTGACCTCAGGGAAGTCAATGGGGCTGGAATTCCAGCATTTTAAATATCCACACATCTATATGAAGTCTGTACATGTGCTCTCAACAGGTCAATCTCTGCATTGATTCACTCCACTTTCCAACAGTTTGCTTACCAAACATCTTTGAAGTGTGAACTAATGAAATTAATGTGTTTTCCTCCTGCTTAAAGCAGAAAATGAAATTAACCACCTTTTCCCCCAGGAAGAAGGAGGGAGGCTGCGTCTGTCCTGTCTTTCTTGTCCATAAAGCATTTTAAACCTATTCAGATGTTTGAGTTTATGGGAAACTGTCTGAAGAACTGTCAGGATTCTCAGTGAAGGGTTTAAACATGACTTCTGATGCCATGGGCTGAAGATTTGGAAAGGATTATATGAATTAATTTGGGAATCAACATGTCCAGGTGTCCCTTTAGTGATAAGAATAGGAAATGTGGATAAAAGGAATGTGGGGACCAAGCTGTATTCGTGATTTTTAAGAAAACAAGTGAAAAATAACATCTCTCTCATGTTACATGGCAAAGCAAGACATGCAAGGAAGGGATGTTGTCTTTTTGTGGAAGGAAGGAAGGAAGGAAGGAAGGAAGGAAGGAAGGAAGGAAGGAAGGAGCAGACACTGATGTCAATTTTAACATGGAGTAAGATCCTCTGGTTTACAGCTCTGTGAAAGAAACCATTTCCCTCTTATTTTACATCCAAACACTTCCAGGTATTTTTGCCAGGACTTTATAAACTGTTCCTACTCCTGTCACATATTCTGCCTGGCTGGGGATTGCTGCAGTAAGAACAGCCCTACACAGGAGTATTCCCACCACACCAAAAGCTGGCAAGTGAATGAATTTATCAGTAGATGGCAAACACCCCCTAATGACCCACAGCCATTTCCTGCCTTGGAACTGTGCTCCAGCATTCATGGCTGTCCAAAGCCCTGCCTCAGGTTGATATCCAGTCACTTGGCAGCATCTCTTAGAATGGAAACACAGGAAAAGCCCAAGGTTTTGACCACCTTCACTGGGCTGAAAAAAGCATCCTACAAATCCATAATGGACCATGAACAGTTTGTCTCCATCTTCTCTAAGGAGCTGTTGTGCAGTTTGTGTCCCTTCCCTGCACCTCAGGGTCTGTCACTGGGCTGTTTGCAGGGTCATGGATCACAGAATTTGGGCTGGAGGGGACCTTAAAGATCATCCAGTTGTAACCCCCTGCATTGGGCAAGGACACCTTCCAAGGCCAGCCCAGGGAGGAGCTGGAGCTGCTGGGGAGAGCCCAGAGGAGGCAGCAGGATGAGCAGAGGGATGGAGCAGCTCTGCTGGGAGGAAAGGCTGGCACAGCTGGGATTGTTCACCTGGACAGGAGAAGCTTTGGGGGGAGCTCAGGGTGGCCTTGCAGGGCCTGGAGGAGCCCCAGGAAACCTGGAGAGAGACAATTTCCAGGGGATGGAGGGACAGGACACAGGGAATGGCTCCCAGTGCCTGAGGGCAGGGCTGGATGGGATCTTGGGAAGAAATTCATCCATTTTAGGGTGGGCAGCAGCTGGAATGAATTTCCCAGAGCAGCTGTGGCTGCCCCTGGATCCCTGGCAGTGCCCAAGGCCAGGCTGGACACTGGGGCTGGGAGCAGCCTGGGACAGGGGAAGGTGTCCCTGCCATGGCAGGGGTGGCACTGGGTGGGCTGTGAGGTCCCTTCCAACCCAAATCCTTCTGGGATTCTGTGATTCTATGAATATGCACACCAGGCTGCTCCAGCCTCAGTGTCCAACCTGGCCTTGGGCACTGCCAGGGATCCAGGGGCAGCCCCAGCTGCTCTGGGCACCCTGTGCCAGGGCCTGCCCACCCTCACAGGGAACAATTCCTAATTCCCAATATCCCATCCATCCCTGCCCTCCTTCAGTTTAAAGCCATTCCCCCTTGTTGTCCTATCACCACAAATAACCAAAGTTGGGTCCCAGATCGCTTTTATTATTGTTGGTCTCAGCAAATTGCTTAGAAATTCCATTTATTTTTAAAAACAGTGGTGATGTTAACATGAATCAGAGCTGAAAACCCTCTGTCCCAATCCAAATCAACATGAAGCCAAAGGTAGTGGTGATCAACCACAAAAAGGAAGGTTCAGAGTGGAACCAGGGGAATTGTTGGAAATCTCCCAGCTCTGGAGGTGACACAAGGTGACAATATAATTGCAAACAGATTTTTCTTTTTGCCAAATGAAGAATTGTTGCCTCATAGATCTTGGAATTATTTTTTTTCAGTGTCTTGGTCCGTCTGTTGAAAGTGGGAGACGTATAAATTTCTGGTTTTAGAGAAATCCATTGATTCTCTTTTTTGTCATAATTTTTTATCCTAATATGTGTGCCTGGGACTTTGCTGTAATGTGAAATGGAGAGGGCTGGGCTTCTTTGCTCATTATTTTGATTTCTGATAGATTGAAAGCACTGTGGAATGATGGAATTTTGTGAGGATTTTAGAAGGAAATGTCTGGATTTGGTACTTCTGACAAGCAGTGGTCACAGTCCATGGAGGGTGCCTTGTGCCCCAATGGAAGTTCCCCAAAAATCACTGGAGGGGATGGAAATATCCTTGCCAACCCTAATGCACCTTCAGGCACAAAATAGCAGCATTCATCCTAAGAAATGAGCACATTTCATTACATGGGATTTATGAAATAGGATTCTAGAAACTGTTTTTCCACTCCCTATAATGCATAGATTGTGCAGAATGCTAAATCTGCTCAAAAGCTAAAAGTGACAAATTCTGAGACTTTTTAATTTTAATTTTTTTAAGTATATTTAATATCAAATGTCTGGTTACATTCTATTCTTGACATTTGTAAAAAACCCAGTTCTGAGCCACTGAGAGGGTTTGTTTCCCTCGTGATGCATTTCAAAAAATGCACTGAAATTTTATTTTGATCAGGTCAAAACATTGTAATATAACTTCAAATATTGGCCGTAACAGGCTGTCAAATACATCTGTCACAGTGCCATTGAAATTCATATTTCAAGGTACTGTAAAAAAACAAACAAAAAGTTAAGTGAAAGCAAAATTAATACCTTGTCATGACGAAACGTTCATGAATTATGGAAATGAGGAACTGAGCAGGCAATCAGTGCTGGAAATCACTGTGTATCCCCAAGAAATTCCAGGTTTTAAGGAAAACTGTCTTTTTTTGGGGAAGAAACAAAGAGATGTGGCCAGTTCTGCTTCACAGGGCACCGACTGCAAACCAAACCATTATTTTCAACAAAATACCCCTCGAATTACCTGCCTGCAAAGCCTTGATGGGAGGTAGACAGGGATGTGCTGCCTTGGGAATATCTCAGCCTCCTTTGCCTTTATTTCCCAAGTTTTGCAGGCAGCAGTTCTGCATCCACATCCTTTCCTCCTCCGGGAAGAAAAGGAAGGAATAAACAACGGTAAACTTCACCATCCATTCCGAGTTCTTTGGTGCCAGGCACAGAACTCCTGAGGCAGCCGTGCCAGATCCTGGGAGAACTCACACGTAGTCGCTCAGTCTGTAGCCACTGTGGGACGCAGATGTCAGGGAAGGAGCATGGTTGCCCTTGGAGGCACTCAGTGGCCTGGAGGATGGAGGCGCTCCGGGATGTGGCTGGAAAGGCGCCTCATTCCCGAGGCACGACGTGCACAGCAAGGCCCCACCCAGGATGCTCAAGGCCGAGGAGACAAATCCCAAATAAAGAGCCTGCCCTATCTCATACTTCATCCCAGCGGGCAGCGTGGGGTTGTAGAAATCCACCACGACGTCGTTGGTGCTCCACGCCACCGGCACCAGGCAGAGCAGCCCGGCCGCCACGAAGCCGATCCCGCCGGAGCCGGCGATGGAGGCCTTGGCGGGGCTGCCCTCGGCGCAGCGCGTGCACCTCATGCCGACCACGGCCACGCCGGCCGCCAGCACGGCCAGCAGGCAGGAGACGACCATNCAGCTGGGAGCGGTGCAGCTGGCACTGCCAGACGCCGGTGCTGTGCCACACGCACTCCATCCACAGCCCCTTCACGTAGGCCGCGGCCGTGATGATGTTGGTGCCCACGTGCGCCGAGCGCCACCAGTGCGGCAGGACGGTGGCAATTAATGTCCCAATCAGGCCCAGCAGGCTCAGGGAGAAGCCGAGCAGCTCCAAGGCCCAGCTCGCCATGGGAAGGTTTGTCCTGCGTGGTTCTCTTAATGAGGCACCTCCGCTCGGGTTCCCTTGGAAAGCGCGAGCTTTTCTTGGCTGTTTCACCCCGACACCTCCTGCTCTCCTAATAAAAGGTAATTGAGGGAAAAAGGAGTTAATTATTACCCCAAAGCATTGCCTCTCCAGCCAGTGAGGTGCATTTCTAGTGCAGCGAGGGCAATAATTAGCATAGTTATCGCTGTTAATCGTATTTTTGTGGAAGTAATGGGAAAGCAAGCTTCCCTCTTCCCTTATATAAACAGCCTTGTGCTGCCCGCTGGGAAGAGAACTCAAGACAATTTATGAAATGGAAAAAAAATATTTGAAATGCAAATATTCCTCTTCCCAGCAGGCTCTTCAAAAAAACAAACATGATTTCCTCTCTAAAGCAGAGAATTAGGTAGTGTTAACACTTGGAATGAAGGAGATTTATAAAGTAGGGAACTGCAGGTTGCTTTACATGATGAAAACATTCCCAGAAGGTCATAGCAGGACTAGGAAAACAATAAGGGTGTATTTGCTCAAAGTAGGGAGCAAAAAGAGTGATTTAAAACCTGTGGAAGAGGATAACAAATATTGGATTAAAGTCGCTTTCCTGACTGGCCGGTATTTCTTGAGGTTGCATTTCAGTAAAGTAACTCAAAGGGGAATAATTTTCATTAGGATCTGGGGAGTTTCAGGTCGTGATTTCAGGTTGTGGGTGAAATGTGGAATCAGACAAACATCCTGGAGCTTCTGAGGGACAACACCTTCACAGTTTGGTTGTGTATGAATCCAGGCTGGAAAACAAGGAATGGCAACTCTTCCTTCTGTATAAACCCCAGACTAAGTGGCCTTTTCCAGTGGCTGCCTTGCCAGCTCTGTTATCCATCACGCATGATGTGTGTGGGCAGAAACACGATATTTTAATATATAAAGTAACCCTTGTGTCACCATCCAGCTTGGAATTCAGAAACAGGAACAAGTTTAGGCTCCAGCTCTGCCAAGCCCCATGCACGTGCTAAACTCCTGCTCGGAGGAGAAAGTGGAAGTGTTTGCTGGAGCTGGCCCGAGCAGGAAAAGGGAGGAAAACCATCTGGATCAACTAATAAATGCCATCAGGACAGCAGAAGGATGCAGAGGGAGCAAAGTGAAAGCTGCTCCACGTTCCCATTATCTCAGACTTGTCTCTAACGAGTCTGGAGTGCTTGGGGTGACATCAGTGCCAGGGCTGGTCTCTGTTGTTGTGGCTTTCACTGCTCTCTGCCTGACAGCGAAATCATGGAATCATGGAATCATGGAATGGTTTGTGTTGGAAGGGGCATTAAAGATCAGCCAGTTCCATGGCAGGGACACCTTCCCCTGTCCCAGGCTGCTCCAAGCCCCAGTGTCCAGCCTGGCCTTGGGCACTGCCAGGGATCCAGGGGCAGCCCCAGCTGCTCTGGGAATTCCATCCCAGCCCTGCCCACCCTGCCAGGAACAATTCCTAATTCCCAATATCCCATCCAGCCCTGCCCTCTGGCAGTGGGAGCCATTCCCTGGCTCCTGTCCCTCTAGCCCTTGGTAAATGTCTCTCCATCTTTCTTGTACGCTGGGTCATCTCTTCCCAAAACAATCCCTTGGATGTTGTGAAAAGAAAGGAAAAATTAAAAAGCACAAGGATTTTGTGGCCTGGGCAGGACAACACCACAGCACCTCTGTGTTTCTACACATTCCTTTTCTTTGGAGTGTGCCATGGGATGGGCAGGAATGGGATGTTGGATTTGCTGCCGGGAAGGGAAGAGCAAACCAAAGAGCTGCTTTTCTTTGGTGTGCCTGGTTTGAGGAAAGGTTTTCCTCCCGTTGCCAATTCCTGGCCTTTCAGGTACTCTTTATGTAACACATAAATGAAACACCTGAGTTTATGTGGCTGCTGAAGGAATTTACCTCATTTGCAGATTCTGAGAAAATCACAGAAGGTTTTATATCAGAAATCATCATTCCAGGGGAGGTCAGGCTGCAGATTTCTCTCAGCTATCACAGAATGACAGGCCATGAGTTAAGGCCAAGCACAGCACAAAGGAGCAAATTGTTACCTCCAGCACTACTGGAGATATTTTACTTCTGTCCCAACCATGAGAAGTCCTCATGTATGTTTGCCTTGAAGGTTATTTGGGTTTGATTCCCATATTAAGGAAAATTAGGCAGTACATTACCTTTTTATATTAATATTTGTTTTCTGTGAGGTGCATCGGGATCTAAGCCCATGACACATCTCAGGGAAATTATCTTGGGAATATTCCTCCAGGATCAGGGAGATCTCCACATGGTTTTGGGTCACAGCAGGACCATGAGGTTTCACAAGATATCAGCAAAAGAGCTGGTAATGGAGCTTGGGTCTCCTGTGTCCTTAATCCCAGCACCACCTTCCTCATCCCTGTTTTTGCCTGGTCTGGCCAAAAGACAGAATTCACAAAATCCCAGAATCACCAGGTTGGAAGAGACCTTCAAGATCATGGAGTCCAACCCAGCCCCAGCACCTCAACTAAACCCTGGCCCCCAGTGCCACATCCAGGCTGTGTTAAACACACCCAGGGATGGTGACTCCACCCCCTCCCCGGGCAGAACATTCCAGAACTTTATCACTCTTTCCATAAAAAACTTTTTCCTAATATCCGAGCTGTATTTCCCTGGGTGCAGCAGGAGGCTGTGTGCTCTGGTTGTGTCAGTGCTGCCTGCAGACAGAGCCCAGCCCCAGCTGAGCACAGGCACCTTTCAGGAGCTGTGCAGATGCTGAGGGCAGCCCTGAGTCTCCTTTTTTTCACTCCCTCATGATGAGCATGACCCAAGATTATCCTCTCCAATTCCTCATCCCACCCAGGCCATCCACACCTTTCCCACCATCCCGAGGAGTGATCCAGCTCACTCTGGTGCATTTGCAAAGAGGCTCCCGAGGTCAGGCACGAGGCTTTGCAGCTGATCCCGGGGAGAACAGGATCTCAAAGGAAAATGTGATTTACACCCCCAGTCCTGGGAAACGGACCCCCAATTTAATGGAGGTCAAACCACTCTGGGGCTCAGCAGCAGCTATTTTTAGATGTCATTAAGGTGTTATTTTTAAACATTAGCCATTAAAAGCTTTCTAATTTAAGCAGCCAGCGTTAATTAGCCCCGCTTGCTCGGCATCATGTTTTCCATGTGCCTCCCTCAGCAGTTCCAGCTGCCCCTGGTGCTCAGTAACACTTTCAGTGCTGGGCACCAGCCTTCCCCTCCTCCTGCCAAGTGGTGAAAGCAGCAGGAACTCAACACGTTTATCTCCAGGAACATCAGCAGCCCGGTGGAAATGTCTCACTTTACAGCTCAGCTGAGGAACATTCAGTGGGATCAGGTGAGTGGTGGCTTGGATGTTCCTTGTGGGCTGAGCCAGACAAATATTAAACCAAAAATCAGCCCTTTTTTTTCCTGTGTGGGTAGTGTTTGTTGCTGTTTCTTTAGAAAGTGAGCCAATTTTTCTTTCTCACTTGGGAGTCACCCTTTTCTAGCCAGGAACAGGGACAGGATGAAAAGGAAAGGCCTCAAGCTGTGCCAGGGGAGGCTCGGGCCAGATATCAGGAAAACTTTCCCCATGGAAAGGGTGCTCAGGCCTTGGCAGGGAGGTTTGGAGTGCCCATCCCTGCAGGTGTCACCTGAATGTGGCACTCAGTGCTCTGGGCTGGGGACAAGGTGGCCATGGGGCACAGCTGGGACTCCATGGGCTGGGAGGGCTTTTCCAACCTCAGGGATTCTGTGTTTAGGATGAGTTGCTCAGACACTGCCTGCAATTCAGTCTGGAAGAAACACAGGAACCAAAAAACACAAAGAAATAAAATAAACATTATGAGAGGGCTGTGAATGCCTGGCAGCTGCGGGATGAAAGTTTATGGGGCCAAGATGGGGGCAGAAGGGAGAGGGGAAGGGTGCCCTGAGTCCCTGAGCATGGAGATCATGGGGAGACTCCTGCAGCTCAGCCTGGATCCAGCACATGGCCTTGCCCTTCCCCTTCCCCCTCCTCGTGGGCAGCATGGCAGCCCAGATCCTGTTTCAGGGTTTGTGCTGGCGCATTTTTTCTCCCTTAGATCTTTCCATGGGAGAGCTCCGGCCCCTCCATGTGGGACAGCAACACCCCTGGGGCTGAGCCTGGGGAAGGAGGGGCAGGGAGGGGCTGTGCTGCCTCTGGAAAGCCACCAGCAACCCCGGCAGTGAGAGGAGAGCTGAGGATGCAGACCCCCAGCAGGTTATGCCGCTGGAAACACATCAAATTTCCTTTTGGGCTTTGACAAAGCAACGGTTGAAATGTTGGGAAGAAGTTTCTGGAAGCACCTGCACCACGGGATAGCGCTGACCAAGGTTTTGCAACAGGATCACAATCCCCTTCTGAGACCAGGCTGTGAAGGGGCAAAGGCAAAGCCCAAAACTCACAAAACCTCACAACAAAGGTGAAGTCAAATTGGGCTGGAAACCATTTTAAGCACTATTAAATAACATAAATAACATAAATAACATAAATAACATAAATAACATGAGAGTGGGCAGAAGGAGTGAGCCCAGGTGATCTGTGTGAGACACAGATGATAAATAAGGCATGAATGCTCACAGCAGATATTGGCAGAGCAGGCTCATGAACGAGGTTTGGGCTGAGGCAAGGAAATCCAGCTGGGAGAAGGAGCAGCAGGGTTTGCTTTGGCTCTCGGGGTGTTTCTGTGCAGTGTAGCAGACTGTGCAGAAATCTGCCACAGGAAATGTTAGACACTCCAAGGTTTGAGTCACTTAAAAACTCAAAAACTTAAAAACCGAGTGGGGAAAATCACCCAGAATAATTTGGAGGGAAGCACTCGTGGAAGTGGGCAAGAACAGAGGTCTCTGAATTCCAATAGGGGCTGTGAATTACAATAACTCAGATACAATTATATATATAAAAAATATATAATTGCAATGTATTATTATTATATGTATAATATATAATAATTACAATATGAATAGAGGGCTATGAATTGCAATAACTCAGACACAATAATGTATATATATAATATTGATATATAAAAATTACAATATATTATTTTATATAT
>VZRH01005583.1:250024-310320 GCA_013397555.1 Urocynchramus pylzowi | reverse complement strand
AATTATATATAATATATATAATTGCAATATGTTATTATTATATGTATCATATATAATAATTCCAATATGAATAGAGGGCTATGCATTACAATAACTCAGATACAATTATATATAATATATATAATTGCAATATGTTATTATTATATGTATCATATATAATAATTCCAATATGAATAGAGGGCTATGCATTACAATAACTCAGATATAATTATATATAATATATATAATTGCAATATATTATTATTATTATATGCATAATACATAATAATTACAATTTGAATAGAGGGCTGTGAATTACAATAGCTCAGATACAATGCAAACTGCACACATGGAATGGGGGGAGCTCCAAACCCTGCCTCCCAAGCTCCCAAATGCAGGCTGCTGGGAATTGCTGACCCTCCCTTCCCTGCAGGGAGGTGTGTGGATGATTTATGCGAGCCCAGCGCAGAGCTCCTGACCCCGGGGCTACCCCAGCTCCATCATCCCCTGGCATCCAGGGGAACAAATACCCTGATTTATCCCCGGGGCTCTCTGCAATTTGCCGGCAGACAGGAATCCTCCAGGGCACCGAGCCCCCCGCGAGTTCTGCGTCACTGCAGCCCCAAGGCTTTGTGCAGATGTTGGTGCCCCCCTTCCCCTCTGCTTTGTGCAGATGTTGGTGCCCCCCTTCCCCTCTAATCTGAGGGCTGATAAAAGCCCAGCCTACGCACAGCCTGGCCCTGGCTCCACAGATCATGTTCCACAACTGGATATGCTTGTTTCCAGCACGGAGACTTTCTGAGCTTGCTTTGACTGCTCTTATTTGGGAAGGAAAACGGCCCCGCCACACAAAAAAAATTCTATTTTGCTTCTCACGTCTATTTTTTTTTTGGCAAAGATTTGGTTTTCCACCAATGCCGTGGGTAAATATTGAGATAAACTCTTGTCTTTTCTTCTCCCTGTGTATCAACTTGTGAAGAAATGCTCCATGAGGTTCAGAGCAATGGTCTTATAAAAAAAATGCTATGTGAAGTTTAGACCAATGGCTCTGTGGTCCCACTGTAAAACACCCATGAATTTACCCTCAGCTGGAGTTATTTTCATGGAGAAAAAAAGTCAAAATTATCAAAAAATGTCACCCAGTGTTTGGTCAGTGGAACCTGTTGGATTACACCTTTTTCTGACCCAGAGATGGGGCAACTGAGAGGCGTTTTAAAAACTTTTATTCCACTTTTAGTCTTAAGAGAAGGGTGAGACAATACAGAATTACAATTAGAAGCTGACTATTTCTTAATTACAATACACTGTAAGTGTTTCTTGGCCTATCAGCTTTAGCCACACCATGCTGTAGATGCCTTAAAGCCAATTATTTAAAATTACTCCTCATGGGTCCTACTACAATGCATCTTTCACAGTTCTATTTCTCTAAAATATCTAATCTTATTTACAAAACCATCCTTTAAAACTTATTTCTATTTCCATTTCTCTCCCAACAATGTCTGTCCTATTCCATGGCATTTCTAAGTCAGCATTTCTTATCTCAAAGTTTACATACAGATGCACACTATGTGAACCTTCTATCAAGCTTTAAGAATTTTCTAGAAATCCATTTCCCACAAAACCAATCACCTGATTTTAATATCACCGAGCATTTCATCCCCTTGTCTCATCAGCCACTGACTTTTTTGTCGTGTTTGGTACCCCCTGGAAATGAAATCTTGCATCTCTGATCTGCCCAAGCCTCCCCAGGAGCTTTGGGAATGATTCCTTTCCCTGATTACCAGCCAGCACTCCAGACCAAACGAGGGATGGGCTCTAAAGGAAATAAATGTTGATTTATCATGTTCACACACAGGATTTCAGTGTGTTTGTGTGTTTGCAGACAGATCCAAATTAAGATTATCCAGACAGGTACTGAGAACTCTTCAACAGAGTCAAGTGCAAGAAAAGAGCCATTTTTTGGGGGGGTGTTGACTCCTCCAGCAGAGTCTCACAGGCAAACAAACCTCTCCAGGATTCAGGAAACCAATTTATTATTATTATTATTATTATTATTATTATTATTATTATTATTATTATTATTATTATTATTATTTTATTCCAGTAAACCAATTCCAGTCACTTTCTGAAAAGAAATTAAGGGTTTTGGTGTGTATTTTAATACTATAAATAAAGGGCAGAACTAAATAGTCCCATTGCATGCAGAATATACTTTATAAATGTAGATATACTAAGTTATAATATCCTCCTCTCTGTTATCCCATGGTGGATGTTTATTATCATTCAAAACTAATAACCTTGGCTTCCTTCAGCAAAAATATGAGCTGCAAGAGCTTTTTTTTGTTCACATGCCAACCAAAGAGCTAAATGTGAATATCCCTTCCTCTGACCACATCTATCATTTTATAACCACAGTCAGATCATTTTGCTCTTTCACTCTTTTTTTTTTTCCACACCAAAGATTTTATGGGAGGACTGAGAGACTGAGTTTGAGATGTGACAAATGATCCACCCAGCCACCCCAAAAAAGCAGGTGGCAGCCCTTGAGGGGGCTGCCAATTAATGCCATATGTGACATAAAACTCTCCCTAAATGTACCTTCCTCAGCCACTGGTTATCTGTGGGACTGAGGGGACAAAACTCTAAAATTTGGGGACTAAAATTAAATGGAACCAAAATGTAGACCTGATTCTGTTTTCTTTGTTGCCTTTCCAGTTTTTCTATGTCTAGTGACTCTAATAAAAATTCAGGGTGAGGATGAAACTTCCAATTTCCTCCTCTAAGAAAAACCCCAAATAACACACCACAAAAAGCTGCATAATTCCATGATGGCAACAAAACATTTGGTGTCTTTTGAGCAGCATTTCAAAGAGAGAGAATTTTAAATCCAGCAGGGATTATGTGTGACTGGTCCCAAGCAGGAATAAACCATGAAATGAAGGCCAGCACCCACAGCCAAGACAACCCCAAAAAGCTTCCCTGGCACCCAGGAGGAAATTTGGGGAAATAAGGAGGTGGTGCAAGTCCAGCTCTAAATCCATGGAGGTTTCCACCCAGGGAAGGTGCTGGAGGCTGCAGGGGTGTGAGGAGGGGTTGGGGCTCCTGTTGCACATCTGGCAGGGAGAGCAGCAGCTGCACTGCCCTGATCCGTGGCAGAGGGGGTGGGAGAAGGTGTAGGATCAGTTTGGTTACAATGTGCTTTTCAAACTTCTCTTCATTTCCTAATCTCCTCTTTCAAAAAGCAAAGAGGGCTGGGAATGAAGAGAAGAATTCTGCTGTGAGCCAGGCAGGCCTTGCTTCCCCTCAGATCTGCCCACCCTCACCCACATCCAAGCAGGGAGCTCTTCTTACCAGCTATTTTTTTTTCCCCTGAAAATATTTGTGAGAGGGCCAGGGAAGTTGAAACAGGGACAGAATTTACAATGCCAGGGTGTGGAACCTCCCTCACCTGTCTGGTGAACCTGAGCACGCCCCACAGATCTGATCCTTAAACATTAATTATCCAAGCTGTGAGAGATTAATCAAATAAAATTAATTTCAAAAGTTAAATATGTACATGCTTAAGGGCTTGGCTTAGCTGAGGTCCAGCAGATGGTAAGAAGGACATCACATCATTTTGCATTCCCAGTGTGGAGGCTGAAAAGGATTTCTGTCATTTCTGAGGGAATTGGTGCAGAATTTGAGGGTGCTGAAGGTAAAACTGAAGTTGGGAAGGATGCACAGAGAAATACTAAAATTACTGGGTCAGAATTCCCTGGCAGAACCACCTGCAGCCCAGGGAGGGGCACAGCAGCCATGGTCTGCACGAGAGGAACAGCTCAGAGGTCTGAAGAAAGAGCAGGAACAAAAGGATGAGACTGATATGGGCAGGGAAGCAGTAAAATCAATGAAAGAGACAGCAGTAAAACATGCATCTGTTATTTAATCCTGGGTAAAGACCCAGATTAGTGACATCAGATTTTGCTGTTTGTTTGGAGTTTACTCTGCAGCCGTGGCTCCCAAGGCTGAGGCAGCTGGGATAGAGCCCATGGATCCAGCCCAAGGATTTATCCCAGACATGGCTGTTCCTGTGCAGAACAGGCATCAGGCACAACTAAAGTTTGGATGGAAAAATTGCCTTTCCAGCTCTTGTGCTCATAAAAAATAAAGCTGGCATGAGCTGGCAGGGTGAGGGAATTCAGAAGTTTCATAAATTGTCACATCATTTCGCAGTCACTCGGTGCTTAGCTGGGTCTTGAAGGTCATGAAGGCTAAACATGGACATTGTGTCTCTTTTTTTATGTTGGTTTTTATCCCAGATGCCATTTAATTTCACCACAAAGGCTGAGTCTGGTTGACAGAATCCCAGAATCATTAAGGTTGGAAAAAAAGCCAGGATTATGGAGTCCCAGCTGTTCCCAATGCCCACCTTGTCCCCAGCCCAGAGCTCTGAGTGCCACCTCCAGGCCTTCCTTGGACACCTCCAGGGATGAGGACTCCAAACCCCCCTGGGCAGCCCCTGCCAAGGCCTGAGCCCCCTTTCCAAGGAGAAATTCCCCCTGGATTTACCCACAGCTGAGTGAGCTGCACAGGCTGCAGCAGGCCTGAGGAGATGGGATTGGTGGCACCTGTGGCACTCAGGTTTGGCAAACCCCATGGCTGCTCCAAATGCTTTTCTGGAAGGGGCTTGGAAGCCCCAGAGTGGCCAAACATCCTCACTGTGCTGTGCCACCTCTGAGAAGAGGTTTGGACTGGCTGGTGTTGGTGTGAGCAGAGAGCAGCTCCCCCAGAGCCCGTCTGATGGAAGGGATGGGATCAAACCTGACCCAAAGATCTCCTCCTTTAGATGTTTGCCCTTTGCACTGGTGACACTCATGGGTACCCCATGATCCCTGGAAGTGTCCAAGGCCACGTTAGGCAGGGCTTGAAGCAATCTGGTCTAATGAGTGGCATCCCTGCCAGTGGCAGTGATGCCTCAGGTTTGAGCTTTTCTATTTTTCACATTCTGTGCTGCTTTAGTGTGTGGGTCTGGGCTTCACATCAGGGGATGGTGAGCTCTCTGCACAGAGCAGGGAGACAAAACAATTCCTGCTCCAGCTGGGCACCAAGGACAAATGATCCAAATCTCAGGCCCAAGAGCACAACCAACGTGGGCTGGAGAGAGAAAAACAAGCAGGGTGGGAGTGCCTGGGNCAGGGGGTTGAAGTGAGATGATCTTTAAGGTCCCTTCCAACCCAAACCATTCTGGAATTTTTGATTTTACACAAAGGTTTAGGTCCTGCCACTTGCATACCTCCAAGGGAGACATTTTATTCCCAGGCTGACAGAATTCCATGACCAAACCAGTCCAAAGCTGACTGACAGAGAGCTCAGGATGCTTGTGGCTTCCTGCACCCGACCTGGGGCACTGAACCTCACATAAAAATCCCTGGAAGCACCAAAATGGCATTTTTCCTTGGAGCTGAATCATTGCTGGACTCCTCACTGCCATACTTCAACCTGTATTTGCTCCCTTAGCTGTGCCTTTGGCCGTGTGTGAAACTCTCCCCACATTTTTGATATTTTCATTTGTTTTTCAGAATGACATCAGCAGAACCAGCGCTGTTGGCCACAAACTCATTCATCTTTCCTGTGGCTCTCAGAGAGTGCCATAATTATTTAGCTTCTTAAAACCTTCACACTCTTACAGCTCTCATAAAGTAGTTATTCAGCTCTTGATATTTTCTCCCCAGCTGTGATGATTTAATCTGGCCTGGGGTTTGAAAGGCTCAGCCAGGAAAGTCCCAGAGCGCAATACAGCTCATTTATAAGGCTCAGCATTTCTGCAGTACCCAGCCCGAGCTGGGCTCTCCATCTGCCTTATCTAAACACTGCCATCACACTGCATTTAGGCTTTCATGGGAAGTTAAACCACCACACAGGGCTCCTACATCTGGCCTGGAAATATCATCCTGTATTTGAAACATTTTGTGGCACAGCTCGGTATTAATTCAGGTAGAGCACATTTGTTTGGGGGGTTTCGTTCTCCTGCCAGCAAGGGGGAAGCACTGTGGTCTCTTCACCACAGAAGTTCTTAAAAAAACCCCAAAAGATTCGTTCAGTTCCCTAACTATATGAATCACAGCTTTTTATAAGCATCACAAAGTTATTCTGAGGTGATTATAACACAGGTGAAATTCCCTTTCTTTCCCGGTGATGACAAAAACCCCAAAATAACTCAGCTATGCAGCAGGGCCACTTTATTCCAGAACCAAGCCCCCTCTGAATTCCACAGCCAGGAAATTCTCATGATTAAGATGCCTCTTCGAGACATTAAATAACCAATATAGTTTATGCTGCATATTAATGGTCAACAAGAAGACTTTTAAAGTTCAAATTTCACACAGAAATGGCAAGTACAAACTCCTCTCACTACATATATTTGCTGTTGCTGAGCTAACATTGAGAGACACATACTAACTTTTTAAATTTCCTGACTTTTATGATTGCTCAATTTTGCAACTTGAACATTATTTTGAAAGTAGGATTGTGTAAAATTTCCCTCAAGGGACTCAGAGAGCTCTGTGCTTTTGAAACCTGGCCTTGCTGTAGCTAATTTCCCTCATTTTGTTGGAGGGTGGGTTTTTATTTTTTCCAACCTTGCAGACAGGAGCAAAATTGCAGGACCTCAAAAATAATCAAGAGTTTTTCTGGTACCCTGGTGCCTTAATTTTGTGCATTTGCTGAGTTTTCATTCTGCAGTGCAGGTGCACATCTGCTATGGATCACAGCCCTGTCCAGGAAAGCACTTGACATCCCCAGAACCACTCACAGGCCTGAGGTGAAGCTCTTGCTTAAGGATGGGGGAATATCTTCAGAGATTATTTCAAACTGAAAGGAAACTGAATTTAATTTTCCTGTTGATGCACGTGGGGTTTAAACAGATGTCAAATTACAGGTAATGGCTGCTGTGTGCATGTTCCCTGAGCAGGAGTGGGAAATGGATCCTTTCTGTCTGTATGGAATTATAAAGCAAAACTGGAAGAAAGACAAACTGTGTTCATCTGGAACAAGCACAGGTTGTTCTCAGCTTGATTGGCATGGCAAGGTGAGATCTGGGCTCTGTGCCCTCCACTGCCTGGTTTGCTGGGGGTGAGCAGAGAGTGGGAGTTCTTCCATTAAATGGAATTTTTAGGTGCAAATTCTCCCCTTGTGAGGGGCCTTAGCAGAGCCACACAACATTTAAAGCCCCTCAAAAGAGGATTATTCAGTGTCTGGAGGTTAATGCTGGCTCTCCATGATAAGGTGGCTTTTGGAAATGTGAATTTTGACAGCAAAGGAAGGACAACATCCCTCAGCCCAACACGGAGCAGTGCCAGGCACCTGCATCTCACCCAGTCCTCTTCCTCTGGCAGCAAGAATCCCCTAAATCCCATAAATCCCACTCTACACCTGTCTGGGCTGATCTGGTTTTATTACTAACCTTAAATAACACTCAGAGCAGACATGTTCACCACAGGAACTCACCCCTACGTGTAGGACCAAGGGTTGCAGTAGAAAACCAAAATCTTCTTAAACAACAAGCAAATCACTCCTGCTACAAAAACCACAAAACCTGGTGGAAGCAAAGGTCTTCCAGAGGGCTCAGTGTCACACAGGAGAAAATGATTCACACTGCTGGTGTGCAAAAATCTGTACAAGGATGGGGGGTTAAATTTGGGAAGTGCTGGGAGATGCAGGTTGTTTTCCTTTGAATACCCCTTAATGCCTTCCCTTTCTTCCTTTATTTTCAGAGGAAAACACCAAGCAGCATCTCCTTTTTGCCCACAAAATGAAGGTATTGTTTTCAGTGCCTTTTTCCCAGCATGGAGCAAGTTTTCCTACGGCAGAGGAAAAAATTGCAGTGTCAGCTTTTACAGGGACTCAAGGATTCGACCATTACAGCATCACTGCCTTATTAATCTTATTATTCCTCATCTCTCACTCCTATTTCCATGCTGTCAATACCCTTTTCAGAGGCAGTCACATCTTCCAAAGAGCTCATCAGTGCCCATCCAGAGGTGGAAAAAGGTGTTTGTTGTTCTGACTGAGCCTAGCACAGGAATTACCCCCCCAGTCCTTCCTTGGAGCTGTGATTTTTGGTGATGAAAGCTCCAGACCTGCTGGCTCCAAGGAGTTACTTTTTACTGGATCAACTTTTCACATGTCATAAAAAGCGGAGCCACACGAGAAATTGAAGTTATCTGTGTAGCCCCAGGTCTCAGGGAGCAAAAGACTTCTAAAGCAAGTGATGTGATTAGGAGAAATAAGGAAATGAAATCATTTAATGGGAATGCGCCATGCGGAGAAGGAATCAATAAATAGTTCCCAGGAGTTATCAAGGGCCATTTAGTGCTTTTTTTGGATCTAAACTCTCTAATCCCTGCCCTTTCTGGTTTATTTGTCCTGCATTCTACCACGTATCACTGGGCTGTGATGCTTCCTGAAGATCCCAGCAGCTGCTGAGCCCCGGGATGGAGGTGCTGTGCAAAGGTCAAGTTTTCCTTGAAAATCCAAAATTTTGGATTTTCCCTGAGAACCCTCTGTCTCTTCACAAGTGCTTTAAAGGCTCATTAAGGATATGGATAGAAGCCTGCTTGCACACACACTGAGTTACCTTCCTCTTCCTGTGGATTAATACCTGCTATGGAAGAATCATCCTTGCCCAGTAGCAGCGAGTCCATCTGGATGCTGATAGACAAAGCAGTGCCTGGCTGCTGAATCACTTAAAAAAGCAGTTCTTGCCAAAAAGAAAGGAGGTAATAAAAGCCTACAGACCTCCTGTGACATCTCTGTGACCTTGCTGTGACTTCAGAGCCTGTCCCTGGATGTTTTCTGAGTTGCCTACCTGGGGTTCTTTGAATGACCCAAAAGGGATGAATAAACAAGGATTGGAAACTGTCAGGCCTGAATTCAGCAGCCACTGATGTTGCCCTTCCCTTGGGCAGGCCCTGGGCCAGGATTTTCATTCTGGGTGGTGTCACATTATTCTCCTGTCACTGCTAAGAACAAGAAACTTCACTAGGGTGAATGCTGATCAAAAGCTCAGAGAGGAACAAATTACAGACAGAATTTGGGCCAGCAGATGATTTTTATGCAAGGCTGTGTTAAGCAACATCAAAATATTTTGTTTGGTGGTGTCCACCCGAGCTGAGGAAGGCGTGTCAGCAACCAGTGGGGCAGGATCATTTATGTCCCTGAATCCCTGTCACACATCTTGATTTTTGACCTTTGTTACACCCTGTATTCAGTCAGGAGCATGGCTCTGTCCACTGATATTTATCATGGCTGGAAAAACTCAAAAATGCTTCCCTGAGGGCACAAGTCCTGCTTGCTCTGCTGGAAGCTGAGCCAGGGTGTGCAAGGCTGAGGAAGGCTTTGCCCTTCTTTGCCTGAAGATTATGAGGCATTATCTGTGGAAGGCACAAAGTTTTACTTGATAACACAAAAAATTCACTTTTAACCAGCCTGGATTCAGTAGTCAGGATATCCCTACACCCAGTAATTCTGTGTGCCATGGGATCTCACCAAAACCTGAGCCTGAACACATCTGTGATTTGGGAGATCTGTGTTATGGCTTAGGCTGAGTTTATAGCTGAAGTTGAATCTCCACACACTGAAGTCTTTTTGTGTGAGTTTTTCTCATTCTCTGCCTCAAAAAAATCTGTTTTACCTACAAATGTAAAAACTGTGTTGGGTTAGATCAACACAATGTCCCAGCACTGCCAATAGCTGTGGATTAGGAAATAAATAAAAATAGGAAGAGGATGTAGCATGGCTTTTGCAGAATATTGTCCCTACAAGCTGATCATTACAGATTTCTTGACCCTAAAGTGTTACCTTAATGATTCACCTTAATGAGATTTTCTTTCATTCTTCTCTCCAGTTATTTTTTTGAACCCATGAAGGAGTTTGATGTCGATTTCCCTGTGACAAAAGGGACAAAACTCTTTCTTTTCTTAATATTTTCAACCTTTTACATCCCAGTAAAACTTTACTCCTTTCTTTAGTAAAATTACTTTACTTTTTACTTTAGTAAAAAACTTTACTCCTTTCTTTAGTAAATTACTCCTTTCTTTCTGTATTAGAACCATAGAATAGTTTGGGTTGGAAGGGATCTCAAAGATCATCTCATTCCCAACCCCTGCCATGGGCAGGAATGGTCAGGAATTACATCTCCCACTAATCCAGGTTGTCATTCCCAATTTAACATCCCTGTGCTGCTTTTGGAGCACAGGTGCCACTGGGAGGACAATCCAGACCCATGGAGTTCAAATTTATTTGATATCAGGAGATAGAAACCAGTTTGGCTTTTCATATTGAAGCTCCATTTCCACCTCTTTCCCCCCCTTTTTCCACCATTTTCAACCTGCAGTTCTCAGCATAATAAAAGGTAACAAGCACAAGTTCTTGGCAGATGGAGGGAAGTTATTTAATGCCTGTGGAGAATCTGTCCCCACATGTTTAATAAATGCTTTCTTTCAATAAATGTATACTCAGCTTTAAGGAACATGGAAAACTACAGGGTTTTTTTGCATCAAGTGCCAAGATAATAATAATCTGGCAAGTGACTGCTTACTCCAAGTAGTAAAAGGCCAGTGAAGCCAAGACTCGCTGTTACCACTATTTTAATCATTATTTGCTGGTGACCACCAGTCTTCAGTGAAAATTTCAGGTGCCTCTGGTATTTTTCAATTTTTGCTGGGTGCCAGGTGACTCAAGGCCCAGCTCTGCTGCTCTTTCTCACAGAGTTTTATCTGATTGAAAATTAGCCTCCAAAGACTCGAGCTGAAGCAGGAAAACCACTCGTGCTGAGGAACAGCAGCAGAATCTGATCCCATGTTTCTGGTCTCTAAATGGTTTTTGAGTAGCTGGCACCAAGGTTTTACATTCATCTTTAAATACTGGAGGTCTGGGGTTATTACAAAACCTTGGAGGTTTTGTTTTTCGGGTTTTTTTAAAAATAAAAGTATGTTATTTCTATTAGATTCTGTTTGTAAAAATTACATATTGTTAGGCTGACTAGTGCAACCCCCGAAACGAAAAGTAAATGACAAATTCAGACTTCTGGAATTGTGTAAGTTCCACTGAGAAAATAACCCTGAAACCTCACCAGCCACATCTGTGTATATCACTGCTCAATTATTACCCTTTTACTAGACTGCAGGTTATTTTGCCTTACACCCAATGGTCCAGGGGAAAAAGAAAAAAAAAAGCAGCTCTTATTGACAATCATGGGGAAAAAGTTAAATCAATAAAATGAAAAATTATCTGACAATAATTACAGTTGCAAGGCTTGCTCCTGGGCACACCATGAAAGCAATCTGAACTTCAAACCTCTGTTATTGCACTGCTCCAGTTCAGCAGTACAGCAATCCACTTTGGGCCTGGGAGTGCCAGATGCTGAAATCACTTCTGGGGGGAAAAAGTAGACTAAAAAAAAATAGACTAAAAAAAAATATAGACTGAAAAAAAAAATAGACTAAGAGGATTCTAAAAGCAAAGTCTGAACAAGGAAAGTGCCTGAGTGGATTTGTGTTACCGTGGAGTTCAGCCCAAAGAGAGTCACCCACAGAAGGTGTTGCACTTGCTGCTGGCAAGTAGAAATGGGGCTACAGACATCAAAAAATCATGGAATATCCTGATTTGGGAGGGCTCCCATCCAATGCCACCCCTGCCCTGCCCAGCCCCCCCAAATCCCACCCTGGGCATCCCTGGCAGCGCTGGGGTGCCAAAGGCTCCTGGAGCTCTGGCAGCCTCGGGGCCGTGCCCATTCCCTGGGGAGCCTGGGCAGTGCCAGCACCCTCTGGGGAAGAGCCTTTCCCTAAAATCCAACCTAAATCCCTCCTGGCCCAGCCCCAGCCCTCCCTGGGTGCTGTCCCTGTGCCAGGAGCAGAGATTGGAGTTGTTCCTCAGGAGGAGCTGCAGCCCCTGAGGAGTTTCCCCTCAGTCTCCTCCAGCTGGACATTCCAAGGTCCCTCATCCCCTCCCCTTCCCTTCCAGACCCTTCCCCATCCTCATGTCCCTCCTTTGGATGCTCCCTAATAATTTTGTATCTTTCTTATATTTGGTCACACACAAGACTGGGAGGGGTGCTTGGAACCGATCCCCACATTTCCCATTTCCTGAGGAGGAAACGTCTCCAGCCAGAGCTGAGATCCCTTCTGAGGGCACAAATTTAAGCCCAAATCTTCCTGGCCACACCCCAGCAGCAATTCTTCAGGACAGTCTCCACGATGTGGTCTCAAATGTCAGCCCAGTGAGGAAAGACAAGGCAAGCAAAGCTTTGTGCTGTGCCAGTGGCTGCATCTTCCTCTGTCTGGGAAGCCTCCCAAAAGAGAATTACAGTAATTTGAAAATGAGGCCAAGAGAGCAAGCACTGCTCTTGAAGGATAATTGCAAAGTAAATAAGGGTGCACACAACATTTGCAAATTTTACAGACATTTAAAAAAAGGAAAATGAAACCACTCTTGTGACCCACAAGTCTTTCCAACAAGAGCTCAGAACCAAAAAGAGCCCGGATAATCTTATTAAAACCCTTCTAATTGCATTCTCTTCTGATGCACATGACACAAACATGTATTAATCACCTACATATTTGCATTTGCTCTGCATTACCTGACTTCTCAAGAGGCTGAGCCCAGAAAAGGGTTTAATTTCAATCTCCAGCACAAGAGCTCAGCTGTAGGGTATCAATGAGCTGATAAAATGTTCCATGTTCAGCACAGCCTGAGTGAAAGGCCTCACCAAGTTCTCTGAAATGCCAGATTCCAAGCCCTGCCTTGAAGTGACTCTCAGCTGAGTGGTGACTGTTTCCAGGTGTCAAAAGAGGTGTGAGGCTCATGTCAGAGGAAAGCTACGAGGACAGTCTGTGATAAAGAACCCAAAAAGCTGCTGAAATGGGCTGCCTTGGCAAGGATGTGTGACATGGATCCTGTAGGAGCTGCCAGCACCTCAGCAGGAGGCAAGAGACCTACTGGGAGAACATCAGCTGGTGGGAGTGGACAGGAAGGCTCTGCAGAGCTGGATCCATGGGATGAGGCCACCACAAACCCAGGGAGCTCCAGGCTGGGCAGAGGGGCTGGAAAGCTGGAAAAGGCCCTGGGGGTGCTGGTGCCAGGGGCTGGACACGAGCCCAGGGGTGCCCAGGTGGGCAAGAGGCCACTGGCAGCTGGGCTGGATGAGGAATTGTGTGTCCAGCAGGAGCAGGGCAGGGATTGTCCCTCTGGGCTGGCTCTGAGAGGCCCCTGGAGGGCTGGGGCCAGTTCTGCTCCTGCAGGAGAGACCTGGAGGGGCTGGAGCGTGTCCAGGGCAGGGAACGGAGCTGGGAAGGGGCTGGAGCCCCAGGAGGGGCTGAGGGAGCTGGGAAGGGGCTGAGCCTGGAGAAAAGGAGGTTCAGGGGGTGTAGGAAAAAAAAAAAGGGAGAAGCCACCACATCTACAGGAGCTGTGGTTTCATTTTTCCTGTCAGGATTTGTCCTCCTGCAGCTCAGGTGGATGTGGTGGGCCTAAAGTTGTCACTGCTCTCTCTGCTTCAGGAAACCAAAATAACAACAGGAAAACCTAATTTCACCTCCAACTAGCCAGGAAATTGTGCCACTCATGTTTGGATGTGGAACTTGGTTGAGCAAATTAGGCTTTCATCACCTTCAAGTTCAACTATTGCAAAGAATATATTCTCAAGGTGGAGTCAGCCAGAAAAAGGCACTCAGAACCCATGGCTGGTTCAGGTTTGTCTCCTGAGTCAGACATGCCAAAAAAAGCACTTCACACCAGTGCCCTGAACTCCTGGCCCAGTTAAAGGTACAGCAATTTTGTCTTTCATCTGAAAAATCTCAAAATGACCCAAGTGTGGCTCGCAGAACTTCTCTTTCCTCCTTCTTGCTCTGTAAGGAAGAGGGATCAGTAGGGGCAGCAGTCACCCTTTTCCAAAACATCAACAGAGATTATGAGGAATTTTTTTTTCCTTATGAGGGTGGGGAGAACCAGGGAAGCTGTGGCTGCCCCTGGATCCCTGGCAGTGCCCAGGGCCAGGCTGGAAGGGGCTTGGAACAACCTGGGATAGTGGAAGGTGTCCCTGCCCATTGCAGGGGTGGCACTGGATGGGCTTTAAGCTCCCTTCCACCCAAACCACTCTGGGTTTCCATGATTTAGGAGCCTTTCTCTTTGTACTTTGCAGTGGCTTCATCTTTTACCACTCTTGGATATTTGTGAAAATTTTATCCATGTGAGGAATCTGGAATTTTGAAGATCTCATGTGCAGGGAAGAGGGGTTCCCAACAGCTGAGCCCAACTTCAGAAAGGAATGGTTTGAATGAAAAGCAAGGATTTAGGATCCCACCTCCCCATGATGTTCTTGGCATCAGAAAGCAGGTGGTAGGCACATTTCCTGAGGACAGATAAAATAATCTCCTCTGTCCTCCTAGAGCTTGGGGAAGGTGACAGGTTGGTGATTAGATTCTCCCTGGAGCTGCCTCATGGCCCCACTGTGGAAGGTTCAGGAGTTTACTTGGCTTCTGTGCTTCATGCCGAGTTAAAAATCCCACAAAAAGTTCTTTGTGTGTGGAAGTATCCCAAAGGACAGGAGATAACATTTTCCAAACCAGTGGAGTACTGGAGGAGCTACATCATTTCCATAATAGTTCCTACCACAGGATTCAGCAGAAATATTCACAGAGTGCCTCTGGCTGTATATTTAAACAACAATTACTCCATAAAAAACTCACAGAAAATTCTATTATTTTCCTTAAATTCAAGCTTTTCCTTTTCCTTTTCAGTGACCTAGGGATTTGAGAAAAGAAGCTGTTGGTACAATGACCCACGACTCCTCGTCTTGAGAAGAAGTGAGGGAAAGAAAATAAATCTCATTACAGATGAGGATTGTAGAACTCAGACACAAAGCAGGGATAAGGAATAATTAAAAACACTGAATGGGAGTGAAAAGGGAATGTGACAGGAGATCCACAGCCCTTGCCACAAGGGAAGAGGAGGCAATTCCTGGAGCAGAAAGGCAGGGAAAGGAGATGTGGGGCAGGGGATGGAGGGCAAGAGTTGGAGATGTGTGAAACACATTTGGTCTGCAGTGATGTTCTCCCTTTCCTCCTGTTCCTCTTTGTAGCTGTTCCCCATGACTCACACATCTCATTTTGCCTCTCTCTCAGGGCTCTTTCCTCGTTAAAAAGGCTGAATTTTAAAACATCTTGAGGACAAATGGAGCCAAACGTGTGATGGTTGCCGTGGCTCGAAGCGAGTAGAGATAAATGTAAAGGACAGACTAAAAATCTGACAGGAGACATCCCTGGGGGCTCTGTCAGGAAGGTCTTTTGATCAGACACTTGCATGAACCTGAAAATCAGGATTTTCCCATCTTGAAATGGCAGGGAAAAAATAATAACTGCTGATCTCCTCTAGTTAAGGCTGGTGGGGTAGAAAAGATTTAATCCTTTGCCTTTGTCTGCTGTACAACTGTTATTTTCTGATTTTACACTCTACCTTTCTTAACATGTTAAAAACTTTCAAGAATCTTCTAAGTGGTTTGGATCTAATAAATTCTTTTGTTTTGAGAGCCAAGTCTTCTTGTCTTACTCACAAAGAATAGTCCAAGTACCCACCCTGCAGTCCAAGAAACTGAAGTTTTACTCTTTAATGCAAACCCTGTGACTGATTGAATTGCCCTGACTTCATACACTGCATGTTGTGTTCCACATTTATCCTAAAACCATCTTTTACAATCCACTCTAAAAACTCTTTTTAATTCAACAAGGAACAGACAAAATTTCTTCTACCATATTTATGATTACTGACTTTCATTGTACAAAAAGCAAAGTTTAACCAGTGTGGTAACAGAGCAAAAACTGGGTTGGTTTCCCATCACACTCAGTTCCCAAGGAAGAAATTAATGGAGCAAAATCTGGGTTGGTTTCCCATCACACTCAGTTCCCAAGAAGGAAATTCACGGAGTCTTTCTTGCAGTTATTCCATGACCAGTTTAGTTTTGAGCTGTGGGAATAAAATGTGAGGGGCAAAAAGAAGGGCAGCCACACAGAACCTGAATATTTTCTTTCTGCAGCTTCTTTCACATAAACTGCAAACTTCTTTTTGTGGCTAGAAATGGTTCCAAAGAGATTGTGGGCAATTCTGTTGTAGGACATTCAGCCCAAATGCCAAGGTCTGTGTGGATGGGGCCAATATTTAACACAAGAGTGGAAGACAGAGGACACCAGGAGGAATTTGCCCATGGAAAGGGGGCTCAGGCCTTGGCAGGGGCTGCCCAGGGAGCTTTGGAGTGCCCATCCCTGCAGGTGTCCCCTGGAGGTGGCACTCAGTGCTCTGGGCTGGGGACAAGGTGGCCATGGGGCACAGCTGGGACTGCCTGGGCTGGGAGGGCTTAATGAAGAGTAGAAGGACAAAGATCCAGCTGGGGAGTACTGAACAATAATCTGAATTTGGGGTGACTGACAGCAAAGCTTTTTTGGTTGCTGAGTATTGGAAATGGAGGCTTTGAGCCAGTGTTTACAAACAGCTCTGAGAAAGGAATCTCTCTCTTTGTGTGTGGAAGTATCCCAAAGGACAGGAGATAACATTTTCCAAACCAGTGGAGTACTGGAGGAGCTACATCATTTCCATAATAGTTCCTACCACAGGATTCAGCAGAAATATTCACAGAGTGCCTCTGGCTGTATATTTAAACAACAATTACTCCATAAAAATTCAGGAGTGAGTTTTTCACATTCAGGAGTGTGAAAACTCTCGGCCTGGGGTTGAATCCATGTCCTCAAACACTCCAAGTGGATCCTTCTGTATAATAAGGGCTTTTCCAAATCATTTTCTTCCTCCTGGGAAAAGGAGGAATATGAGGAAACCCTCAGCTACCACCACTGCTAAGCACACACTTCAGTTTGCTTTCCAACAGGG
Source organism: Urocynchramus pylzowi (assembly GCA_013397555.1). Lineage (NCBI taxonomy): Eukaryota > Metazoa > Chordata > Aves > Passeriformes > Fringillidae > Urocynchramus > Urocynchramus pylzowi. The sequence goes on along the minus strand of VZRH01005583.1, from coordinate 293,430 downwards.
AAGGATTTAAGGCTCTGCCTCTGCTCTCACACAAATTAATTATCACCTTTTTTATCTTTAAACAAACTTAGGGTAGACCCGAGGAGAAGGACAGATATATTGTACAGCAAAGGCAATATTGACATGATTATTAAAGCTGTAAAAGTCAGGCAAGATGGGATGAAGGTGAAAAATCTCCATCAGCCAGACCCAGAGATTTATGGCAGCAACCCTTGCCTGGAAAAGGAGGGGTGAGGAACAAAAGGTCTAACTTAGAATCATAACATGTTATATTTTGGAGGTTTGGTTTTATTTCCCCTTCCTTCTTCTGAGTCTAAGAGTAAAGGAATTAAATTTATCTGTGCAGGATGCAACTGGTTCAAGTCTTTGTCCCTTGCACCTTGTACCCAGTTATTGAGTTACAGCCAGTTAAATACTCCCATCATCATTATCTTTGTGATAGTAACAATAACCACAAGCATTTCTCATCACACTCATTGATTTTATGTATGTGCAAAATTACACTAAATAAAAAATGTCCCACTTCTCCAAAATTTAGCCCAATCTTGAAAACTGAATATGAAAGAGAAAACATCAAGTTTTGTGGCAGGTGTTTTTAGCCCACCCCAAAAATTCAGTAGTTACATACTGCTGGAAGATTAGGTGCAGCATGGGAGGCAGCAGAAATTAAGTTCAGGTGTTATTCATTTTGTTACAGACCTTTTACTCTTAAAGACTGAGGGTCAGAGTTATAAAGCAGGGAAAGAGGTGCTTGGTTTGTTTGGGTTGTTGAGGACAGTACAGAGCAGGACAGATGAGGACAGTCCTGTCATCAGCTCTGCTTTATTGAGAATTAAAATGCAGAAGACAGTGGGGAGAAGCAGGTTCAGACTTAGTCTTTCTGTATGTGGGGGAGGGAGGGTTAGAAGAGTGTAGCTCTGTAAAAAAATCATATAATTTACTCACTTCTCCTTGTAAGAGCTCTGGTTTACACAGAAGTTTTAAAATTCCCCAGTTTTCTGGCTGTGGCTGCCTTCACTGAGCCAAACTGCTTTGTAGCTGGAGTGAGAGCTCACATGAGGATGGCTTTGGCTCCCAGCTCCCTTTTTGCTCTTTAATGTTTGCTTCTTGTTCTTCCCAGAACCTGAAAAAGAAAATATTTCCCTCTGCTCATCTCTGTTGGGACAATGGAATGAGCTAAGGCTGAGGAAATTTGGGGGTGGGGAGTTGTAATTAATCCATGGTACTTTCATTTCTTTGGGAGATGAGGGGGTTTGAGTAATTGGTGTGAGAGTTGGGACCTACATTCAGCACCCACCTCCCTCTGAATGTCCTGTACAGCTGCAGGGGCTCCTGGATTGGATTTCAGCAGCTTTCCCAGCCCTCAGGATGATCCCAACCCTTCCATCACTTGGTTTGTAACAGGGTGAAGGTTTGACAGGGCAGGAACAGCCTCAGGCTGGGCCAGGGCAGGCTCAGCTGGGACAGCAGCAGGAATTTGCCCATGGAAAGGGGGCTCAGGCCTTGGCAGGGGCTGCCCAGGGAGCTTTGGAGTGCCCATCCCTGCAGGTGTCCCCTGGAGGTGGCACTCAGAGCTCTGGGCTGGGGACAAGGTGGGGGTCACAGCTTGGACTTGGTGATCTTGGATCTCTTTTCCAACCTCAATGAATCTGAAATTCTAAGTACATGAATTCATTAAGAAGTGGGCTGAAAAATTGTGTTTCCTGCAGAGCACTGAGCATCCCTGTGGTGAACTCTGCTGTGTTCAGTCAATGCAGCTCTGCTGCTGCTTTTTCCAGCCTGGAAGTATTCCAAGGACAGTTTTCTCTGCCTTGCTGCTTATTTTCATAAAATGCTCAGGAACATGGTATCTCAGAAGATTCTGCTCTGTCAAGGCTGGTTGATGAGTTCAAAATTAACATTAAATGTGTGTTTCAAGCACAATTGCAACTGCTCTGCTCTAATCTGTATGATTCATCCAGGTCACAAGTTTATCCCAAACAATGACCTAAGAGGGAGTGTTTGTGAGAGACAAACACAGCCTTATTGATGACATTTGCTATTTCAATCATATAATTATGGATATGACTCAGGAACTGAGATGCCCTTGTGTCCTGATTTTCTGTAAGTACTGAGGGCTTGTGAAGAAAGTTTGGTTATTACTTTAAATATATATATATATATATAGCTTGAGTAGAGAAGAAAGGCAGGGGGATCTCTCAGAGGTTTAATTTTGTATTGTGTTTGCCTTATTATAAAATTGTTAACATATTCTCTCCCTCCTCTGGAAGAGTAATGGCTATATTAAAGCCACTTTTACAATTTTCATCCTGTGTCTAAATCCTCCCTCATCCTGCTGCCTTCTTCCAGGCCTGAGCTTTTCTCCAGTATTCATTACCCCTCTCCAACAAATAAAACACCCCACACCTGCGAGTGGAATTTCATCTGGGCAGGAAAAATGGAAACTTGGTCCTGGTGGAGAAGGGTTTGTGCAGCTCCTGCCACTCTGAGGGGCATTGCTGCAGCAAGGAGTGAGCTGAGGATGTTAAATTGAACACTCTGCACTGGCAGAGAGCTTGGAAAATAATGCCAGGGGGCTCAGGTTACTGCATCAGCACTTGAAATGTAGGCCACTGGATCTTAACAAGGAGGATGTTCCCTATTCCCCTTTTGAAATAGCTGGGGAAAGGTGAGCAGGTTTTTGTGGCTGCAGAGTGTGAGTTAATATCCCCAATTCTTGAGTTCCCCTGCTAATTCCAGCTCCCTTCATCCCTGTATTGTGAAGTTTTAGCCAAACACTTAAACCAGAGTGGGAAAAACCATCTCAAGAGCAGCACAGACCAAACCTGCAGGAGCAGCAGACTCAGCACCTGCACTCTGTGAATTAATAAGTTCTGGGGCTTTATTACAGGCTGGCTCTGTTTGGGTTAGTGCTTGGCAGAGCTGTGTTCAATTTGTACTCAGCAGTGTGTGAACCAGTTTTCTGGATCCTTTCAAACAGTTTCTGCTCGTTCAGAACTGTCTGCACTTGTCCAAAAGCTAAGAAGGCTCCAAGAAACTTTGGCAACCTGTGATGTGAACAGAACACGAGAAAATGCTCTCCAAAACCTGAAGTTTGTACAGAAATAAGGTGGCAATTTCTGCAAAATGAAACTTTGTACATCTGGGCATCTTTGGCCTGACTTTCATTTACATGTAGAGGATGCTGTGCTATTATTATTATTATTAATAATATTATTTAAAAGTCTGAGCTTTTCACAGCTGGACCTAAAATTCAGTGCAAACTTCTGATGTTGACTTGTGCAGCCATGGCAGGGAAGCTGTTTAGAAGCAATCAATGAGGTACCCAAAAATTCCTTTGGCTGGTGCTGTTTAGTTACAAACAACAGGAACAGCACCAGGCAGCTGAAACAGCCCTCTGTGCTCACAGTAGGCTGGGATAAACTCTCTATTTCCTTAGGTGAAAAAAACCCTAAAATCACTCCCACCCCTCTTTCCCTGAAGTTCATACCCTCTTAACACATGGTGTTACCTCATTTTTTTTCCCCCAGTTCCTAATAAGTCAGGAGAAGAGGAATCTTCATTTGGAGCAGCACTAAGCAAACATCCCACTCATAAACTCAACCTGTGGAGGAGCTGGAATTTTTTTAAACCCTAATTAAAACATAAGCTTATCTATTTCATCCTGCAAATAATCACCTTTATATTGCTCAGGAAAATAGGTTTTGTTATCCTTTCTCTCTCATCTGTACATTTAACAGGAAAGACAAGAAAAACCTGTTCTCCACCCTGTGACTTACGTGCAGTTCTCTGGCATCCCAGCAGCTTTTCCCTCTTCTGTGCTTCAGGAACATCAGCACAGCTTGTGGAGATGATCCCTGGTGGGTTGCAGGAGCTGAGGAGTGACACCATCACCCCCCTGGATAGACAGGAGATGCTCCATGTTCTTTGTGAAAAATCCGTGGCAGGCAGGGAAATGCTCACCCCATCCTAGGGCCGTGCTGCTGGGGGGGAAGTGAAGAGCTGATCCTGTCTCTGCATCAGCTGCTTTCCTCCAGACTCAGAGATCTGACATGGATCCCTCAGAGGTGACATGGATCCCTCTGAGGTTACACAGATCCCTCAGAGGTGCCATGGATCCCCAGGAGGTGCCACGGATCACCTGGAGGTGACACAGATCACCTGGAGGTGTCATGAATCACCTGGAGGTGATACAGATCACCTGGAGGTGCCACGGATCTCCAGGAGGTGCCATGGATCTCCAGGAGGTGCCGTGGATCACCAGAAGGTGACATGGATCCCCAGGAGGTGCCACGGATCCCCAGGAGGTGCCACGGATCCCCTGGAGGTGACACAGATCTCCAGGAGGTGCCATGAATCACCTGGAGGTGCCATGGATCCCCAGGAGGTGACACAGATCTCCAGGAGGTGCCGCAGAGGCCGAGGCCAGCAGCTCCCAGAGATCAGGGTTCAAGGAGACCTCCAGAGCAGGAATTCCAAACACTCCTTCCCACCTCGAAATGCTGCAGGCAGATTTGCTGAGGAGGAGCCTCGTGGCAGTACCCAGCTGGGAGGACATGACCCAAGCTGTCTAAATTTGTCATGGCAGGGGTGGTGGCAGAAAGCAGAGCGTGCCTGCTCCGGGCGGGATACAATGCTGGAAAAAGGAGCATCGGGTTCAGCTGATTGTTTACAGTCTCCTAGAAACCAGGGGCTGGGAGTTGTGCAGGGATGGGCACTGAAATGGAGACAACACTGCAGCTGGGCAGGACTGGCTGAGATGGGCTCACTTCAGTCTAATATCCATGATTAATTCTCTTTTTCCCTACAGCAGTGTGGGTTATGGCAGGGAATTCAGCTGCAGGATCAGACCAGGATGAGTAATTGATTTTCCTATGCCTCAAACCCAACACCAGAGCCCCTGGTTTTTTGTAACATGAACTTGGAGGGATGTAGCTAAAGTAAGGAAGAAAGTCATCTTGAAAGAACGTACATGAAAATATTTTACCTCCACTTTTTCTTGTTCCTTTCTCCTGCTATGTTCCCTGACAAGGAGTCACTTCCCTTTTCAGGAAGGTGTGTTGAGTTGTCTTATCCCTCTTAAACCCTAAAAGGGCACTTGTCAACTGCACCTGGAAAATAGCTGGGAACTGTGGCCAAAATAGGGATGGAACAAGGAAGAGGCTCAACTTTCTCTGTGTTAATCACAGAATGATTTGTGTCAGAAGGGACCTTAGAGATCATCTTATTCCAATCCCTTGACGTGAACAGAGAACTTTCCACTATCCCGGGGTGCTCCAAGCCTCACCCAACCTGGCCTTGGACACTTCCAGGGATCCAGGGGCAGCCACACTTCGAGCCCTGCCTGATGGCTGAAAATCGGGGAGCTGCAAAATACTTCTGAGAACTTTTTTTTGGGGATTTTTGCCAGCACAGGAGACAAGGCAGAGCTTTCCCCAGACCCCACTAGATGTCAGTGTGCTCTGCGGGTCGGGCTGCGGGAGATGCTCAGAGCTGAGCTCAAACTGCTCCGGTTTCCAAGGGAAGTTGGGCTGTTGTTGTTGTTGTATTCGTGCCTTTGGGAATCACAGACTCGTCAAGGTGGAAGAGCCCTCCAGGATCATCCAGTGCCATCACCCCAAACCCTGTCCCCAAGGGCCACATCCAGACTGCTCCTGAGCACTCCCACAGTGACTCCAAACCTCCCTGGGCAGCTCATCCCAAGGCCTGACCACTCTGCCAGGGGAATTTTCTTTCCCAATCTCCAGCCTGAGCCTGCCCTGGTGCAACTTGAGGCCATTTCCTCTCATTTTTTCCCTGCCCCTCCTGTCAGGAGTTGTGCAGAGCAATGAGGTCCCCCCTGAGCCTCCTTTTCTCCAGGCTGAGCCCCTTTCCCAGCTCCCTCAGCCTCTCCTCATCAGATTCATGTTCCAGCCCTTCCCCAGCTCCATTCCCTTCCCTGGACACGCTCCAGCCCCTCAATCTCCTTTTTGAAATGAAGAGCCCAAACTGGGCACAGGACTTGAGTGTGGCCTCACCAGTGCCGAGTACAGCGGGAATGGGCACTCGGATGGGTGAGCACACATTTGGGGATGCCTTGGGGTGGTTGGGTCTCATAGATGGACAACCCTTCCCAAAAAATGGGCTTGAAACCCTAAACTGCCCTGGGAGTGTTGCAGACACCAGTATCTGAACTGGAAACCTCTATATCTGAACTGGAATCGTGTTTGTTTACTACCAGGCCGCATCGCCCAGAAGCATTTATTGAATGACTCTCCCCAATTTTCTTCTGGAATAAGAGGCTGTAAATTTTCCCTCTGTTTTCTTGATGCCTTATGAAGGCTGCCCTAGAGCAGAGGCTGGACAGAGTTCTGTTGGATGGAACTCTGGATCCACCTTGGGCAGCACCAGAGCCCAGCCAGGGCTGCACCCAAGATGACCCAAAATGGCCCCAAAATGCACGGCCGCTCACGGGGGCTCTCACTTTGACAAGTTCTGCTCCATTTGCACCTTGGAGTTCATTGTCCCATCCCAGCTTTAGCCCAGGCAGTCCCACCCTGCTTGTTTTTCTCTCTCCAGCCCACGTTGGTTGTGCTCTTGGGCCTGAGATTTGGATCATTTGTGCTTGGTGCCCAGCTGGAGCAGGAATTGTTTTGTCTCCCTGCTCTGTGCAGAGAGCTCACCATCCCCTGATGTGAAGCTCAGAGCCACACACTAAAGCAGCACAGAATGTGAAAAATAGAAAAGCTCAAACCTGAGGTATCATTGTGAATGCTGCCAGTGGCAAGGATCCTTTGGGAAGTGCCAAGCCTTCCAAAGGCAGATCTCTGCATCAGCCACTAAGCTCCCTGTCCCTGCCTCCCTGCAAAGGTCAGGGATGTTTCTGCCTGATGCCTTTGGTGCAAATCATTTCAAAGTGAAGAACTGGCCCAGCATTGGATCCAGATGTGGCTTCAGAGTCCCCGACCCTCCCTGTCCGTGCTGGACGTGTTGGAGCTTTCCTCATCCCATGTTCTGGGTCTGCCTCAATCACAGACATTTCACTCTTGATTTATTTTTTAAAAATTTTAAAATTCCCACTGCCACTATATCATCAGCTCCTGGCAGATCTATAAAAATCTACTTGTTATGCTGTTTCAAGGGACTGTCTCTCAAATAATATTAATATTCCTGAGGTTTGGTATTTAACAAAAAAAATCTGGGTCAAACCATTGCTAGTGACAAGGCAGGAGAGAATCCCTCCTTCAGATGTTTGATGTACATCTGAACTGGAAGTTTGGCAGAGCCTTCCCAAATCCTGAACAAGTATTTGGGTCAGGTATTTGAGCATTTTTCTCTTTTATTTATTCCGTGAGGGATGTACAGGGCCAGCCTGAGATGCTCTCTAAGGGAGGAGCTGTGCTGTTCAATGTAAAGCAGATTAGGGGATGTAAATTCAAACTGAAATGCAGCAACAGGGAAATATCCACCCTATTGATCTCATCACTCCATAAAATATTAGGGAAAATTTCTGAGCTGACCAGGCTTTCTGGACTGTGCAAGGTCTCCCCGAGGTGATGATGCACTGGATCCCTAAATAGCATCCCCAAATTAAAATTTAGAAAGCCTTTCTGTTTCAGGAAACAGCAGAGGTGTGTGATCAACTATTTGTAGAATCACTCAATGTCAATGCTCTGAAATGTATAAGAAATTATTTAATGTATCTCAATAAAACCTGCTCCTCCCACGAGGCATAGAAACATTCTTCTGCCCAGCAGAAGACTGACATGGTATTTTTTTTTGAACTCTGAAGCCCTGTCACAGAATACCAAAGTTGCTGAGGCTGGAAAAGCCATGCCAGTCCAGTTTGTGACCAACCCTCACCTTATCCCCACTGCCCAGAGCACTGAGTGCCACATCCAGGCCATCCTTGGACACCTCCAGGGAGGATTTTCCACAGCAATGTGCCCTCATGGTACTGCACAATTCCTAAATCACAATATTTCTCATTCCAGGTGTTGCTGTGACTTCATTGTCCTTTTGGGGCTGGATTTTCATGAAGAGAATCCTAAAATCTCCACAGGCTAAGAACCCACAGCAGACTGAAATAATTCTGAGTAATTAGAATAATAAATCATATTTGTTGGTAAGGTCAGGAGTGGACAAAGTCAAGGAGGAGAAAGCATTTTGTGCTGTGTGAAAGGACCAAAGTGTTTGTGACCCAAATTATCTGCTCAGACTCACAAACCCTGCAGAGTGGTCAGAGCTCAGCTGACTTCTCATTAATTGCCCTTGGGCTGCTGCCAAAACAGAATGTTCTGCTCCTGAGAACAAATTCCAAGGATGGAGGTGAAAATGGAGACAGGAGGAATTTCCCAGCCCTGGGCAGTCAGGGATGGGGCTGCTCAGGGAAACTGCTGGAGAGGGCAGAGGTTCCTCTGGAGACTGATACATAAATGTCGTGATTTTGGATGAAGAAACACAAATATCTGGATTCTGGACCAAGAAAGTTTCTCTGAAACTCTGCCCTGCACCTTTGAGTGCAGAATTTGTTGAAGGAAGTTTCTCCTGGAGAAGCTCAGACATTGCAGGAGAGCAGGACTCTCCCATGGAACCTTGAATTTGGAATTTTCATGAAAGCTCAGGAAAGTGGGAATCAGCTGAAACCAAGTGGTTTGCAGAGGTCCACGTCCTGCTCCAGCCAACCATCACTGCAATAGTCCAAAAAGGTTTGAAAAATCCTTCTTTTTGTGAAACCCAGGTGAAGAACCCTGAATTCTCACACCTTTGTCGACAAAACCAGAAGAGGAGTGTGTGTGTGTGTGTGTTTTGTTTGGAAATTTTTAATTCTGGATTTTTAAAATCCAGTTTTGAAGCAAGGAAGCTCAATGGGTTTGTAGCACATAGGTTTGAATTTCAGGTAATGAGGAGTAGAAATATCTGCATTCACTCTGAGGTGTCTCTTTTGCTTCAGAACAGACAAAAGAGCCCTCACAGATGTCTCATGATTGACTCCTTCCAAATCCTTTTAAGTTTTTCTTCAAGAATTTCTCAGAAACACATTTTTAATTTTAAAATAAAAAATGTTGTGTTCTTCTAGGTTTTAACTAGGTTTCCCCATGACATTTATTTATTGGTAACAAAGGTGGGGAGATGTTTTATTTTCTCGTGGTGTCAGTCTGTGGGCTCTACTTAACCTCATAGCTTGGTTGGGAAAGACCTCTAAGATCATCAAATCCTACCTTTGACCTTTTATTTTAAAGAAAAATCCCTTTTCTTTTCCTAATGGGAGCAGAGCATCAGTCTGGCTTGGATGGGAATATCTGACTGCTGGCTTTGCTATAGAGAACAAATTCCTAAAAAAATGACATTTTAAAGACTGTAGAGGACCATCATTTGCAGCTGAACTCTCCAGGTTCCCTGTAGCTCCTCCAGACCCTGAAAGTGCTGCGAGGTCTCCACACAACCTTCTTTTCTCCAGGCAGCTCCAAATTTCTCATCCTGTCTCCACAGGGAATTTCTCCCCAGTCTCCTTATCAACTTCATGGCCTTGTGGGGTCACCTGTTCTGTGTCCCCTCCCAATCTCCCACTCACCCCCAATTTCTGCCAGAGTGGCAGAATGAAAATCAGAGGTCTTGGCTCTGTATAAGCCCTGCTCAGCAATAACAAAAAAAAAATATCTCTATTATCCCTCCTGTATTCAGCACAAACCCAAAGCACAGCTCCATCCCATCTACTGGGAAAAAGAAATTAAATTTACCCCAGCCAAAACCAGCAGAGATGGCAATAATGACAAATATGAGTTTTGGGATGCAGCACAGAAATGAAATCTAAAAAAATTAATCTAAAAAATGGTTCATATTTAGCCCTTGGTAACTAAGACACAGATTTCCCCCCAGAACTGGCAGACTGACTATTAGCAAAATTGTTTCTGTATCACTACGATTTGCCTCAGCATATGAAAACCATGAAGAAATTTGTAGGTGAAGATCTTATATATTATTTTAAATAATTGAATCTCCTTGCAGGTTATGTGAAAAGTAAACCCAAGACTTGTGCTTTATTTTCTGAGTGGTGCCCAGGCAATAAAGGTTGTTTTATCACCAGTCCCAGAAGTCACCATGCCTGTTGAGGTTGGCAATGCCTCTTAAACACAATCAGTCAGGCTTTATCACCCAGAAATGTGAGACAAGAAAGTTGGTTCTGGTCTCAGTTTCAGCAGATACCAATCTGGTTACTGGCTGGGATCAGGACTGTGCAGGAGTCTCCAAAGTAAAATCATTTCTGAGGCAAAAATTCGGGTCTTGTTTGGGTTATTTTTAGGGGTTATTGACTGGTTTGGGAGTGAAATCCCAGCTTTATCACCTTCCAGAAAGGGATACAGGCCCATGTGAAGGTGATGCTGAAATCATTGTATCCCTGGCTCTGGGATTCCTGGAATCACGGAATGGCTTGGGTTGGAAGAGATTAAAGTTATTTATCCCTCTGCCATGGGCAAAGAACCAGGTTGCTCCAAGCCCCATCCAACTTGTCCATTTTCCGTGGATCTTGCTCAGAAATTTGCCAGTTTGGAGGACCAGTGTGGACAAAGATTGCTGAGGATGAAGGTGTGGACAAAGATTGAGGATGAAGGAAGCAAGGGAGCAAAAGAAGCTGCAGCATCAGCCCGGGGTCTAATTCCTGCTTTTCAGCAATGCCTGAGCCAGTGGAGGAGAAGTCACAAAAAGAAAACATCTCGCAGAGGCACAGCCAATAATCCTCACATTACATGCTGAAATCGAGCCTGTTTTGTTGTGATCCTAATCTCAGCCCTCTGCTTCCACATCCAAACACGTCTGGGTGGAAGACAAATTCCCTCTCCATCCCAAGGAATGCAGCAGGTATGGAGCCTGGGCTTGCTGCTGCTGCTGCTTTAACATATTCTCTTCGATTTTTTTATCCTTTTTTTTCATATTTTAGAGGTTGACTCTCAACCTCAGCAGCTCTTCATCCAAATCCTGAGATTTCTGAAGGTTCCTCAGAGGGTCCCTCCTCTGCAAGGACCATGTCAGGAACATTAAATCTATAATTACAGACAAAATTAGCCTTTGCTGGGCACAAGGCCTATCTCTAAATCAAACTGGCGTGAGGCAGGGTGGTGTTACTGGAACAGGCTCAAAATCAAGTTATGAACCATGACTTGGCTCAAATTCTCTCCCTAGTCCTCAGTCATTAGGTTTGATATATACAGGAGTTTTGCAGGGACACACTGGAATTTCCAATTTATTTTTGATCAAAGTCTCCACAGAACAGGGCAGGAAAGTTTTGGCAGTTCAGGGACAAGTTCTGTTATCACCGAGATCTTTCTTAGGTTCATAAATATAACAATTTCAATTAAATGTGCTGATAAATTAGGAAACATGAATTCCAACCTTCCTGCTGGATCAGACTGACACTTAATTAGGCTGCAGCTACTTCAGTGATCTCCTGATCATTGCCACTTAGCATGCTTTGGCTCAGAGCACAGAGCAGGCTCTGAGCACACAAACTGGGCTCTTTTTGGGTTAAATAAAACCACACAATGTTCCAGTGTTGCTCTTAATTCTCCCCAATTATTTCTACACATTCAGCCTACAGGCCCAGACTAAAACCAGCCCCTTGAACATCTATCATCCTCACATCAGATACTCAGCACTGGTTTTTCACTCTATAAATCCACTTTTATCAGGCCTTGTGCTCGCTGATGTAGATTCAGACTTAAATTTGCAGTTTGTTTGACAAAAATCACTTGGAGAACATTTCTGAGAGGTCCTCAGACTCCTCAGTGAAGCTGTTGGCTGTGGATCCATCCCCCTGTGTGAGCATTTTGGATTTAAGAGCTGCCTTTAAAATCCTTGTGCTGTCAGAATTTGCCAGAGGTTGCAGGAAGCGCATCTGGAGTGTGGGATTTGCAAGTTGTCCCTTTTGACAATGGATAACAAATGAACATCCAGCGATTCCTGCTCTGCCAGTGGCGCCTGAGCAGCATGATGGGGCCTGAGGATGTAAACAAAGCTGAAAAGTTTGGATGGAAGGGATAAAATCCAAAAATAGAGGCTGTGTTGGGTGAGTGGTCACCTCTGAATATTCAGCAGTGGGGTTTCTAAACCTTGTGGTGTTCTTGTGGCATCAGAATTATCAAAGAAAGAGAGAATTTGTCAAAACATCCAAATCCTCTTGGATGGATGGGAAAAGACAGTGAGGGAGAGGAGGAGGGGCAAAAAACGAGGGAAGGAAGCACTTGTGCCTCATGGCAAACTTGTTAAAATGAAAGGAACTGGGACAAAATAGCCATGGAATCACAACTTCCTCACCAGGGGTGGTGGAGAAACACTGAGAGCAGAGATAGGGCCTGAGGGAACATCTGGAGCTGGGCCAGGAGGGATTTAGTTTGGATTTTAGGGCAAGGCTCTTCCCCAGAGGGTGCTGGCACTGCCCGGGCTCCCCAGGGAATGGGCACGGCCCCGAGGCTGCCAGAGCTCCAGGAGCCTTTGGCACCCCAGCGCTGCCAGGGATGCCCAGGGTGGGATTGCTGGGGGGCTGGGCAGGGCCAGGGCTTGGATTGATGATCCTGTGGGTCCTTCCCACTCAGGATATTCCATAATTCCATGATTCTTTGATAAATAGAGCCTGAAAATCTGTTTGCCTCCAGGACATGAGTCTTTGGCTGATCTGCATAAAAGCTGCCAAAGCAAATCTTTTTCTTTATGTAGTAATAAAAGGATGGCTTTAATTTGGTGAAAAGTTGCTTTCAGCTACTTGTCAGCTACATAAACTCAGTTTAGATTAAACAAAAAGAGAAAAAAACCTCTTTGTTTTTCCACAGGTTCTCGTTAAAGTAACTCCAACAATTACTCCTGGAATTGTTGTTCCTCCCAGCTGTGATAATGCCACAGACATGGACCACCCCGCCAGCCTGTCAGCTTTAAAATATTACTCCTGGAATAATGAAAAATTGCCACTTTCTCACTATGGCTTCATGATTTATGTGCAGTTCCTCAGAGATTGATCAGTTGGTTTGTTTCCTTACCTGCAATGAATGATGAATATTTTAAAAAACACTTAATGCTGGATCTGGTGCAAATGAGATAATTTTACAGTGACTTGTTTGGTTGTTCCCAGAATAATTGGACATTATTACCTGCCCACCATGCGTGAACTATGGGTCTCTGGAGGAGCTAAATGCCTTCAGTGGATGTTTCCTTAATATTTCCATGGAGTTCATCAGCTCTGTTCCTACAGGAGCTTTTACCAGATGGCTCTCCAGCCCCGGAATGACATTTCACATTTTCCATCTATTACTCACCGATGGAAAATGAAAGAATTTGATTTGTTACTTTTGACTGACTCACTTCTGTACCTGCACTGAGGAATTGTGTCCAGAGTGTCCCAGGGAGGTGGAATTAGGAAGGAATTTGTTGTTACCTGGAGTGGGACCAGTACAATATTGAAGAGAACAACTTCTTCTCCTTTATGATGGAAGAATGAAGTGGGGTTTGTAAGGCTGATCCTGGGATGGTTTGGCAAAAAAAAAAAAACAAAAAAAACCAAAAAAAACCCAGTTGGTTATCTAACCCAAGAGGAATTTTTAAAAAATTCATCAAGAATCCATAGTAATTTGTAACTGCTCCTGGGAGAGAACCAGGAACAGAGGTCACCTGACCTTTGGTGCTTTTTGGGCAGTGGGAAGCTGAGGTCAACATATAACCCAAGCCTACTTTTGTTTCCAGCTGGGAAATCTTTAGGCAGCATTATTTTATTTTATTTTATTTTATTTTATTTTATTTTATTTTATTTTATTTTATTTTATTTTATTTTATTTTATTTTATTTTATTTTATTTTATTTTACTTTACTGGAGGGTTTTGTTATGCTTTTTTTACAAATGGACCTTTGAGATATTCAGTGTAAACGTGTCTAATAAACCACCAACATTCCATTTGTCACCAAAGATCTTCAGCATGGATGAGGTAGCAGGAAATGGCCACTTTTGAGAAGATATTCAGAAAACTGCTGTTTCCAAACATAATCCTGCCTGTGCTGTCAGGATTTGCAAACCAGGAGCAGGATCTGAAGACAAACAAGGCTGGTTTGTGGTCCTGTCATCCTTGTTATTCTCATTTGAAGCCACACTTTAAATTCTTCCTTTTAGGAAGGATGTGGAGCTGCTGGAGAGAGCCCAGAGGAGGCAGCAGGATGAGCAGAGGGATGGAGCAGCTCTGCTGGGAGGAAAGGCTGGCACAGCTGGGATTGTTCACCTGGACAGGAGAAGCTTTGGGGGGAGCTCAGGGTGGCCTTGCAGGGCCTGGAGGAGCCCCAGGAAAGCTGGAGAGAGACAATTTCCAGGGGATGGAGGGACAGGACACAGGGAATGGCTTCAAACTGACAAGAAAGTAGGGTTAGATGGGATATTGTGAAGGAATTGTTCCCTGGGAGGGTGGGGAAGAATTCCCAGAGCAGCTGTGGGTGCCCCTGGATCCCTGGCAGTGCCCAAGGCCAGGTTGGACACTGGAGCTTGGAACAGCCTGGGACAGTGGAAGATGTCCCTGCCGCTGCTTGGAGTTGGATGATTTTTAAGGTCTCTCCCATCCCAAACCCCTCTATCATCCCCAGGTGTTTCTCCTGCTCATTCCAGACGTTCCAGATGCTCAGGAGATCTCTCAGCCCTCACTCACTTGGCAGCACTTTTACCAATAATCTCCAAACTGTTCGAAGAGGTGAACGAGGAGATCACCCACAGCTCCAGCCATGCCTGAAGTGCAAAAAACTTCCATAATGTGAAGTGGAACATGCATTGGGATGGCAAAGGAGCTTCCTAGAGCTTCCCCAAACCCTTGGGATTTCTGAAAATTCTCCATTTTTTTGTAACCTGGTCCTACAAAAACGTTGTGCTCCAACATCTCTTCCTGGCTCAAGTCCTCTTTTGACGTGAGGGTTTCTCCTCTCCAGAAGTCTCTGGCCTCTAAAAATGTTCTTGACTGGAATCTTTGGGATATTTTTGAACACAAGATAAATGTATAGCTGGGAAATCATTATTTTATGGTGGTAAGGAGTTGGGTGTGGGGAGACTGCTGCGTGTTCCTTGAATTGTGCTATTTTTTGGTTTTGTCTGTGTTATCTCCATCCCTGTCTTCTCCTCCCAGGCAATTTTGGGCCATGACTACCTGTTATTGTGTCTGCTTTCCCATATAACCTCACTGGAGTCTGGAAGTGTTGCTGAAGCCTGTTATGAAAATTTGACATGGTGGAAATCAAAGAAAGGAGCAGATCATATTCAGAGTTGCACCATATTATTTCGATGTCAGAAAATCAGATGGAAAGGCCTTTTTTCCACTTTTCTGAAAAAAAAAACCCCCAAAAAAACCAGAAGAAAACCTCATTTTTATTCATAAAAGAGGCTGCTTCTTTAGCTGGAAAGAATTTTCCCCCCTCTCACTAGAAATATAAATAATGCAAGTAGAAGAGAACAGAGAAGCCACATTAATCATGCATGTATGGATATATTTTATTTCAAAATTATTTTCTTAAATCTAAAAAACATCCATGACTGTCTTATTCGAGTACAGTAGTTTTCATAATATAGTGGACATATATAAGTATTTATTTCTTCCCTCAGAGACCTGGGTTTTAAAACATTTTTCTTTTTAATATCCAGAATTCATGTAAGGTTTAGGATTGACTTAGGCTGAGGCCATAATTCTTCAAGGGCTTGTGCATATGTCTGACTGGAGGAATGTAAGTCCCTCTCAGTTCAATAGAACAACTTTGTCTAAGTTAAATGCTTAAGGAAGATCAAAGCCTGAGCCTAACTTCCCAAATACAAGTCAGGAACATTCGTTATAATGATCTAAGCCATGCACAAAAATAAAAATAACCTTTGGAAAAGCCACTGCAGTTTCAAACATGACAGGATAAACCAGAGGTGAGAGGTAGAGCCCAGATCCGTGCTGGTCCCTGGAGTTATCCCCACAAGAAAATCAGCTTTTGCAGGAGAAGTGGGAGGCAAAGCAGAGCAAGGGAAACCAGGGGTTGGGAAAGAGCTGAGCTCTCTTTCAAGAGACTTTTACACTACAAAAAGAGGTAGAAAACCATGCTGAAAACACTCCTGGCTGTGACTTTGTGTGCAAACCCCGATGGTAAAAGCTTCAGCACGGAGCCCATCGCACCCACTGAGACATAAATATTGGTAAATATTTATTTTGACTCTGAGAAGATTGCAAGGGAGACCCAGAGTGGCTGGACCTGAGCTCTGTGGTGAGCAGGGAGGAGGTTTCCAGTTTCCAGCAGGGAATTCAGCAGACAGTTGCTGCTCCAGAGGCATCTTTTCCCTTTTTTTTGTGTGGGTCAGGCTTTTTTTCCATCTGCGAGGTTATCAGGGAGTTCATGTGGCTGCTAAAGAAGTTGAGGGCTGATTGAAGGGAGGGGCGTGCTGGAAACTTTGAAAAAAAATTAATTTCCTGTCGAAATATGTTTTGTGCCTCGGTGAAATAGCAGGACCTGAACGTGCCTCTGGTTTTAATAAAAATGTTTAGGGCTTGGTTTTTGTTTTTTGTCAGTCGGAGAAAATTCAGCCATCTCCACTACAAAGCCTCTCCTCCATGTGAGGGAGCAGATGGGAAGTTTGGATCCCCAGATGGTGAGCAGGGATTCTGCAGGGGTGGATGGACATTTTTCCTCCTTTCCCATGGAGATCTGAGCTTGTTCAGTTCCCCAAAGAGGGAAGGGAAGGCTCCAGGAGCAGCTCCCGTGTCAGAAATGGTGGAAGGAAGAGTCCATGGATGAGGCTGAAGGAGACAGGAAAGGAGAGGGAATATCTGAAAAATCCTGCAGCAATCATGAAAGAGTGGAGAGGAGACCACAGATGCTCTTTGGGATGCCAGAGGAGCCCTGGAGTTGTGGTTCTCACCCCAAAAGTTGTTTTCATCTTTGTCCCCTTTCTGCTGCCTGGATCACTGACTGCCTCCACATCAATTTACATCTTCAGGGAGGGAGATTTTTTGTTATAACAAATCCTCCAAGCACACCAGGAAATATTTTCTCTGCAGTCTTTAAAACACACACAGAGCCTTGGTATAGAATAGGGTGATGTGAACATTTCCCATTTTCTTGCAGGGAACTCTCTGGGATGGGCTTTTTATCAACTCTTCCTCCATGACCACTGCCCCTAAATTGCATTTATTTACTACTGAAGCCCCCATTTTTTTACTTCAATATTTGCATGGCTGACAAAAGGTTTTTAAAGCAGTGGTTGAGGACTGATATTTTAGTTATTTGTTAGAAGCAAACTGAATGAAGCTTGAGGGAAAAATTCAGTTTATTGGCTTTCCTGGCTCCTGAATACCTATTAGCAATTTGCAACTACTTAACATACACTTGTCCTAATTTGCTCAAAAAATGTTTTAGTGTTTTTTGCAGTCATGA
This sequence comes from Urocynchramus pylzowi, assembly GCA_013397555.1. NCBI lineage: Eukaryota > Metazoa > Chordata > Aves > Passeriformes > Fringillidae > Urocynchramus > Urocynchramus pylzowi. The sequence goes on along the minus strand of VZRH01005583.1, from coordinate 276,033 downwards.
GTTTTTTTGAACAGTTTGATGTAGAGTTTCAGTACTTCATACTCCAAATTTGAGATCAAGAGCAGTTGAGACTTAACAACAATATTAATGCATATTCTCTGTTGCATCACGAGCAAGTGCAGCTTTTTTCAACTTGGGGTGGGGAATGAAGAACTTAAAGCCTCTCAAAGTTTTCCCCAAGTGAAGAATTTGTTTTCTATTTTTTTTAAGAATAATCAGCAAAAAACTCCCATTGAGACAGGCATGTGCTGATCTAGATTTAAAGATTAAAAGCACAAACCATTTTGTCCTACACCTTTCAGAGATTTAGTTACAGAGGTCACTGTGAGATTTGTTGTCCCAAAATATGGAGTTTCAGGGGGAAAGAGTGTGATAGGAACATCTTGGCTATACAAGTCATGGAATATCATCTACAGGGTGGAGGCTTGAATGTGCAAAGCAGATTTTCAGCTCTTTTGAACTGTGGTGGTGCCAGTGAAATAAATCAAATTTTGACAGTCAGCATGAGCCGAGTTCCTATTTTGAAGTATAAAATCTGGAAATGCCAACGAGCAGCAGTGAGGAAGACGATGGAATCTGTTCGCAGCAACGTGTGGCAAAACACATTCAAGGCTCAGAAATAGATGGTTTGAATTTTTAAATTGTGGAAGCACCCTGAAAATCCAGCAGGGAAGGAGATTGGGATTGTGCCCCCACAGGTGAGAGCCCACCTGCAGAGCTGCCCCAGCCCAGGGAGGAGCTGGAGCTGCTGGAGAGAGCCCAGAGGAGGCAGCAGGATGAGCAGAGGGATGGAGCAGCTCTGCTGGGAGGAAAGGCTGGCACAGCTGGGATTGTTCACCTGGACAGGAGAAGCTTTGGGGGGAGCTCAGGGTGGCCTTGCAGGGCCTGGAGGAGCCCCAGGAAAGCTGGAGAGAGACAATTTCCAGGGGATGGAGGGACAGGACACAGGGAATGGCTTCAAAGTTGGATTTGATGGGATCTTGGGAATTAGGAATTGTTCCTGGCAGGGTGGGCAGGGGCTGGGATGGAATTCCCAGAGCAGCTGTGGGTGCCCCTGGATCCCTGGCAGTGCCCCAGGCCAGGCTGGACACTGGGGCTGGAGCAGCCTGGGACAGGGGAAGGTGTCCCTGCCATGGCAGGGGTGGCACTGGATGATTTTTAAGGTCCTTCCCAACCCAAACCACTCCAAGATTTTGAGATTAACCTAGTCATGTTTTTCCCCTGGATCTATAGCTCCTCATAGAGACAGCCTTTGCCTCAAGGAGTCAAAATCTCCAACAGAAGATAGGAAAGGCACAAACACTGTGACTTCCCCCAATTTTTTTGCAGCAGATCAGCCTCAACTCCACAGGTAGAACCTGCTCTTCAAACTGCTGGGACCTCCTTGGGTCACACCCTGGGCTGAGGCTGGGCACTGCCAGTGCCTGTTTCAAAGCCCATTGGGATAAAAAAGAAAAAATGTTCAGATAGCTGTATTTTATATCTCTCATGTCATTCAAGTGACATTATCTGGGGTCAGGAGGCAGCAGAGATTCAGAATAATTTACCTGAACAACGGTTTTGTTTTACTTTATTGTTGATAATAATAATATTGCTGATATTAATTGATATTTAATAAAATATATTAAAATATATAAATATAAAATATAGTAATATATATGATATGATATGATATGATATATTGTATACTTTATAATATATAAAAATATATATTTAATAAAAATATTGCTGATAATAATTCTGAAAATACAGGCAAATTGTGAGCATGGGGAGACCCTGACATGGCAGAACTAGTTTTTTAAATGCTGCAAAAGGAGAAAGATGAATTTGGTGTTGAAATACGAATGAAAGAGTTAAATCTATACCTTCCAGTCCCCAAAATAAGGCGAGATAATTTCACTAACTTGAGTGGTCGGTGCTTAATTAATGATTCCTGTGTTGGTCCTTCAGATACATTTTGAGTTTCCCTCCATTTTAGTAAACTGAGAAATGAAGAGTTCTTGAACACAGTCCTAAATAAATTGTAAATATCTGAGTAATCCCTGATGGAATTCCTATGGGACAACAGAGCTTTGGTCCTCCTTGTCCCTGCTCATCCTGAGATTGCTCAGGGCCAGCAAAATGAAGAAATTGTAAAATATTCCACCTCCAGCTGTTGGTGCAATAGCAGCTTCTAATTACTTAGGCCTTGCCTTATTATCTTGATGTAAAAGTCTTCATACACTCTTCCAAAAAGCAAAAGTCCTCAGCAAAACACCTCTGGCTGGTTTTATTATTTGTGTAAACCCCAGCTGATGTGCTGACTGGAAAAAAGAAATCAACAAAATTAGTAATTTTTAATGATAAACAAATTTGGAACTGAAAAGAAGGTGAATAAATGAACGAGGGCAGCGCAGGGACTGTTCTGGGAGTCACTGATTTTTTCCTGAAATAATGAAGTGAATCATTATGAGGGGAGAGAATGCAGGGATGAAAGTGGCTTTTATAAAGTGCAAAGGATGGCAGGTAACTGCATTTTGACACTGGGTTTTCTTACAGTTGAAATTATCCTGTTACTTCTTTAAAAAGTTCATCACTCTAACAACTCTGCTGTGTTTATTTTTATGAGCAGCAGGCCAATCATGGAGTTACACAGCTATTTTTGATAATTTAAAAAATAATTTTGGTTTGGGTTTTTGTTGTTTTGTTTTTGGTTTTTTTAAATCATAAAAAGGGAAAGTGCCGCTGTCTCAGAAAATATCCAAGATTTGCTAATGGTAAAAAATAGGATAAATGGTAAAGTTACTGCATTCATCAGTCAACCACCCCAAAACATTTGCAACCCATTACAGATTTCAAAACTTGGCTGGGAGTCCTGAGGTTCCTTGTAAGCAACTTTCTGCACTTGTGCCAAATGTAGGAAAAGTAGAAGGTACTGCTGAAACATGTGCTGAGAAAAATACCTGACTCTTTGCTGCTGCAGTAGTAATAGTAGTAATAATTGAAATTATAATTATAATAGGCCAGAAGTACAGGAATAGGTTTGGACTGGTAGTAAGACCACTGTAAAGTTACAAAAATTAACCATAATAAAAATGTCTCGTGCATGGATCATTTCCTATTTTATTGTCTATGAGCTGCTGTTAAACCATGCTCAGGTTGGGGCTCTTCCTGCTCTTGCTGCAATATTTATCATGAGAATGAGGTGCCAGAACCTGAGGATTTGTCCTGGGAGAGGGAATTGTCACTTGGGGTTTCTTCTAAGAGCCTCCACTTATGGTGGTCTTCAAGTTAATATTTTCCTTCCTCCTCTTTCCTTTCTCTGACTCATGTCTGGTGTGTCCTGGATTTATAAAAAAACTTTCTTACCCCACACATTGGACATCACTCACCCCTTTCCCACTCTCTCACACCTTCCTTCCCCTCATTATTCCTCTTCCAAGGATGTCAGGCTCCCACGCAGACTTTGGGCCATGAAGTCTTTGTTCTTTCCCCCTGCCTTGCCACCAGGGATGGTGGAGAAAGCTGAACTCCTTGGGTGTCTCATTTCTTGCTCATTGACCTCTGGGATGTTGCTGTTTTCTGTCTGTTCTGCTTCAACAAAGGCAATTTTAAAATTTCTGGTGGTTTTTAGGCCGCACCCTTCCTTCCCTGTGCTGTTCCTAAGTGATTTTACTGCCATTTCTAGCCCAAAAGGGTGGGAATGAGCTTGGGACATCCTTCAGAACTGCAGTTGTAAAGAATATTTCAAGCAATATGCACAAGAAATACGCACAAAATCATCTGTATATTGGAAATATGTGGGACTTGCCTGTGCAGTTGTTCCCGAGCGATTATGACTCAATTTTAATTACCTGTGATACAGATTTTGGAATATAAAATCCTCTACATCAGATGGATTTTTTCAAACTCAAGGCAAGGCTTTGTCTCTTGCTGCCTTCTTGGAACAGATGTCATTAGATTGGTATTCTGACCAATTCTGGGCTGATTTAGTATCGCTTTTTTTTTGTTGTTTGCTTCCCTCTGCTCAGGTCCTCCTGCTAAATTACAGGGCTCTTCTTGCTGTCTGTGACTTCTGGTTCCAATCAAATTCCCATTCCAGCCCACTGAAGTATTTTCAGTAATATCAGAGTGCCTGGAATTGAGCCCCAGTCGAGAGCAGAGCAGACATTGGTGAGCTGAAATCCGTGTCCAATATTGGCTCGTGGAAATCTTGGAAGAACGACCCAAAAAAAGAACAGGTTGGGAGCTTTGAGCTCCTGAGTGGTTTGTGCTGGGGCAGCCAGGCCACCTGCTTGGGTTTGGGGTTTTTTCAAGGTGTTTTTTGCATTTTGGGCAATTTGGGCAGCTGCTTTTACATGAAATTTCACCAATTTGTGGTAGCACCACACCAGTCTCATCTTCTTTGGAGGAGCTGTGTAAGGTGGAGACCAGGGGTGTCCTTTTCCACCAGTTTCTCCTCTGGAAAGCCCTGATCTGGCCCTGCAGAAAAGGAGGCTCAGGGGAGACCTTCTCAGTCTCTACAGCCACGTGCAAGGAGGGTGTAGGAACAGGGACAGGAGGAAATGGCCTTGAGTTGTTCCAGGTTGGACACCAGGAGGAATTTCTTCATGGAAAGGCCTTGGAATGGCCTGGAGTCCCCATCCCTGGAGGTGGCACTCAGTTCTCTGGGCTGGGGACAAGGTGGGGACAGGGGACAGCTGGGACTCCATGGGCTGGGAGGGCTTTTCCAGCCTCAATGATCCTTTAATTTTGGGACTCTCTGATCCCTATTTTTAAGCTGAGCCACTCTCCTGGCCTTGAACCACTGCAGAGAGGAGCAATGGTTGGCACCACAGCCAGACCCAGGAATCTCCAACCCAGGCAGAGCTCTCCTGCACAGAACTTGTGCCACATTTTACATGGGCCACGTGGACCTTTTGCCTCATTAGCCCTTAACAAGCAAAAAAATAACAGGTCCAAGGCCATCATCTACATTAACATTAAATTTTAGGCAAAAATAGTCTGGAGGGTAATGAAGAGGAAGCTGTTCCTGAGGAAATCTTTGCTCCTGCTTGGGTTATCCTGATGTTTCAAAGACTTCTCCAGAACCCTCCATGACTTCTGCACTGCTCATTAAAACTTGTTCAAATCAGAAGTTCAGATTACGAGGTCATCACAAGTCACATTTAAAATGAGGGGAATTTACTGGCTGATGTTGCTTTTTGTAAAAAAAAAACCCCAAAAACTAAGTGAAAACACGTCCTATTTCTAAAATCCACCCAAACTGTGCTTAATTCCTGGGTCATGGCAACTCCAAATGGATCACAAGGATTTTATATCCTGTTTCTAGGAGAGTTTGCTTCAGACAATACGTCATCCATGCTGTCACCTATGCTGAAAATCTTCCTGGGCTTGGTTGTTATGTCTTTTAAGCAGTTCAGCAGCAAAAATGCAGAGAAATGCAATTTAATTGAAGTCCTATTGGCTGGAACAAAGGGGCACAGAAACAGATGCTTCCAGCTCCTCATCTGGATTCTGGGGATATTTTTTTCCTTCCACTGCATCTCATAGGTACTGGATTTGAGGAAAGGGATGTGGAACACAAGGCTATCATTCTTCCTAACATGATTACAAAAATCTTATTGTATTAGCAGCATTCCAGATTCCCTTACAGTGTGCTTAAGTGAATTAGTGAGTTTTATTCTCGTGTGAGAGCCTACCATTATTTAACTCTGTAATTTACTATGAAATCCTCATTGCTTTGTCCCAGGACTTTTATGATCATTTTCCCCGTAATGATCAGAGTCTCCTTTGCACCAAGGAAGTTTGAAGGGACTCTTTTGTTTTTGATTTAATCATGGTCTTAAGAGATTTGAGACTTCAGGGATTAATAAAGGATCTCCCAAATCATAAAGCAAATCACAGCATACCAAATCATTTCTCCTTTGAGACCGGTGCCAAACATTTTCTGTGGTGTTCCAGTGAAACTGGACACTCCCAGCCCAATGGCTAGTAAAGTCAGGGAAGGGGGGGAAAAAAAAAAGGGACCAAATTTTATTTTCAGTGCATAGCTGGAATTTCAGCCTCTCTGCACACAAGTCCTTGCCATTACAATTTATTAGATGTTTTATGCAGCAGATTTTATTGAATGATTTAGGTAGCCTTGACTTGATCCTTTCCAAATGTGTTCAACAGTATTCGGCTACATGCAAGAAGTGTTTTTACATTCTCACTTTCATGTAACCAAAGCTCCCCAAATCTAGATGGAGTTACCCGCCTGCTGCAGGGATTGTTTTGTTTTCAGAATTACTTTGGAAAGGCCTGGCCTGTGCAGCATTTTCCAGAAGATTTAGGATTATAAATCAGCTGGAGCCGGAAGGAGGAAGAGGGGCACTGGAAGCACCAAGCTGACTGAGAGCTATGAAACTCCTGGGAGTGGGAAGAGCAGGGATAAAAGGAAATGGAGAATATTGAGGATGCAGGAAGTACATTTTCCAGAGTGTTTCTTGATTCCGTGATGGATGGATGTACAGCCCTGGAGTTTGTCACATGCAGTACCTCATCTCCAAAAAAAATACCTCATCTCCAAAAAAAATACCTCATCTCATGGAAAACACCAGGGGAATGAGGGAGACAGGCCCAGGAATTGCTCCCCACTGGAGCCCAGGGAATTCCTCTGCTTCTGTGCTAAGTGTGGAACACAAATATTTGGATTTGCCTTCACGCGCAGCCACACCGCAGCAGGATTTGTAATCTTTGTTCTGAAGGAAAGGGAGAGGCTTTATCCTCCTAAATCACCTTGTAACAATAATTCCTCTGGAAAAAAATAGGTTTTATGATACACAGAATCCCTTATGGCAGCCAGGACCTCTGCTGACAGTCACTAAGGCCAGATCAAAGGATATTTTATTTTAGAAAGCTGCTGCAAAATATAGAAGTGGCAATTCTGGTGTTTTTAGGTGTTACAAATTCCTTATCTGAAGGTAACTTCCTCCCAAGTCTGACTTAGGTCTTCATTTTTAACTTTAACCAGGGCACCACTCAAATTCTCAATATAATATAATGGATTAAATTGCCTAGAGCAGCTGTGGCTGCCCCTGGATCCCTGGAAGTGTCCAAGGACAGCTTGGATGGGGCTTGGAGCAGCCTGGGACAGTGGAAGGTGTCCCTGCCATGGCAGGGGTTGGAATGAGATGATCTTTAGGGTCCCTTGCATCCCAAACCATTCCATATTTTTAATCCCATTCTGGTCATCCAGCAATTCCAGATGGCCCAAAAAATGACATTAAAGGCCAAAGGATTTAATCCATGGAGCCAATTCTGGCAGGAATGAGCAGTGATCTGAAATGTGCTTTAGTTTCACTTTTTGGTTGCTCTTATAACATTTGTAACAAATAAATTGGATTTTTTGGTGTGTGTTTTGGTCCTATAAATGTACCAAAGGTAGGGAAAAAAGGATATTTCAACTTGAGCTGGGAGCTCACGCTCTCAAACCAATCTGGAGAATGTCCAGGCCCCAATCTGCCCTGCTAAATGAATAGATAAAAATTTGAATGTACCAAAAAGTGAGCAAATCCTCAGTGGGATGAAAATGGCCACTGCCTCCACAGACTTCTATCAGTAGAATTTCAGGTGCAAATATTTCCACCAGCTCTGTCTATGCTGTTCTCATTCAACTGCTCCTTTATTTCACTGGTGAACTTTCTTATCAGCATCATTCCAAAGTGCTTTTAAATTATTTGTGGTTACTAGTACCTTGAATTTTCATTTATTTCAGTTACCTGACTTCTGGAAATATAAAAAAAAATCTATGTTTTCAGCTAGTTTTGTGCCTTAAGGGATGCAAAGTGAAAGGGGTAAATGTCAGCTTTATCAGAAACACCTCCCTCTTCAGCTGAATTGAAAACCAGGCCAAATGTTTTCAGGGTTTCTTGTCTGGCCCTAAATCTACGCATCATTCACTTTTACAATTTCGTTATGTTTCAGTAAATTGCATTTTTTTTGGTGTGTTTTTGAACTTTTCCAGACCTGGCAGGGAAAGCTGAGGGCTTAACGTGGATGTGGCAGGGGGATATTTCTGGGAAAAGCTGCAGCATCATCTTTATTGCTGCAACCTCATATACAGAATATTTTCATTTAGACCTTGTGTTCCAGGTCAGCTTATTTATCTTCCTGTTGTCTTTTGTTTTGTGGTGGGAGGGATGAAAATGAGGGGCAGGGAGCAGTTTGGAGGCTTCATTATTGCTGTTGTGGTAACGAGGTGTTTAAATGAAGTGAGTTCTTTTCAGAGTTACCATTTTCAGCAGCATAAATCCAAATGATCCTGGGGCTGAGCCTGATCATTCCAAAGAGGGGCTCTCCAATGATTATTTAAAATAAATGTAATCTTTTAATCACGAGGAAGTTGATTCATGAGAGTAATTGCTCTGGCACTAATCCAAGCTGGATGCTATTAATGCACTAATTGGCATGGCTGGAACTCCCTGATGGATTTCTGGGGCTCCATGGTCCAAGACTGGGGGAAATTCAGGCTCTCTGCCATGAAATTTCCCAGTCTGGAATAAGAATTGGGGCTAGCACACAGAGGAGAGGTTGGGTTCCTCAGAAGTGAAAGCAGCAGTCTGAAATCTTCTCTTCACACCAGTGGTAAACTGAATTTTAACTGAGCAGAAGCAGAAAGAAACCAATTCTGAGGCAACCTGGTGATCCTTCCCTTATGCCACTGTCAGATTTGCCCACAGCTCTCACATTTTGTTGCAATTCATTATTTCTTTGGCACATGGGAACTGCTCCACACTCTTTAAGAATAGCTTTGTGGGGTGTATTTTTGATTTCTGAAGGATTTCACACCGGACTGTGTCGCTGACGTGTTTGTGTTGGAAAATAAAACACCATCTGCGTGGCTGAAAAACAGAAATGGTTTAGAGCAGAGAGCTTTCTTCTCTCCTGGAGCATGATTCAAAATTCCAGAGGGCTGGGATGGAGGGGATTTGGGGAAGGAATTGCTCCTGGAAGTGTCCCAGGCCAGGTTAGATGGGGCTTGGAGCAGTGGGAGCACCCACCCATGTCCCTGCCATGGCAGGGGTGGCACTGGATGGGCTTTAAATTTCCAACCCCAACCATTCCATGATTCCATATGGAATAGGAGAGGCTCTCCCATCACCTCAGCCATGCCTGTATCAGCAACTTGTCTATTATTTCTTAGAAAATGCTTTAGACATCCAACATACCCAATTTTCTTATAAAACTCTGTCATTTGGCTGATAATCAAATATTTTCTCCCTCTGTTGCTCAATATTTTATCTTTATCTGTCAGCATTCAATGAAAAGAACCTTCAAAATAAAAAGTACTTTAAAAGTATTCAATAAAAGAACATTTAGCACTCACACCTCCTGGAATACAGGATGTTTTTCAAAGTCTGACGTGAATACAGGATGTTTTTCAAAGTCTGACGTGATCTCTACAACAATATTTTTATATCCTGTTGTATTTATTCCTTACAAAGATTGGGTCAACGTATTTAAAGATGCTCTGCTCTGGCACCTCTCATAAAATACAGATGCTCTGGCTCCAGAACAATCCCATTTATTTTTTTGTGGTCCCACTCCTTCATTTGATCAATTTGATAAAATTTCTTCCAGTGAAATTGCAGTTTCAAGGCCGTGACTATTTCTATTTTAAAGTCACCTTCCCATGTGGCCTCACATTATCAACAACAGCAAATTTCTCACAAGATGAGGCCAGATATTAAAGGTCACCTGAATCTCAAATGAATGATCTTTAATGCTTGACTTATTCACACTGCATGTGATTTTTTTTTTTTTTTCCTATGGACATTCTGAATGAATATTTTGCTATTTGTTTGAGGTTTTTTTCACCAAAATATTTACCTCAGCTTGGCTCTTGGGAATTCTCATTTTATACTTACATTTCCTGCTTAGAAGACTGTTCCCAACATTTTTTCCCTGCTCTTCACTCTCCATCCTTGAAGCCTTTTGCATCTACTCTCATTTTGTAAAGGAATTTTTTAATTTATCCATTTGGCCTGGAGATCTTCCCTATGAAATTTTTCCCCTTTTTGGCAGGAAAGCTTTTCTACCTTTTCTTACAGAACCTGAACCCTGCTCCATCCTGAAGTTCCAGAGGTCTCCAGCTGAAGTTCCTTGACTGAATAATTTCAGATTGGTCACTTTGAATTATTGATCTTTTTGAGCAGCCAAGATCCCCATTCTTTTCCTGAGGGTTTCTTTCCTGTATTTCAGTTTTCCCTCTTTTTATGGAGGAAGGACCACATGGAATTATTCCCCCATCTCAGTGCACTCACTCACATGTTTCTCTTCCTACAAGATGTGAAAACTCTTTTATTTTTTTTCTGAAAATCAGCTACAGGCATCTTGATTTTCTTCCTGGTTTTAACTCTCTTTTAACTCTATATGGTTTTAACTCTAGAAATTACAAGAATTTATTTGTTTCATCTGATTTTCTCAGAGTTTTCATCCTACCTCAGCCTGCCCAGGGTTAATTAGTGCAAGGCACTTTTCAACCTTTTGGTTTTAGCTTTATATCCAATAGAATCGAGATTTTAGGTTAAAACACTGGAGCAAAACCCCCAAAAAGATGGAAATATTGGTGTGATGTCAATAAAATGTGATTTACATCTCCCAGGTATCCCTTGCATGTGCAAGTCAGGAACATGGATTGCCCAAAGTGTGATTCTTAAGGACACATTAAAAGGGAGAGAAGGGAAGCTTGGAATTGCATTTTTTTGTTGTTTATTAATGGAAATATTTACATGTGCTCACATATACAGGCAATGAGTGCTTTTGTGTATGTATTGCAATTTATATATATTTATTCATGGTGCAAAACCCCCAGAGAGACAGGTTTAGAGCATCACCCCCTTTCCCCACAAAGAGGAAAAATCCCTAATTTCAAAACAAACCCATCACAACAAAATACTTTGATTTCAGTTACAGAGCAAGCAAAAAACAGGGGGAAAAAAAATCCCAATTTTGGAGCACACAGCCTGAGGCAAATTGATACATTCATCCCCAGGGCAGACTTTTTGGACACTGATTACTGGGCTCTCCTAACAGTGTTTGCAGGACAGCTTATCTGCCAGCTTATCTATTCTCCTCTTATAAGAGACACTGTTCAAAGAGCCTGAAAACACAGCTGCCTCTTTCCAGGCTTTCCCTCTCCCTGAAAAGCAGGAGAATCCCTGGATGCTCTCAGCAATAGAATCCCAAAATTAATCTTCATGGAAAGTGGGCAGCCTTGTTTGGAGGCAGCAGAAAAGGAAAGCACTTGGAGGGGAAATCTGCTTAAAGACCAAAGGGAAAACTTGGAGGGAATCCCTGTGAAAATGCAGGGCTGGGGAAGCTTCCTGGGAATTTGGAACAAAAGGAATGAGATCTTGGGATAAAAGGTTGGAATGGGAGAGTTTTCACCGTGGAGAGGCAGTGCAATGCCAAAAGTCTGGAAAAAAATGGGATTTTAATGTGTTGTTGGAACCTCTCTGCCTGGCACTGGCAAAAATTCCCCTTTTTTTCACCTTTTCCTTCTGAGCAGGAGCTGTGATATCAAGTCCATCAAATCCACAAGGCCCATCAAATCCATCAAATCTATCAAATTTATCAAATCTATCAAACCCATCAATTCCATCAAATCTATCAAATCCATCAAATCTATCAAATCCATCAAACTCATCAAACCCATCAATTCCATCAAATTTATCAAATCCATCAAACCCATCAAACCTATCAAATCCATCAATTCCATCAAACCCATCAAATCTATCAAATCTATCAAATCTATCAAACCCATCAATTCCATCAAACCCATCAATTCAATCAATTCCATCAAATCCATCAAATCCATAAATTCCATCAAGCCCATCAAATCTACATCTGCTTCATCCTCTCAAGAACAGAAGTGACAGAAATAAGTCTATCCTGAACATCTACAGGCAATATTTCCATAAATCCCAGCTTTTTCATTATTATTTTGGTCAGCTGGGCAAGCACAATGCTGGAAAATGTGGCACAGGGACATCTTTTCCAAGGATTTTCAATTTTGGTGTGATTTCACTTCCCAGTGCAGGCAGAAGAGAGGGTTTGATGTTGTTTGAGATATTCAGGATGTTTCCCAGAGGGAAGCACAGCCCTCAGCACCTTGGCTGCTGCCACCCTGGAATCCCAGATAAGGAACTGGAATGGGATGGCCAAGGTGGGAGGACAAGAAAAATCAAAGTAACAAAACAGGGGTGAGAAAAACGATATTGCAAAAAGGGGCAGCATCTTTTTATAAAGACATAACCCAAAGGTGATGTTTAGTGAAGATCAGCAGCTTTTGGCTCCCATTTTAAGGAATTTTCATGGAAAATAAAAACCCTCCTTTGCTTTGTGCCAGTCTTCTTGGTGCTTTGCACAAATATGTGTGAGGGAGGAGAATTTTCATTCATTTTTAGAGCTCTGCTGAGGACTTTTGGTACCTGAAGATTTAAAACCAAGAGGAGGTGATGCACCCATCTCGTCCTGCTCTTTTGAAAGTGATTCTTTTGCATATCTGAAATTGAGTGTCCTGCCTGCATTTCTGTGAAGAGTGACTTAAATATTCTTATTTTCCATCAAAACACTTCGTGTTTGCTCCCAAACTGTGGGGTTTCCATATGCAAATCTCTGCACCTGAGAGAGTGATATTTACCTTTTTATTTTTGTTTTTTTTCCATGATGGTTTTCATTTCAAAACCAGGTCTCTGGTGAGAAGGAGAACAGCAGCACTTGTGATATGAGTGGGGGTGAGTTTCCCTGGGGGTTTCCAGGTCCCAGTTTTGCACCTCAGCAGAAATTGTTCAATTTTGTTTCTTCTTGAATTATCTGCGAGGTCTGCAACCCAACCTTGACCTGTGAACAACCCACGAGCTGCCACCAGCCCATGCCAGGGAATTTGCTTTCATGGAGGCTGAAATAATGTGTGAAATCATGACATTGACCCCCAGCATCAGTGATTTTAAATCAATTTTAAAGCTCAGAACTCCCAAGAGCTGGTCCTGAGTGTTCCCAAAGTCCAATGGGGTCGGCTGCAAGCAGAGCAAATTCCCACTTCCACATAAAATCCTTTTCCCAAGCTCAATCCAGCAAAATGCATCAGGCAGGGATCTCTGCCTTTGGCAGCAGGACCACCCAGGGGCTCCTCTGAAATTATTCTGAGAGAATGTGGCTTGAGTGGTTTAGTGCAAGGTCAAGGATTCTGGCTTTTTAAATTTTCCTTTTTTCTTTTTCTTGCATCTCTTCTTCCTTCCTCCCATTTCCCAATTGTGGAAAAAAAAAATCCCACTTTGACTTAAACTGCAATCCCACCCAATATTCTTCTTTGCACAAGGCTAAAAAGGAAAATATTTTAATGGCTCTGCATAGTTAGATTCACTTAGGGAACAAAAATGCTTTTGAGCAGCAGTTTTATGCACAGCTGTGATTTTTTTTATTTGCTTTAAGTATCTGTTATTTCAAAATGTGCCATCTTCTCTTTGTTTCTGGTGCAACCTTTCTGGCTGGGGATGATTTTCCTCACTGGGCTCCATAGAAATCTTTCTTATGACTAAACTTGGCTGAATATAAATTATCAGGCATGGGGGATTAGCTGTGGCTTTAGATGTAAGGAATGATCACAGGTAAGAAGTAAAAGAAATATTTTTGCAAGCAAGCTCTCTTCTGGAAAGATTTCAAAAACCCCAATTAAGATTTGAAAATGAATTATTAACTCATGTTCTGCTTCAAAAGATGAAAGAGATGAATACTTTTTCCTGCACAGAAATTCCTTGAATGAGAAATTATCAAGTGCAGGGGGTCCAGACAAATTATAGAATTCAGCCTTTTTAACTTCCATTTCCTACAGAACAGGAGAAGCAGCCCGTGGGACTGCAGAAAGATGAATAAATGGCAGAATGAAAGAAGAAAGGGAATAATTGTATTATTTGGACTGCAGACATCCCTCAGCTGCTTGGTCCCAGTGCTGTTTTCCACAAGAAATGTTCTGAGAGACTTTTCCACACTCAGTTCCTCGGGTAACAGCTCGGACTGAAAATGGACTGTGCAGGCTTGGAGTTGTCCTTCCACCCTCATGGAGCACAGGAATCCTCAGGGAATTCCATCAGAAACCCCTCAGAGATTGTTGGAGTTTATGAGTCAGAAGCCTCTCTGAATCCTTCAGAGGGAGAAAGAAATGCAGGGGTTTAATTAAAGCCTTTGGAGAAATTAAGATCTATTAAGCCACATAGCTATGAAGTAGAAGTGTAAGTTTGAGTAGAAGTGCAAGTTATCGTTTTAAGTAAATTTAAGTTTTAAGTAAGTAGAAGTGTAAGTTATAGTTTTAAATAAGTAGAAATACATTTTAAGTGCCTTAAGAAACTGTATTAGCTGGTAAAGGCCCTAAGGCCTAGTTTAAAGTTCAGTAACTTAACTCCAGACATAACAAAAACATGGCAGAACCCTGCCACTAGAATAGATAGAATTATTCACCTAAAATAGATAAAATTACATGAGTAAATAGCTAGAACTATTCACATAGATAGATAAACATATACATAAATTTAAAGTAAGAAAACAGATGGCACATTTGTGTAAATAGATAATATTTATGTACATAATTTTTTGGTAAGAGGTGACACTGCTTTCATACTCCTTTTTCACATTAGAGTCAAGTTCAGATTGGTTTAGAGAGAATGTTTTAGAATCCTGTTCTTAGCTGCTTGGATGTTTTATGAATATAATGCCCTGTAACAGGGTGCAGTCATCATCAATGACCACCACAACCACGATTGTCTACACCACAACAGCAAGACAACAACAAGAACAAGAAGAAGATCAAGAAGAATGAAGCCTGCTGCCACTGCTCCTGCTCAGAACCTTGGACTCTCAGGTGATGCCTCAGGTTTAGCTTTTCTATTTTTCACATTCTGTGCTGCTTTAGTGGGTCTGAGCTTCACATTCAGGGATGGTGAGCTCTCTGCACAGAGCAGGGAGACAAAACAATTCCTGCTCCAGCTGGGCACCAAGGACAAATGATCCAAATCTCAGGCCCAGGAGCACAACCAACGTGGGCTGGAGAGAGAAAAACAAGCAGGATGGGGCTGCCTGGGCTAAAGCTGGAATGGGACAATGAACTCCAAGGTGCAAATGGAGCAGAACTTGTCAAAGTGAGAGCCCCCGGGAGCGGCCGTGCATTTTGGGGCCATTTTGGGTCATCTTGGGTGCAGCCCTGGCTGGGCTCTGGTGCTGCCCAAGGTGGATCCATGGAGGAGATCCTTTGAATAAATCCCTGCTTTATACTTTAGCTCTGTCCAGCCCCTGCTCTAGCTCAGCCTTCCCAAGGCATCACAGGGACTCTTTGCCAGGTAGCAGCTGCTGCTGCTGCAGCTCAGGACTTTATGCCAGAAAACTTTAACACAGACTTCAACACCTTAAACTCTTCACCTTTGAGACTGATGTATTCCAGCAATAAACAACTTTACTACAGCCAACAGCGGCTCCTGTCTCTTTGAAGACCCCACCTCAACAAGAGATCCCTTCCAGGGTGGGCTCTGCAAGGATGCCCTTCCACAAACTCTTCAAACTCTTCCTCCTTCTTCAAGCTCCCTTGGAAAATCCAAATATCCACGGCTTTTCTGGAGGCTGTGGGGAGTTGTGCTGATCCTGTTGGTATTTTCTGCTGGAAAAATCCTGTGTTGTGCTTTTCCTGGACCGTGTGGAGTGGCAAGTTCCTTCTTTGGCCTCACTTGGGCACCAGGACACATTGTGGAAAAATGAAGGAGAAATAGCTGAGTGCTCAGGGAAGGAGGAAGGCATTTCTCCCTGAGGTTTCCTGCCCTCTCACAGACAGTTTGATCCTTGTCCTCACAAAATTCCTGCTCTCCCACCAGGAGAAAGAGTCTGCTCCTTGTGACAGGGACAGAACCTGAGGGAATGGTGGGAGCTGGGCCAGGAGGGATTTAGGTTGGATTTTAGGGCAAGGCTCTTCCCCAGAGGGTGCTGGCACTGCCCAGGCTCCCCAGGGAATGGGCACGGCCCCGAGGCTGCCAGAGCTCCAGGAGCCTTTGGCACCCCAGCGCTGCCAGGGATGCCCAGGCTGGGATTTGGGGGGGCTGGGCAGAAGCTGGAGTTGGATCATCCTTGTGGATCCCTCCTAACTCAGGATATTCCATAACTTCACGAGTAAATAGGAAGTTCCCAGGAATTACTACAATCCACATGGATTTTATTCATTTTCCCCCCAACACTCTATATTTAAATTAAAATATTTTAAAGCCTTTTTTTAAAAACAGCTTTAAAATGCCTTTAAATATTATATTCTTTTACAAGTACATCTCTCTAAATTCTTGTGTTGCAATGACACCATTTTACCTTCATTTTTGCTGACTTCACCTGCTTTTTTTTTCCAGCTAAATATACCTGGTGGAGCACTTGGCAGCTGTTAAGCCCAAAGATATCCTGCTACTTTTGTGTTTCCAAACATCACCTACCTCCCCTCCCTCTCCCATCACGTCTTTATCTCCATCACCTGTCCCAAAACTTTGTCCCAGCCCATCTGTCACTGCCCTGCTTGCACAGGGCCTCTCACGACAGAAACTGAGATCCACAATCCAGAATTGTGTTTTTCCAGGGAGTTGATCCTCACACCTCCTCCTGCAGGGCAGGCACAGCTCTTGCTTTCAGGGAGAAGGAATCTCCAAGCTCTGAGGTGCTGATCCTGAAACTGAGCTCCCACTGCTCCCCAGGGCCAGAATCCATCCTGTTTGGTCCTGACATTTCCAGCTCCCAAATTTCCCTCAGGGAAATTCCCTGTATTGGAGCCAGAGTTGTTTAATCTCTTAATTAATTAATTAGACCAAGGGATTGAGAGCACCCTCAGCATGTTTACAGGTGACACCAAGCTGAGGGTGCAGTGACATCCAGGTGACATCCAGGGGGACCTGGACAAGCTCTGGAAGTGGATCCATGGGAATCCCATGAGATTTCACGAGGCCACGTGCTGGGGCTGGCCTTGGGATGGGGCAGCCCCTGGGATCAATCCAGGCTGGGGATGAGCAGATGGAGCAGCCCTGGGAGAAGGATTTGGGGGTGAGAGCTGGACCTGCCCCAGCGTGGGCAGCAGGAAAAGGATTGGGATTGGGATGGGATTGGGGTTGGGGTTGGGATGGGGATGGGGATTGGGATTGGGATTGGGATTGGGATTGGGATTGGGATTGGGATTGGGATTGGGATTGGGATTGGGATTGGGATTGGGATTGGGATTGGGATTGGGATTGGGATTGGGATTGGGATTGGGATTGGGATTGGGATTGGGATTGGGATTGGGATTGGGATTGGGATTGGGATTGGGATTGGGATTGGGATTGGGATTGGGATTGGGATTGGGATTGGGATTGGGATTGGGATTGGGATTGGGATTGGGATTGGGATTGGGATTGGGATTGGGATTGGGATTGGGATTGGGATTGGGATTGGGATTGGGATTGGGATTGGGATTGGGATTGGGATTGGGATTGGGATTGGGATTGGGATTGGGATTGGGATTGGGATTGGGATTGGGATTGGGATTGGGATTGGGATTGGGATTGGGATTGGGATTGGGATTGGGATTGGGATTGGGATTGGGATTGGGATTGGGATTGGGATTGGGATTGGGATTGGGATTGGGATTGGGATTGGGATTGGGATTGGGATTGGGATTGGGATTGGGATTGGGATTGGGATTGGGATTGGGATTGGGATGGGGATTGGGATGGGGATTGGGATGGGACTGGGGTTGGGATTGGGATTGGGATTGGGATTGGGATTGGGATTGGGGTTGGGATTGGGATTGGGGTTAGGGTTGGGATTGTGCCCCTGTGCCCCCTCAGGTGAGAGCCCACCTGCAGAGCTGCCCCAGGCCTGGCCCAGCCCAGGGAGGAGCTGGAGCTGCTGGAGAGAGCCCAGAGGAGGCAGCAGGATGAGCAGAGGGATGGAGCAGCTCTGCTGGGAGGAAAGGCTGGCACAGCTGGGATTGTTCACCTGGACAGGAGAAGCTTTGGGGGGAGCTCAGGGTGGCCTTGCAGGGCCTGGAGGAGCCCCAGGAAAGCTGGAGAGAGACAATTTCCAGGGGATGGAGGGACAGGACACAGGGAATGGCTTCTCACTGATAGAAGGAAGGCTTATATTGGATATTAGGAAGGAATTGTTCCCTGTGATGCTATTGGGGGGCTGGGATGGAATTCCCAGATCAGCTGTGGCTGCCCCTGGATCCCTGGCAGTGCCCAAGGCCAGGTTGGACGCTGGGGCTTGGAGCCAGGTGTTCCCTTGGAGCACAGATGGGAATTCTTTGCTCTGAGTCTCCTTTTGAGCATCCAGCACCTCCTCACATCTCTCATCTCTCCCTCGTAGTCTTGCAATCAAATTTAACTTCACATCCACTTCACCCTTTTGAAACTCTAATTTCCACGGACAGTTTAAATTAAAAACTCCCTTCCTGAATGTGTTCCAAAGTTTCTGTATGAAGCAACAAAACAATTCTTTCTCTCAGTAGAATTGTCTCCCCAGGAATAGTTGACTCAAACCTGGAGATATATTTTGTAATATTGGTTGATTAAAAACTGCTGGTTTCCTTTGCCTCTTTTTTCCCCTACAGTTCCTGGATAACATCCCACCTTTCCCCCCTTTTCTTCTCTGTACCTGCAAACCACACCAGATTCCCACTGGAAAAATCCTGCACATCATCTGTAGAGGAAAATTATGGTTTCAGATTTTAATTAAGAATTTATTTCCAGTAAAGGGCTTTTTTTCCCAGTGAATTCAAGTTTCACCAAGTTATTTGCATGGCTATTTAAAGAAATTTCCTAAAAATAAAATGAGAATATGATGGTTTAGGCCCCAGCTGAGCTATGTGCTTAAACTCACCCATTAACACGTGTTTGAGTGTGGAATCAACCCCTGTGGTATTTAATGCTTGGAGAGCATTGAAATATTTTTGTGATTTCAAATCCTAGTCCTCCTCAGGAGGAGAAAGAAAATTAGATAAAACCACTTTAATTTTCTCTTCAAAAATACCAAAGAGGGTTGATGGTTATAATATGGCCAGTGTTTCGGGGTGGGGAGGTGCCAACAAGGAATTTCCTCATTGTTATTAAGCAGGGCTTAAATTGCCCCCTCCTGCAGGAGCAGGCAAAAAATTTGGGTATCCAACAGCTGCCAACACATTTTCACCTCCTGTTTTCTTCTCCAGCTCTGCTGATAAAAAAGGAGAGCAAGATTCTGCAAATGAAACAAAAATCTCTGGTTTTAATGTGAACTTCAGCCAACCTTCAACTCTTAGCAGCATCTCTTTGAAGGAGCCCTCTGTCAGCTCAGCTTTTGGACAAATATATGATGAAAGTTTGATGAGAGATGTAAAGAAAACATTTTAAAATCTCAGTGCTCGCTGAGGAGGGTGGAGAATTGTTTTTCCAAGACAAAAGCCACATTGAACAAAATAAGAGTGTGGCATAACTCTGCTTCTCTTTTGGCCTTTACCTGAGTCCTGAAAGAACTCAGGCATAACCTGGATAAGCCTCTAAATATGACTCAGTTCATTGACACAAAGTGCCAAGAAATCTGTATTTATTTAAAGAAAACTCTGCAACAATAGCTCTACCTGCTGCAGCAGGCAGGCCTGACTGGCAGGTAATGCCAGGCTGGAGAAAGTTTTATTTTAAATGCAGGATATCCCCTCTTGCTGCTGTTTGAACAGATGGGTTTGTTGCAACAATTCCATGCCTCTTTTTAGTATTTTTTTTTAATGTTAAACTTGTTTGAACCACAAGCTAGTAAAAGCAGCAGAGTATTAGGATTGGAAGTATCTCAGTGTTAAACCCAAAAAGGTCTAATAGAAAAACCAAGGGAATATATATTATATTATTATTTATTATATTATTTAAAGTGGTTTTATCTAATTAACCATCCCCATATTCTCCCTGCTAGTGCCAGTGCTGGAAATGCCAGGGAGAGCTGGAAAACTCTGGGATTTTAGCCTGGAAAAAAGGATACAAGTGTGGACACAGGTGGGGTTGGACTCCCTGGAGTTTAAGGGGAGGAGGGAAGGAGAGAACAGGTAGAGAGGGAGAGTTGGTGATGGGGGAGGAGGATAAAGTCAAGGGATTTTTTTTTACATAAATCACTGCCTGTGCTTGTCAGAGTCCCCAAAGAATCAGAAAAGAAATCAGAAAGGAAACAGAAATCAGAAAGCAGAAAGAATCCCATCACCTGCACTACAGGGCCAGCAGCAGGGGCAGTGTCCTTTTCTGTTGGAACCCTGGGTGCTGAGAATTTTGGACTTTCTGTGCTGCCAGGCACTGACCCCCAAGAAAATACTATATTTGACCTGAGGCCGTGGAGAAGCTTCCAGAATGGAATGACAGAGCTGGGATTGTGGGTGTGGAGTTTGAATAGAAGTGTGGAATATCACAGGGGGGGAAACTCAGAGTTTGAGGGGTTAGAATACAGGAATAGATAGAAAGCAAGGTGGAGGTTTTAGGGTGGAGGCTGCTCCTTCTTCTTCACCTTCTTCTCCAGGGGTTTGGGTGGTTTTGTGTCACTGGATAAAAAAGTCCCCATTGCAGGCCATGGGTGGTTGGTTATTGGGCTAAAAGTGAAAATAATTTAGGTGTCATTTCTGAATTGGACAGATAATTTAAGTTTATCCTTAAAAGGCCTTGGTGAGAGAGAGACAGGGCTCCATTTTTAGTTTGTTGAAGTGCTGCAGAACTCAGAGTTTGTGAGATTGTAACAAAGGTAAGAATTAATAAACATCTGAGTCCCAACAAGAAATTCCATCTCACACATTTAAACCTGACCCTGGCAAAAAGAAGCCAAGAATCCATTTAGTGGTGCAGTCATGAGTCTTGGTTCCACCATTTCACCAGCCACTAGAGAATTCTGAGTTCCTTTTCTTCCTTTTTTCGTGTTTCTTTCTCCCCTGGGGATTTTTCCAGCTTCTAGCTGCTTTTGTTATCTCTGTTTCTTCAGGGAGGTCCTGACCCTGGTAGGTGTCCTCCTCACAGGGGAGCTGCTCCTCCACAGCAAATCCTTGAAGTAACAGCTCCACAATTGTGAAGATTCATTTTCTGAACTCAGCCACATCCTCCCCACCCCTGCTGAACTCCGTCCTTCAGCTCAGCTCCTCAGGGAGGAGCATTCCTCAGGGGATTTTTGAAGGAGTTTTGGATGAGTTAGAGATGGGACCTGAGTTGGTTTTGATGATGTGGTTTATTTTTTTATTTTCTACATAGGTGGAAGGGTGAGTTCAGCTCACATCTTTATAGTATGGTTCAGATGACCCATAGTTACAAGCCCTTTTAAGGAGTTATTGACCAATAAAACACTGCCAACAAGGATATTTATGTTTTTGATGCAATCTAAATATTTCATTTTATGGACCCATGCTATAGTGTGAGCTTTCTTAGCCAATCAAGACATGAGACACAGTACTGCAGTATTGCATTTTTAACTCCTTGTTTACCTCTGTAACTACCTTTCTCAGAGTTCACAGAATCCCAGAATCACTGGGTTGGAAGAGACCTTCAAGATCATCAAGTCCAACCCAGCCCCAACACCTCAACCAAACCCTGGCACCCAGTGCCACATCTTCTATTTTTAATACTTTTATTTTTTCTATATCTTATAATCTAAAACTCTAAATTTTCCTCCACTTAACGTGTCTCTGCTTTAAACTCTAAATCCACATTTTTGTTTCTAGCACCTGAGTTTGGAAGCCTTTTCCAAGGTCTCAGATCAAATCCTTGGTTTAATTCTAAGCTTTGACTTCCAGGCCCAAAGTTCTGAGAGTTCCCTGCATTTTGGGTTCCAACACATCCCTGGCATCCCTGGCTGCTGCCCCCAGCCCCAGGGATCCTCCCTGCAGGATTTGAGGCATTTATTCCCTGCAGCCACCCTGGAGACCTGGAGCAGCCAGGCAGAGCTTTCAGGCACTGGAATATGTTTTGGAGGAGCTCAGGTTCATCTCAAGTCTCCCTCTGCAGCTTTTGGGAAGTTTGGAGCCATTCAGGGCTCTGTTGCTCCATGGGAAGGTGGGAAAAAGGGTGGGAAAGTAGCCCTGACCCATGAATTATTTATTCTTCAGTAGCAAAGGTTATTCATGTGCTTTCTAGGAGGAAAAAAAAGGTGGGTAACTGGGCCAGGTTCAGCACAGACATGAAATAAAGACTGAAATAAATCTGGTGGGTTGGAGGGAAGATGTTGAGGCAGGAGCAGATGCAGCATCCAGGTAAAATCCTGCTCCACTTGGCAGCCAAATCACCCCTGGTTTTAGCAGCTCCAGGTTTGTGTTGTCTGCAGCCACTCTCTGGATTTCAATCATTGTGAATTTTGAGAAAAATGTGTGCTTAAATCCCCAAAACTCTTGTTTTGCATCAAATTTAGCTCTTCTAGAATTTTTTTTGTGATCTCAGCAGCCTGATTTGAGCTCCACTAACTCTTAAAAGCTGCATTTCTGCTTCTGATAATTAAGAAAGAAGATGAACCCAATTCCACTTTAAGACTGTGTCTTCAGGGCTGGAAATTGTGCAAACACTGCTGGATATAACACAGAAAACAGAAATGAATTCCCAGTAGCACCTCTTTTTACAACATCATTGTGGGCTTTGTTTACTTTAGACTGGCTTTTTTTTTTTTCCCGTGGATGCCATGGAATTTGAGATGACTTGAAACACTCAAACGAGCACATTTAAATGTGTGTGTTTATGGGTGAGGGAGGGGGATTCACACTTTAAATCCTAAGTGCTGGAATTAGCTCCAACAAAGCCCGAGTGTGTTGACTTTCAAATGGGTTCAGCTGATGGAGCAGAAATTTGCTGGTTGGCTTCAAGGGTTGTCTTTTATTTCCCTTCTCCAAGAATATCTTTGCCAGTTTTTTTGGAATAACAGAATAAAAACAATATCTTTAAACATGGAATTCTGGCTCCAGAGTGACTGGTGGGGCTGTGGGGTTTCTCCTTGGGCTTTAGGATCCTTTTGCTGGTGGAATTTGGGGTGCTGTCCCTGCTTTGCAAATGCAGAGTTCTGCCCTCAATCCCAAATCCTGCACTCCAGGGGCCTGGGACAGGGAGATTTGGGCAAATCCTGCTCCAAAAATTGAAGGTTTTTATCAGGGTGCCCAAATGTGCCAGGTTTTTGTGCCAGGCATTCCCTTTTCCCCTTTAACAGGAGATGATAACCTGGGATGAAATGGGACTCCATGGTGGAGATGTCTCTTGGATCCAAAATCTGAAAGCTGGAACTAAAACTGAATGTTCCAAGGTGCAAATCATGTTGTTAGAAATGTCTTTAGAGCAGCCCTAGAAATCAGATTAATTGTAGAAACTGCTGCAGGTTGAACCTGAAACCAATCCAGCAAATCACCTCTTCTTGGAGTGGTGTTTGGGAATTTCCATTTTTAACCACCTCTAAATCACCTGTCAGAGTTATTTTTGCACAATCCCATCTTCCTGGCTTTTCCCTTTGCCATGGATGGTGCAAACACCAGCTGGATGCTGTGGGCAGCATGGTGCTGCCTTGAGGGGCTCACACCAAGGGTTTTTAGGAGGCTTCTCCACCCCACTGACATTTTTGTCTCCAGGCTGTGAAAGAAAGACATGCCACAAAGATCAATATGCCTGCCAGAATCCCTGCAGCCCCTGGCACTTGCTGGGGAAAAACAAAACCCCAGCTGAGCTTGCCCCTTCCTCCAGGAGAGGAAACCCTACAGCCCCAGTGTAGGTTTTGCTTTATGGATGCAGTGTGTGAGCAAATTTATTTATTTATTTACATTGAAGGTGATTGAAGTTAATTTCACCCATTGTCTTTCTCACCCCAAACCCACTGGAACACGAGGATTCCCAGCAGTTTGAGGCATTATTTGGTGCTCCTGACAGCTCAGGATGGCTCACAGGGGGGTTGGGGGGCAGGATTTCTGTCCCAGGAAAGCACCACATAATGCAAACATTGTGTGCCTGCCATATTTTTTCCAACAGAGCACTAAGAAAATACTCGCTACCTGAAATATTTCTGTAAGTCACTGGAGCAAGCAGCCCAACATGTGGGTTACATTACACTCAGGGCTGATCTCAGCTTTGTAACACACACTAAACAGCAGCACGGAGGAGGCTCAGCTTTAATAAAACCAAAACTTTCTCTGCTGCGTGCAGCCAATAAAGATTTAAGCATGCTGGGCATGATCAGCATACTAATTGCTGCATTAATAAATCGTGAGGCCTGGCTTGTTTTGAAAGGCAAATAAAAATATTGTAGAAAGCTGGAAGAGCATTTACTCAGAAAAGTTAGCCTGTGTGTGCCCTGGGATGTGTGGGGATGTGAAATGCCAGTGAGAACGCTGAGCAGAGGGTTTGCCATGGATTTTTCTGTGCAATCAGGATTTCACATCTGATGTTGAGTTGTTCTGCCCCAGTGTTTGCTGACAAAACAGCACCAAAGCCAGGCCTGTTGCTGGAGCTGCAAGTGATAATGGAATTTATCTCTCAAGTGATGATGGAATTTACCTCTCAAGTGATAATGGAATTTGTCTCTCATTTTCAGCACTGCATTGAATAAGGGATCCCAAAAATGGATGGGATTCACCAGTGAAGGGATCCCAAAAAATAAAGCTGGACAAAGTTGTCTCTTCCATTAAATTTTCTCATTCTACAACCACGAGAAAAAGGCAAAAGGGAATTACCCCAGCAGGAAAAATGGTGCCAGGATTCTGTTTCCCAAAATTCAGTATTTCCTGGGAGGCAGAGAAACTTTCTGCTGTGGAAACACCACCTCAGGTGGGTCTGAATTTGGGGCAGCACTCAGGATCATGTCCAGCTGTCACCAAAAAGTTCTTCCCTCTCTTTTCTGCTTGCCCCAGCTCTTCACCAGAGCCACTCTGCCCCTCTCACTCTGGGTTTTAACAGCAAGATGTTTTCAACTCAGGAAGGTGGAAAGAAAGAGTAAAAAATTAGCCCTGAGAGTTCACAGAAGTGGAAAGTCCTCGGTGCATTTCCAAAGCTGGTGATGGAATAAAGACAGCTCGACATGCAAAGCAAAAATGTAAATAAGTGTTTTATTTTCACGGGCAGCTCGCTGGCCTGGCAAAAAGCACACCCCACTGTTGGTTGCTTCTGAAATAAAAATTGTTTATTAAAAAGTTTGGAGGGTTTTTTTTTTTTAATGAATGGTAAGATTAATGAGCCGTGCTCAGGCAGCAATGATTCCTGCCAGCTTGTGCATTAGTCAGCTATTAACATACTTCTTGGGTAATTTGAAGGCATTTTTTTCCTAGAGCATTGGAAATCACAAAAGGCTCGTTGAACTCCACGGGATCCTGATCCCATTTACCTTCCCTCGCAGCACGGGGCTGTTCCCAGCACATCCTGGCGTTTTTCTCACATTTGGGGGACAAAACCAGCAAATATTTGGAGGTGAAAAAGGCTTCCTTTTCTAGACACCTCATTTTTAGCACCACAGCCATCCTAAATCTCTCTCTCTCTCCTCTCCTGCTGCTGTCACACGGGCTGCAAGAACAGGGAAGTGGGATTGGAGCCAGAGGAGGTGAAATAAAAATCAAAATTGTCCTTTTTTTCCCCATCAGCTGCTGTCTGCCCAGCCTGGCAGAGATGAGAGGCGAGGGTCAGGTTCTGAGTGCTGCATCTCCTATAGTTATTAATTTTTATTTATAAGTTGATATTTTTTATCTCCAGCAGAATATCTCCAGCAGCACATGGATTATCCAAGCACTGCACCAAATATTCCCACTGGGAGAAAGTGATGAGCAAAATTTTTGTTATTATAATGTCAAAAAGGAGCTGGAGGAGCTGTGGTGCTGGTTTTGGGGGTTTTTAAAAAATTTTTGTTAATTTTGGGATTGAAGTTTTTGAGATTACAGTTTGTATTTAGATGTAGGTGTTTATTAATTTTATTTAATTTTATTTATATTGCTTTTATTAATATTATATATTTATTATTTTTGTTTGTAAGTTTATATTTTTATTTATATCTCC
>VZRH01005583.1:235056-247456 GCA_013397555.1 Urocynchramus pylzowi | reverse complement strand
TTTGGGAGCAGCTCTGAGCGGCCCCTGCTTGATGCCAGCTGGGAAATCGCTGGTGCTGGCTCTGGAATGAGTCTGTGGTGCCAGGCTGAGGAGCTGGCATGGCGCTGGCTCAGGCAGTGGCACTGACAATTAACTGTCTCCTAAAAATATAAAATAGTGTGGAACCCTGGAAACCCCTGCCCTTGGAGTTCATCCAACAGATGTGTATGTTATATATATATTTAACATGAATTTACATGTATGTAGTGTGTGTACACAGGCAGTACGCACACATATGTGTAATTATATTTATATTTATATTTATATTTATATTTATATTTATATTTATATTTATATTTATATTAAAATAAATATATTGTTTTAAAATCTCTCAAATAGGAATTATTTCATTTATAGTGCCTCACACCACGAGGCTGCTTCCTCCCTCTGGTTGCTGCTGCTGAACCCCCCGTTTGAGCTCAGTTTAGCAAATTTTAGGCCAGCACAGCCTAAGGTTTAAGGAAGCCTGAGTTAAAGCATTACCCAGGGTGGAAACTGCCACAAAACGAGAAGAGAGCTGAGTTTCTGGGGGTTGGGGTTTGGTTTCATTTGAACAACAAACCCAAAACTGAAGATGATGAGATTGTTTAAAAGCTACCCCTGCATTTGCAGCACTGGGCCATGCTCAGCCCAAGATAAGAGTGAATCTTAATAAATTAATTTTGTTTATTCAGACCTCCAACCTCTACAGCATGCTGAAAATCTTTTTGCCCAGAGAGATTTACTGGAAATACCATGAAAATATTCCATTTGTTGTACTTGTTTTATCACTTGTGATCTTACTCAAACCCAAAAATCAAAAATTGCTGAGCTGAAATGGCAGATACCATTTTTAAAGCCTGCTAATCTCAAGGTTTTATGGCTTGGCATGAGTTTCTAGGTTTGTTTTTATTTTATTCGAGAGGATAAAGAGAGAGGGGAGCACATAAATTGCTAATGAGAGTAATTATGTGCTGCCCAGCCTGAAAATGCCATCATGGCTTGCATGGCTTGGGGGAAGATTCCAAAATATTCCAAAAAATTCCACCTTGTGCCTCTGACAGAAGTGGAAACACACTTACCAGGGGTTTTCAGCTGCCTGCCAGCTTCATGTGTAATTAGCTAAAATAATAAGGGCTGATCAGTTAAAAAACTGGCACTGATTTAAAATAAAAAGATGTCGAGTCCACTCAGTCTGCACTCTACAAAAACAAAATGCTGCCAGCCACTTCCTTGAAATAAATCCTTTTGAAATATCAACAGTAATGTGATACACCAGATATAACAGAGAAGAGAGAAATTTCACTTCTGTATTTTTACTGCTCCATAAATGAGGCATCTAAAAGGAGATATTCACCATAAACTTGTGCTGATAACCAATATTGCTGATAATCAATAACCATATTGCTGATAACCAATTTTTGGTGGGGTATTTGATGTTGCAGCTCCTCCCATACTTCTCTGGGTCCTCTGTCCCCCACAAAAAGTAGGAAACTGAGCTATGAAAAGTAGGATTTTTTTTAAAAAAAATTATTTTGGATTGGTTATAGAAAAACTAAGGAAACATACCCTGTTTATAACCCAGAGTAAATAAGAAGCGACGAGGGCTTTTGAAATTAAATATATATTTAGAATATCTCAACCCAGTCCGTTTTTACATCTGCCCAAGGGTAAGAAATTCCAAATAATGAACGGGGAGAAAGCCAGAATTAATAATTGGTTGGATCCAGGATCTATCTGTGCTCCATTTGTGCTCCTGTGTAAAAACAGGGAGTCTCTGTGGCCGCTGGGCTCTTTGCTCAGGGAGAAAGATGGATTACGTGGCTCAGCCCTCTTGGCAAGAAAACACACGGCCCCCACATGTCAGCAGAGGAATCCTCATCACCACTCATGTAAAATCTAATCCCTGCCTGTCATGACAGTCTCCAAAACATGGAGCACTCCCTGAACCACGGCCAATTTTTCCGTCCAGGAGCAGCACTCCCTGCTCTGTGTGTGTGTTACGCCTCGACGTAGAAATATCCCCACTTTCAATGCAGAGATTTAAAGCTGAGAGGGGCTGGAAACCAGTGGGAATCCCATGGGATTCCTTTGGAGGGCTGACACTTGAAACTCAGAGTTTTTTCCCCTCTCCCAGGGGAATTCCCAAACGCAGGAACGTTTCCCCCAGCCTCATTTTGGGACGTGTGAGTGAAATCCAGGACACAATGGATGGATGGGGCTGCTTTAAAGAAGCCTTTGTCCGAAATTCCTGCAGCAGTAAGTCCTCCCAGAAACACGAGCTGGATCTGCAGTGAGCAGCACGAATATATCAGGATGTGTGGTGAGCAGGACAAATGTGGCTTGGCATAAGCAGCTGCAGGGCTGCAGACGTGTGCCCTGATGGGAGGTGAGTGCTGCCTGAATTGCTGCTCTGCTCCAGAGGCACCTGTTGAAATAAAATACAGCCCAGCAGCACGAGAGGCTGGGCTGATGTGGAGATCCTCAGGAGCACGTGGGTGTCTGACACAAAATCATGGGAATTTGGGGTTTTTTTCCAGGTAATTTGAGGGTGCTGTTGGGTTCCCACCAAGAGCCTGGGGGTGGAGGAGGAGAAGAACCAAGGCAAGGCATGGATCTCCTCCAAAAGGAGAGGAAAAAGTCTCCAGCTGGGCCAGGGGAGGCTCAGGCTGGACACCAGGAGAAATTTCCTCATGGGAGCCCGTGGGTGTGTGAGCACAAAATCATGGGAATTTGGTTTTTTCCAGGTAATTTGAGGGTGCTGTTGGTTTCCCACCAAGAGCCTGGGGGTGGAGGAGGAGAAGAACCAAGGCAAGGCATGGATCTCTTCAAAACAAGAGGAAAAAATCTCCAGTTGTACCAGGGGAGGATCAGGTTGGACACCAGGAGGAATTTCCTCATGGGAGCCCGTGGGTGTCTGACACAAAATCATGGGAATTGGGGTTTTTTTCCAGGTAATTTGAGGGTGTTTTTGGGTTCCCACCAAGAGCCTGGGGGTGAAGGAGGAGAGGAACCAAGGCAAGGCATGGATCTCCTTCAAAAGGAGAGGAAAAAGTCTCCAGCTGGGCCAGGGGAGGATCAGGTTGGACACCAGGAGGAATTTCCTCATGGGAGCCCGTGGGTGTATGAGCACAAAATCATGGGAATTTGGTTATTTCTGGGTAATCTGAAGGTGCTTTTGGGCTCCCACCAAGAGCCTGGGGGTGGAGGAGGAGAGGAACCAAGGCAAGGCAGGGATCCTCTTCAAAACAAGAGGAAAAAATCTCCAGCTGGGCCAGGGGATGCTCAGGCTGGACACCAGGAGGAGTTTCCTCATGGGAGCCCGTGGGTGTGTGAGCACAAAATCATGGGAATTGGGGTTTTTTTCCAGGTAATTTGAGGGTGCTGTTGGGTTCCCACCAAGAGCCTGGGGGTGGAGGAGGAGAAGAACCAAGGCAAGGCATGGATCTCCTCCAAAAGGAGAGGAAAAAGTCTCCAGCTGGGCCAGGGGAGGCTCAGGCTGGACACCAGGAGAAATTTCCTCATGGGAGCCCGTGGGTGTGTGAGCACAAAATCATGGGAATTTGGTTTTTTCCAGGTAATTTGAGGGTGCTGTTGGTTTCCCACCAAGAGCCTGGGGGTGGAGGAGGAGAGGAACCAAGGCAAGGCATGGATCCTCTTCAAAACAAGAGGAAAAAATCTCCAGCTGGGCCAGGGGATGCTCAGGCTGGACACCAGGAGAAATTTCCTCATGGGAGCCCGTGGGTGTGTGAGCACAAAATCATGGGAATTGGGGTTTTTTTCCAGGTAATTTGAGAGTGCTGTTGGGTTCCCACCAGGAGAGGGCTGGAGGAGGAGAGGAACCAAGGCAAGGCATGGATCTCCTTCAAAAGGAGAGGAAAAAAACTCCAGATGTGCCAGGAGAGGATCAGGTTGGACACCAGGAGGAATTTCCTCATGAAAAGGTGTCACCTCCAGGACACCTCAGGGATAGGGAGTCCAAACCTCCCTGGGCAGCTCCTTCCAATATTTCACAACCCTTTCCACGGGGAAATTCCTTCTGGTGTCCAACCTGAGCCTCTCTGGCAAGATCTCCTGTGTATTCCAGATTTCCTGTATTTCCCAAGCAGTCCTTGGAAAGAGCTGCCCTGGGAAGTTGGGAGTCTCCATCCCTGGAGGTGCCCAAGGAATTCCTGGAGGTGGCACTCAGAGCTCTGGGCTGGGGACAAGGTGGGCATTGGACACAGCTGGGACTCAGAGATCTTGGAGGTCTTTTCCAGCCTTAATCCTGGGATTCTGGGGCAGAATCTGAATTAACCAAGTGCTGCTGAATAAATGTGGGGACTGGTGTGTACCACAAGCAGCATTTTCCTCCCTTGATCTAGTTTCAAGTTATTTAAGGCAGGAAAGTTCTTGAGAGGTATTTGCTGTTTCCTGGTCACTTTGACATCTCCCCCTCCACTCAGAGCTGGAAAATTCACAGAAAAACCTGGGCACTGAAAAAACAGAGGGGAAAATAATTTTATTCTTCTTTGCCTCATAGGTAGGTGGTAATTTCTGAGGGCATTACAGAACTGCTTAAAAAGAAGGTTCTCCCATCGTGGCCTGCACTGAACACGAGTTTCATGGCCCTGGAATTGTTGTGGGTTCTGGTTTTCCTCCCCCACTGGCTGGGCATTAACACTGGATATTCCAAACTCACTAAAAGTTTCAGATAAACAGATTATCTGGAATTAAGCAGGTACCACTGAGCAGAAGAGTGAAGCAGAAGAAAAAAGAAGTGAGGCCCAAGCTGGGACTGCAGGTTTTTTACTCCTTAGTGTTAATCTTCCTCTTAATGAGGCTGAAAACCCACACAGCCTCAGGACCTTGCTCAGCAGGCAGAGAGAAGAGGCAAAACCATTTCAAACTGTGATTTTTAGCAATATTTTTTGTTGGGAGTGTCAGAAATTTAAGGTTACCATGACATCTGAATTATTACTATTACTATTATTATCATTGTTATTATTGTAATTATTTTTATTACTTTTATTACTATTATCTTAATTGCTAAAACAAGAGAAATACCCAGAAAAGCTGAGAGCAGCTTGTTGTCCCTGACCTTTTACAATTTCCTTTATGGGAAAAGCTTTTAAGAACTCCTAGTCAGGGTCAACTTTTGTTATTCTGAACAATTTATGAACTGTTCATGTCCACATATTTTGATCCGTATTGGCAATACACAATTTGACAATGTATTTAGAGGGTTATATTCCATAAATTAAACATGATTTCAGTGAGATAAATAAAATGTTTATAAAGTCACAGTGATATTACAAATACAGCAATTGTTGGTGTCAAACACCTGATGGGAAAGGAAAAGGCAAAGGAAAAAAAGGGGAAAGGGAAAGGGAAAGGGAAAGGAGAAGGAGAAGGAGAAGGAGAAGGAGAAGGAGAAGGAGAAGGAGAAGGAGAAGGAGAAGGAGAAGGAGAAGGAGAAGGAGAAGGAGAAGGAGAAGGAGAAGGAGAAGGAGAAGGAGAAGGAGGAGAATTGGACTTCTTCTTAAAATCTCTTGATCCTGGCTGGCTGAGTTTAAATGCCTAAAAGAGGAGTCTGAGTTCCCAAACTGCAGAATGTGGAAGTTTTATGTGAAGTGGATTTCTGAACTAAATTTCACCTACAAAGGGGAAATTTTTCTGAATGCTGCTGCATTGTTCTCCATGGAAAAAACCTAAAAATAACCCCACAACTGTATTTTAACTGCTTCAGTAGCCAACAAGTCAGGTCTTGCAAATAGGAAACAATTACTTGCTCAGGTAATTATTGTTTTAGTTTGAATGTCAGCTAATATTTACTTTTCAACCAGCAGATTCTGATGCTTGCAGGAAGACAGGAGAAATTTGCTGTAGGCTCCTCTATTTATAAATCTACAGCATTTTTATGGCTTCTTAATATAGTCATGAAGCTGAATTTATTTTGTCCATTAACATTGGCTTTGCATCTCAGCATATCTGTACAGAGGTGGTTTTTTTTCAAATGAAAAATTCAATTTTGCTTGGAGCAACCTGGGATAAGGAAGTTTCCCTGCCCATGGCAAGGGATGGAACTGGGTGATTTTTTTAAGATAAACAGGGAAGTTTTTAAGCACAAAGAGTTGACAGTTTCTGATTCATACAGGTATGGACAGAAGAGGCAAACAAGTTTCTGTAGGAATACATGACATTATTATGAACTGCCAGAGGTCTGGTGACACTTATTAGTCAGTAGAAGGAACAAATTTCCAAGTTTTTGTTCCAAATTGCACAAAATTTGTGCCATTTCCAGGGCACGAAGCAGCACCTAAATCAGGAATCCTAAAGCACCCAATGCCATGGATCACCTTTTTTCCAAAGGTAAAAAAGAAAACGTACAAGCACTATTTGTGTTTTATATGCATTCAGTTCCTGATTTTTCTTGCATTATTATATCTTAAAATATCATAGAACAGCCATGGCATTTAATCCATCATTAAAAAAAGCCAAAAAACCCCACCCTTGTATTTACTCTTAATGTAGCTGTTGCCTTATGGGCTGTGCAAACATTAAAAAAAGAAAACAGTAATTCTGTGATAAGCACAACAGGAAATTGGAGGTTGTTGCTGATGAAACTGATATCCAGCTGGTAATCTGAGCAATGAAGTCACTAAAGCTTTCCTGCACTATAAATTTTATTTCCTGGGATGTATTTAATGTTTTTGTTAGATTTCAGGGATAGTGCACACTGGGGTCTTTTCATTTCAGAGTCATCACCGTGATTTTGTGGTGTGATAAAATAAATGCTGTGATAAAAAAACATAATGTGGGGACAGAAATCTGAAGTGTGCTGGTGTTTTAGTGTCAGAATTTCCGTGCAACAGGGGCTGTTGTGAGACAGCAGCCAGGAGCCAAAAGGAGGAGGGGGTTTGAGCAGTGCCCACTCTTTACAAAGGCTGCTTAGTAACCCCCAGCCCACTGCCTCGCTTCAAGCTTGGTGTTTATTCAGCTATTTCATTAAAAACCAGCAAAAAGCCCTTCTGGAGGGGAGCAAAGAGGGAAAGCAGCAGCCAGAGAGGGGGAAGTGTAATTCTAGGGCACTAAAGCCTTTCCTCAAAGTGGAAATTTTGTGAGACAGCAAAAATTTTGTGAGCTGCTGCTAACTCTTAAAGCTGTGACAGCCATTCCCTGGGGCCTGAGACCATTTATTTATTTGTTTTGTGCTCAAATGAGCTTCTGAGAGGAGAATCATCTCATCAGTCAAAAGCAGCTGAAGTGCTGCTGGCTTTCCTGAGCTTACAAATCCCAGAATCCCAGAATCCCTGGGGCTGGAAAAGCCCTCCCAGCCCAGGCAGCCCCAGCTGTGCCCACCTTGTCCCCAGCCCAGAGCTCTGAGTGCCACCTCCAGGGGACACCTGCAGGGATGGGCACTCCAAAGCTCCCTGGGCAGCCCCTGACAAGGCCTGAGCCCCCTTTCCATGAAGAAATTCCTGCTGCTGTCCAACAGACATTGTCCCAGTGATCACATCTGCTTTGGCTGGTCTACAAAAGGTGTTTTTAATCACTTCAGACTCAGCAGAGAAGCTTTGGAAGTTTTGTTCCCCTGTGCACTGAGAGCCAGAGGTGGGACTCAGATGGAGGATTGGGATTTTTCACATTCCCATGGCAGGGACACCTTCCACTGTCCCAGGCTGCTCCCAGCCCCAGTGTCCAACCTGGCCTTGGGCACTGCCAGGGATCCAGGGGCAGCCCCAGCTGCTCTGGGAATTCCATCCCAGCCCCTGCCCACCCTGCCAGGGAACAATTCCTTCCCAATATCCCACCTAAATTTCCCTCCTTTCTGTTTGAACCCATGAAGTTTCTGGAACTCATCACTGCCAGTCTCCAACAGAAGCACAGGGTGACTGCAGTTACTGCCCTGAAGAAAGAGCAGAGATGGACACCAAGCATCTTCTGGGGGAGAGAGGCAAATCAGCTGTCCAGAAAACTTGAGGGACACAGTTTTGTCCATTTTGTTTTTAATGTGTTTATTTTAACATCAAAGAAAGCTGTTAGGGATGAAACTTCCCCTTAGGCCATTCCAGGGGCTGGGGAGGAGCTGGCTCACACAGAAGGAAGCTTGAGGAAAGAGGACTGAAATGACAGAGCTCACAATCAAGGGGAAGCCTTCGCAGCAAAATAGAAATAATGAGAGGGTGGGGAGGAGCTGGGATGGAATTCCCAGAGCAGCTGGGGCTGCCCCTGGATCCGTGGCAGTGCCCAAGGCCAGGTTGGACACTGGGGCTGGAGCAGCCTGGGACAGTGGAAGGTGTCCCTGCCATGGCAGGGTGGGCTTTGAGGTCCTTTTGAACTCAAACCATTCTATAATTCTATGATTCTATGATTTCTGTGGTCAGAAACTTTGTAGGACCAATGTCCCAGGAAATTGGTTCAAGGTAGTGTGAAGGATCCTTCTGGAAATTTTGTTATAAACCAAAGGAATGGAAAATGGAGTAGGGAAGGCCCAGAAGGGTAAATTGTGAGTTCATTTCACAGGTCTGAAAGACAAATTAGAAACTGGATCAGGGACTTCCAGATGAGCACAGAAACTCAGCATGACCATGTAGTGATGAAGTTGGAGAGGCCAAGACACAAAATAAATGCAGCTTTGGGAAACCAAGGATATTGGATGCAGAAAAACACAGGCAGGGAATTCTCACTTGGATCCCTGTCCTGAGAAAATGTCCAGCCCCAATAACTGAACAGAGAATTGATTTGCTTTACCAGCCTTGAGACATCAAATTACACCTGGAACTCTGTAAAAAATCCATGTCCTCTTGCCAAAAACTCTCAGTTATATCTGTGCCACAGGAGGAGAGCAGGAGAGGATGGAACACAGACCCAGGACCCTGCCAGGGCACAAAATTTCTCATAAATTCCAGAACGTGGCACAAAAATGCTTGGTGTTGTTGAGAGCAGAGGGGAAATGGTTCTGGAAGGTTCCAGGAGCAGATGGATCTGGAAGACAGGGCTGTGGAAAGGCAAAAGTCCCAGAATTATGGAATTATGGAATGGTTTGGGTTGGGAGGGAGCTGAAATATCATTTTGTTCCACCCCTACCATGGCAGGGACACCTTCCACTGTCCCAGGCTGCTCCAAGCCCCGGTGTCCAACCTGGCCTTGGGCACTGCCAGGAACAATTCCTTCCCAAAATCAGGGATGGGACAGCAGGAAAATATCATCAGGGCTTGGATGGAGCAGAGCCTGGATGTGATCCACCCTGTCCAGCACAGAAGGAGTCAAATTTAGAGGGAAATCAGGGGAAAAAAAAAAAAAAAGGCATATCAATAAGCAGAGTTACAGACAGCAGGGTTTGCAAAGAAAAATTTGAATGAATGGGAGAAGAAAACATGGAAAAAAGATNCAGCAGGAAAATATCATCAGGGCTTGGATGGAGCAGAGCCTGGATGTGATCCACCCTGTCCAGCACAGAAGGAGTCAAATTTAGAGGGAAATCAGGGGAAAAAAAAAAAAAAAGGCATATCAATAAGCAGAGTTACAGACAGCAGGGTTTGCAAAGAAAAATTTGAATGAATGGGAGAAGAAAACATGGAAATAAGATCTAGGGGAGAAATAGGAATAAGCATAATAATCAGTTAAATATTTCAGAGCTTTTAATTTGTTTTCACAGGCCTGTTAACATTAGCAGGAATTTATGGTTTATTTCCAATTATTTTTTTTAACAAAAACCTGTAACAGCTAAATCAGACCTATGTGACTGAGGGAGCTTCAAAATTTTGAGAGGAAGATTTTGATTCATCCCTTTTGGAAGTTCTGCAGAAGAGAACGAGCTGTTTTTGCAAAACACAGCTTTCATGGGAACCTCCAAATCTGTGAGGGGACAGGAGATTTTATTCTTGTCTCTGCTTCCAGGGTGAAGTCACCACAACATCAAAACTGAGTCTAACCTGGGTGTCAAGCAGCACCTGAGGTGTCCCTTGAGATGGTTTTTAGATGTTTTAGATGGATTTTTCTGTCTTCCCTCGTGGCTCAGGTCCAGCCCTGCTTCTCTTGCCTCCCCAGTTTGGAGTGAAAAAAGCTTTAAAGAGCAGCTTTTGGCTGCTTTGGGGGCTTGAGGCTCTTAACCCGGGCTGTTGTTCCTTTCAGTGACACAGCCAGAGGTCACCCACCCCTTTTGTCACCCTGGCTGGAAAAGAGCAAGAGGTTACAGTGCCCACAAAGCCCCTTTGTGCCCCAACCCAGCAGCTGAAGCACTTCTGAGCCCCCAGGTTGTGCCAGGCGCTGCCCAGATATAATAAAGATATAACTTTTCTTGATGGCCTTTTAAAGTTTTAAACCTGCTTTGCTTTTCTCCTAATTCTGTCTCACAACAAGAAATAATTGCAGTGGTAATTAACAACACTGAACCCACCATGCTAGTTAAAATAAATGCTGTTACTAGTTAGTGCATTAGCTAAAAAAACCTAAAAATTAGTAAAATCTCTAATTAGCAAAGCAAAACCACTGTGACAGTGACAGAGCCACTGCTGGGGCTCTGTTTGCTGGGTCACACACACAAAAAAAACCTTCAAGGGTGGCTTAAGAAGGACTGGGATGTTCCAGTCAGGTGCTGCATTATATGTGGTGGCTGCAGTGGAGGAAATTGAGTAATGTGCACAAGTACAGGAATTAAAAGCTCTGAAATATTTAACTTATTTTTCTTATTATGCTTATTATTACTACAATGTTATAATTAATATATTATAATAATTTTATTATGCTTATTATTATANATTATATTATAAAACTATTATATATTATATACTATATGTAATATTCTAATATATATTAGAATATAATATTATTTTACTATACTATATTGTAATAATATAATATTATTGTAATAATAATAATATTATATCAAGTATCGTATATATTACATTATAGTATATATATTAATGTTATTATTATTATTATTGCTATTGTTATTATTATTTTACTTATTCCTATTTTTCCCTCTAGATCTTATTTCCATGTTTTCTTCTCCCATTCATTCAAATTTTTCTTTGCAAATCCTGCTTTCCTTATCTCTGCTTATTGACAAGATTTTTTTTTCCTGAATTCAGCAGCTCCCAGGAAGGGCCTGAACCCAACCTGGGCAGTTCTTTGGGGTAGGCAGCCACTCTGGCCACTTGCACAAGGAGGGATTTTAGGGCTCTCAAAACCTTTAAACTGTGATGGGGAAAAATCTGATAATTTTCAGGCCCTACATGAGCTGATTTCCCACCCGTGGATGATGTGGATGATCTGTGCAGTGCAAGAACTTCAAAAGAAAAAAAATAATAAATCTCCACAAAGCGTTCTGCTTCCCTAAGCAAATCTTCTGCACAGACTGCAAGGCAATCCCTTCAAAATGTCTTGACAATCAGACAAAATACTGATTAAAAAACCACATCTGCATACGAAATTATTGCTGACTGTTGGTGTTTATGAGTGATGCCTGAACAAAATTTCAAAAAATCAAATAAAATCTTGAAAATATCTTTATATTCAGACAAAATACTGATTAAAAAACCACATCTGCATACGAAATTATTGCTGACTGTTGGTGTTTATGAGTGATGCCTGAACAAAATTTCAAAAAATCAAATAAAATCTTGAAAATATCTTTATATTCAGTCAAAATACTGATTAAAAAACCACATCTGCATACGAAATTATTGCTGACTGTTGGTGTTTATGAGTGATGCCTGAACAAAATTTCAAAAAATCAAATAAAATCTTGAAAATATCTTTATATTCAGTCAAAATACTGATTAAAAAACCACATCTGCATACGAAATTATTGCTGACTGTTGGTGTTTATGAGTGATGCNAATCAGACAAGTTACTGATTTAAAAACCACATCTGTATATGAAATTATTGCTGATTGTTGGTATTTATGAACGATGTCTGACCAAAATTTTAAAAAATTAAATAAATTAATAATAATAATAATTAATTAATTAAAAATAAGAGTGCATCAGTGGGTTTAGGTGAATCCACCCCTTTGCCACCTGCCCAAGGTACTGAAGAGGCTTTCAGGGCTCTCCCAGAGGTTTTGTTTTGGAGGCTCAGCCCCAGAAATGCTGGTTTATGTCATGAGGTAAATAAATGTTCCTGTCTATTCGTGAGTGCCAACAGCAACTTGGTGGCAACAAAGCCTCAGTTGTTGAATTATTGATGAATGCCAACGTTATTCACTTAGTCCTGGAATCCTGGGGTCTCCTCTGTGCTGTTTGTGCACACACTTTATAGATGTGATTTATATTTAGAAAGCATGAAGAGGAGAAATCTGGAATATTTCCCTCTGCAGTGGATGGAGCTCAGTTCACTCCAGAGCCCCAGAACCTCTGACAGAATCCAAGCCATTCCTCTCCGTGCCCCAAACCC
>VZRH01005583.1:219735-234644 GCA_013397555.1 Urocynchramus pylzowi | reverse complement strand
GCGGCTTCCACCAACACCTGGGGTCATCTCAGAGAGCAGAGAAGAGCCTGACAGACCTCCTTGCTTGGGAAGAGCCCTCACTCCTCGTTTCAGAGCAGGATGTCTGTGAGAAGTTACCAAGAGGTGATTGATGAGAGCATTTTCACCTGGCAGCAACTTAAATATGGCCAATTGCAAAAGAGAGAATCTTGTGTGCATTTCTCAAATTATCCAATTTTTTCCTCCCCTTTTAAAATTTTTCTTTCTACTCTTAGTTGTCTTTAACAAGAATTTTTCTTCATTATAAAGCATCAGAGTGCTAGATGAGACAATTCTGAGTCTCCATTTAATTTCATATTTTAGGAACTCTAAGAATTGTGGTCGTTGAACCCCAGACCTTCAATTCTCTGGTTTTCCTGGTGCAGAAAGAGGATTTTTTTTGCAGTTCTTGCATGTATTTCTTTCATTACAAGCTGTAAATTCAGGTGGCAGAACATCATGAGCCACCTTCAAAGAGTTTATCATCGATTACACAAAATTTTGCTGTCGCTCCCATTCTTTTCCTTTATATTTGAGGAGAATTTCATCTCCAGCTTGGAGCAACCCTCCTGAAATCAATAAATGCTCTCCTTGTGAGCCAGGAGGAGCTGTTCCATGTTTCCATATGCTCAAACTCACAGGGAAGAGTTGCTAATGGGATTTTTTTTTTTGCCCTACCCAGCTGTCCCCAATTCCTGACTGCTCCATCCCTTTTCTGTGCCCAGCTTTGGATTCCCTTGGATTGACTCCCTCAGAAAAGTCACCCCTGACTTGGTGTTCCAAAGGCTCATATTTGTTTATTAAAATGCTCTCAGGTCAATATTCTGCAAGCATGGAATCCCAGGCAGGATTTTCCTGGAAGTTATTGGCATTATGCTCAATAGCATGATCCCGACAGCAAATTTATTGCAACTTTGAACACCCTGTCAAATCCTGATTTTAGTGGAATTAAAGGGCAAAACTCACCCTTGGACAAGAACATTTCACCCTGAGGCTTGGCAGGGTTTGCACAGACCCTTTTTTTTTTTTCCCTGTTCATCTGATTTTCTCCTTTTTTTTATTTTCCCACTCAACCACATCCAACTTTTTGGGATTCCTGGATGTTGTGGAAGGAATCCATGGATGCACCTTCAGCTGTATGACAACCCCACAACCCCAAAATGAATATTTGGCTCTGTTTGGTTCAGATCTTTAGAAATTCCATCATGTACAGTAATCATCATAATCATGTGGGCAACCCCTTCCCCAGTTCCTTTAGCCCTGACTTTTGCCCTTTTTTCTTGATTGATAAGTGACAGCTTTGCATTCTGGGCCTTGAAATATATATTTACAGTAGTCTAAGAAATTTGTCCTTAATCAAAGGAGGCTTGACTTGCCAGCACATCTTTAGAATATTATTGAGTAACTCATTAAAATGTTAATAGCTTCTGTCAGGATTTATTGATCCTGATGTCAGCTTTTCTCAGAATAAGAAATAAAGCTGATTTTTATCTCATCTTCACACCATGCTGAGTGATCAGGACTTAAATAGAATAATGAGAAGGGCTTGAGGAGAATAATCAGCATTTATCCAGCACTTGTGAGTACAGACAGAGCCCTCCAGATACACCAGTGGATTTTCTGTGGGGTGTGAAACACTGGGGAACAGAAGGAAAATGAAGAGGACATTTTATCTGGAAGATTCTGGCAAATAATTTTGCTGCTGAAGCAGAGAGGATGCAATAGCATCAAATGTTTCTCTTGAATAAAACCAGATTTTTTTTCCCCAGCTTAGTAAAATAAAAGCCTGAGTTCCCTTGTTGTTCAGTTTCTATTCCACTGAATTTCTAGAAGACAAACATTTGATGTTGACAACATTTTTTGGGGAATGTGTGGCATTGGAAAAAATCCTGGCTGATCCAGGGAAGGAGAGGGAGGGAAAGGGATTTATTTTCCAAAGGTGAGGTTTTTTTTCCAAACTGCTCATCTCAGGATCTTTCCCAACAGGAACAACAAGAGAAAAACAGCAAATCCCACACTGAGCCCAGCAGAGGCTTGTCAAGGGTCAAGATGAATGAAAAATATAAGAGAGAAGAATCTATCTTTTATATCTTGCTTTAAAAATTATGAAGTCAGGGCTTTCCTTGTGAGAACATCGAGTGTGGCACAGCCTGAGCAGGATTTTAGCTCATGATGGGAGATTTGGTAATTCAAAAGGACCCTGATATAGAAAAATTAGTTTTTCTTCAATTATTCCCTTAAAAATTCATATAACTAGCTGCCTACAAGGCAATTCCCTCTGAGCCTGGCATGCAGGGACTTTCCCTGCTAAATACCAGGAAGGTGAGAGGCACTTATTGGCTGTAGGATTGGGGCATTGAAAATGGGCTAAAACCTTACCAGGCTGCATTTGTGCTGCAGTGAAAAGCCTAAAAATGCAAATGTTTGTAAGAAAAAAGGCTCAGCCTTCTGATACAAGAGATTCCTTTGAATCCTGTGCTCCTACAGCACAGAACTTAGAATTAGAAAATAAATAGACTTAGGGAAAAAAAAAAAAAAAGTGAGTTTTATGTCTAAGTGCAAGAGTTACAACCGAGAGGGTGAACTTCAAAAAATGCTGCAAAACTTAAAAAAAAAATTACAAAAAAAAAAAAATCTTAGGACATCCTGAGAGAAGCTGGTTCCTAAATCAGAATTCCTTGTCTGGATATTTTGAGTAGAGTCTGCAATCAGGGAGAATTTCTGGGAGTTATAGCTATGAGTGATATTGTTCTGGATTTATTCAATTTCACCTTTTCATCAGATTGGCCAACATAATAGGACGATGAAATTTGGCCAAGCAGCCAGATGTCATCACGTGCTTAGTGCATTTTAATCTGGCATGTCCAGTATTTGAGATTCAAACATGGAAAAACCCCAAAATGATGCCTTGTTTATGTGACTTGCAGCTCTGATTTTCATTAACACTTTTCCTGTGACACTTGCCAATAAATCCTGGAATTGCTTGCATTCCTTTAAAAAAGAAGGGAGGCAACAGCTGTGAGGATGCAGACCAGAAATATTATTTGGTGTGTGATAAAGAGTATGAAATCTGGTTGAATCCTTTATTTAACATCTTAATTTTTATGTATAAAGTGTGTAATTAATAATAATTTCTAGAGAGGCACTTATATATTAAGAAATTCAATATGCCTATAAGTAATTATACATTTTTGTGCAATCCTGTTCAATACTCAGTATAAAAGTTGCTCATATGTGGAAATGACTTTAGGATCAAGGTCAGGGTTTTTATGGAGTGATTTGAGATTCCTCAGGATAAAAATGCCATCTAAATGTAAAGATACTGTTTGTTAGGCATTAGTGCTTTACAGACAGTAAATTTAATGGGCCTGATTTTCATTTACCTTTACAGTCAGATGAGGGATCTATTTTGGAAAAGTCACCACTGTGGGGAAAGAAAAACAATAGCCAGGAAATTGCTAATGTTAATGTGATGTAAAGTCAAGCAACCATTTCCAATCTCGTTTAAACTTTGATTCAGGCAGGGCCTGGAACCTGCGCTTCATTTTAATCATGTCAGCAGTCCCAGCAGTGGGGAGACCACTTAAAATTAGGATTTTCTTCTGCCTGCACAGAGGCCTCAGTCAATATACTCCAAAATACATTAGCATTTCTCATCCCAACTTAATGGATGGATGGTCTTCTCCCAAAACACGGGCACGGAATAGATATTTAATGGAGCAGAAAAACTTCCCTGGTGGAAGGAGATGGGGAGGGGGCGGCTCATCCCTGGAAAGAAAGAGGGAAACTCAAGGAAAATCCCAGGTGAGGTGCTCTGAGTGATGCCTCAGGTTTGAGCTTTTCTATTTTCAGATTCTGTGCTGCTTTAGTGTGTGGCTCTGAGCTTCACATTCAGGGATGCTGAGCTCTCTGCACAGAGCAGGGAGACAAAACAATTCCTGCTCCAGCTGGGCACCAAGGACAAATGATCCAAATCTCAGGCCCAAGAGCACAACCAACGTGGGCTGGAGAGAGAAAAACAAGCAGGATGGGACTGCCTGGGCTAAAGCTGGAATGGGACAATGAACTCCAAGGTGCAAATGGAGCAGAACTTGTCAAAGTGAGAGCCCCCGGGAGCGGCCGTGCATTTTGGGGCCATTTTGGGTCATCTTGGGTGCAGCCCTGGCTGGGCTCTGGTGCTGCCCAAGGTGGATCCATGGAGGAGATCCTTTGAATAAATCCCTGCTTTATCCTTTAGCTCTGTCCAGACTCTGCTCTAGGGCAGCCTTCACAAGGCATCAGAACAAGATGCCCACACTCCTTCCTTAACCTGGAGAAACACCTAAAATAAGAGGGAAGAGATTTTTTTCCAGAGGTTTCTGTGTCTTCTCCTACCCCCAGGGGATGTGTCTTATCTTCCACAGAATCCCACAACAAGCCAAGCTGGAAGGGACCCACAAGGATCATCCTCTGTGTCAGTAATAAATAATTTCATCAAAGAACTCCCCACAAACAGAGGCTCCCTCAGAGCTGCCTCCCTCTCAATGGTGCCATTCAAATTATCTTTATTATTGGTCATTTTAAGGATTAATCTTGCCAGAGAGCTGCTCTGAGTGTCTGCTGAAAAACAATGTTCCCTTGTGCTTTGGATTTAAAAATAAAGCACCCATTCTGAATTTCAGAGCATGTATTTATAAATAAGACACGCTCACAGTCCATATTTTGCACTTTCAGTTTTTAAGTGCTGTGTGATCTCGAATTTGATGGGCTTTGGGTTTTTTCCCAAACACAAAGATCAGAAAGAGCCATTTTATGCTGTTTCCAAAGTAATGATGTGCAACTTAGTGTTCTGCACGAGCGGAGATATTTTTATATATTGTGAATATGTGTTTATCCTTCAAGCTTTGAAAGGCTGCTCACAACAGGAAATATTTACACAATCCTTCAGGCATCTGCACTCTTTTGAAGAAATCATTAAAATAAAATTTGCTTCTGACACTCAAGGGCTTGAAGAACTGTTGTGGGTTTTGGGGGCTCTTGGAAGCTTCTTTTTTCCCCTTAAAATTGGCAAGATGTATTTAGTTAGCTTGTTTTTATATATATATATATATATGTATGTATGTATATATTTATATATATGTATGTATATATTTATATATATATATATTTACTTATTTATTTATGTATTTTCCTAATAAAAGTAGGGATTGTATGAGATTATGGCTAAAAGAGGGGACTGTTATAAAATGTCATAAATATCTTCCTGCATGATCCAGGACAATTTTGTCAATTTTAGGATTGGAAAGGATCATCACAGTTTTCTCTTTCTTGAAAATAGCCCTGGATCTCCAGCAGGATCCAGGTCTTTGGATGCCACACCCCTGTGACTTGCTTGTGTTTAACTTTGTGGGATTGGGATTAAATTCCACTTTCAAGGCCTCAAATTACTGGAAATTTATCCTAGTCCACGGTAAAAGTTGGTTTATTCCTCGTCTGGAAAAAAAAATTTAATTTTTTTAATAGAATATTTTTAAATTAAAAAATAATAAAAATAAACATAAAACAAAATAAAAATTAAAAATAATAAGTAATAAATAATAAAAATAATAAAAGGCTCCTCAGTTTAAATTCTAAAATAAATCTTTGCCTTCATTCAGTAATTTACTCATCTTGATCTCTGTATGAATCTGACTCACAAGAGCCTTGAGTAACCACACAAAAAAAAATGCTGCTGATAAATATTCAGCTGACCATAGCATGGCCCATGTGGCTTGGCAATCATTCACTCCCCAAACCCAGCTTCACAGCCAGCAAAGAATTTTCCAAGAGAACTGAAAAATAGTTTGCCAGCAAAGAGCGTCAGGATTGAGATTTCATGGAACACAATTAGACATGTGAAAATGCTCCATGATAAAAATATTGCAAGGATTTTTAATTTCATGTCCTTTAGCTAAAATTTGCTTCGGAAGTTTTCCACTTTCCATCTGATCCAAAAGGTTGGATTTTAAGTGATTTAAAGTGACAAAAACAGCAGGTCTAAAGGGGCAGCAGGAATAAACCAAACACCTTGACAGAAGAGGGAAACTCTCTTTGGAGGGGAACATTTCCCAGGGAGTGCGTGGGATAAAAAAATTACACTGCAAAATTTCAATTCTGGCAAAACTTGCTGCAAAAATTGCTGGAACAGCCTGTGAAACACAACAGGATCTGTTCTGACAATGATGGCTCGGACAGAGGGCAGAGTATTGGGTGCTTTGTGTCCTGAAAACACTTGGAAATTCTGTGCCCATGCCCTTGAGTCCCTCAGACCAAAGAGATCCTAAAGGGATCTGTGGGAAACCTCCCCAAGGATCCCCCTGATGGGGAGATCCCTGAAAAGTTCTGTGCCAGAACTGAGAGACAAAAGAGACTTTTGGTTTTTTGGTCTTCAGGTTGTTGTTTATTTTTCTCTTATGGACAGTTCAGCACACTGTCTGCATCTCAGAGTACAAAGAGAAAAGCACCAAAAGTCACAAGACACACAGGTTTAAGGTCTTTTAAAGCTATTTTGTCCAATTAGCTTTCAGAGC
Organism: Urocynchramus pylzowi; assembly: GCA_013397555.1. Classification (NCBI taxonomy): domain Eukaryota; kingdom Metazoa; phylum Chordata; class Aves; order Passeriformes; family Fringillidae; genus Urocynchramus; species Urocynchramus pylzowi. The sequence goes on along the minus strand of VZRH01005583.1, from coordinate 228,078 downwards.
TTATTTTATTTCTACCTTTCTACCAATAACTAATTATTTATCTGTTCACACAACATCTGAGTGTGGCTCTTTCTAACCAATCACTCTGTGCCACCAACACTGCAGAAAATGGAGCAGATGAAGAACAAGGAGATCAGACAATGCCCAAAGTCCTGCATCTTGTCTCCTATCCACCTCCATACTAAAAACCCAAAACTCAAAGTTTTTCACCCTGTGGCAAACTCTACCAGTATCTATTTCACACACTCATAGATTCCAATTCATCCCAAAGTCTTGGAAGCTCTCTCCATGGATGAAGGTTAAAAGCAGTGTTCTCCTGGGGATCAGGACTTCTCAAAACCAGCAGAGAAACATTCCCTGTGCCCTGGGCTCCAACAGGGATCCTAAGTAATTCACTGGAATTATTTAAGGTCAGGTTGAGGGGAGCTCTGAGTTACCTGATGGAGTTGAAGATGTCCCTGCTCACTGCAGTGGGGAACTGATGACCTCTAAATGTCCCTTCCAACCCCACCCATGGCTCTGTGGCACTCATCACACCCAATGATCCACCCAAGCCACCAAAGGAATTTAACAAGACATTTTTAAAGACGTTTCACTCTCTCTTCTGGTTGGACAGATGAGGTAGGGGACAAACACAAGCTCCTCTGGCTGCTTACAGCACCCAAGCAGACAGAAATGATGCTGGGAAAATCTGATGGCTTGATTTTTTCCCCCCCACCCCTGCATCCCATAAAAAGTGGTAATTGACATTTTAATGCATGACATGTCGCATTCCTTCATAACGCTGCCGTAATTGAATCCACGTGAAACTGGAGTGCTCCGGGTGACCCCGGAGTGTGCCACACACCTGGAAGCAGTGAAGTTCAATTAATATGTCATTGCTACTAATAACAGCTACTACTGAGAACCTCCAGCCAGTGGCTGCTCCAGGGGAAACAGTAATCCTTGGGTTTAGGCAGATAATGTACAGTAAACACCAAGGAGCCATTGTTTACATGCAGCGCTGCTTTGGATCAACACTTAAAATCTTGCTCTCTCAGTAATTTGCTTTTTTTTTTTTTTTTTTTTTCACTGAATTCCACCATTTAATTCACCCCTGTGCTGCATTTGTCTGGCTCGGTGTGCAAAAATTTGCAGCTCCTAAAATAAAATCAGCTGAGGGCCATTAGTGGAGGGAATCAAACAGCGCCGAGACAAAGGCTCGTGCAATAAAAAGGGAGCATAAATCACACCCTTGCACAGAGAGAAAAAAAAAACTGTGATAAAATGGCCTTAAGGATTTGATTTAATCTGTCAAAAGCCAGGAAATTTAGAGTGGAGAGTTGAGAGTCCTTCTTTTGCTTGTCTTGCTGTTAAAATGAAGTTATCAAAAGTCCTACATGAAGGAAATGGATGTGCACACACCAGGAGCCTGAATATTCCCTTCATTAATTTACTGGTCAAGCAGTAAATTGAGGTTGAAATTCAGGAACTGCTCCCTTTCCATGGGAGGAAAGGGTTGAAATTCTCCTTTTTTATTTATGTCAGCATCAGGTCTGATTTCACTCAGCTGTGGCTCTGGAGACAGCTCTGTTTGTCCCAGGGGCTGAACCTGAGAAATTATGAAACCACTTATCCAGGAGGGAATCAAAATTGATGGAGCTCTGAGCAACCTGGGCTGGTGGAAGATGGATCTGGATGACCTTTAAGGTCCACTCCAACCCAAAGCATTCTAGGATTGCTCCTGAATCCACCATTTCACTCAGTGTGACACTCAATTTTCACTCAGCTGTGGCTCTGGAGACAGCTCTGTTTGTCCCAGGGGCTGAACCTGAGAAATTATGAAACCACTTATCCAGGAGGGAATCAAAATTGATGGAGCTCTGAGCAACCTGGGCTGGTGGAAGATGGATCTGGATGACCTTTAAGGTCCACTCCAACCCAAAGCATTCTAGGATTGCTCCTGAATCCACCATTTCACTCAGTGTGACACTCAATTTTCACTCAGCTGTGGCTCTGGAGACAACCTGTGTGTCCCAGGTGCTGAACCTGAGAAATTATTAAACTACTTAACTGCAGGGTTTTGGCTTCTTTTCTGTCTCTGCCTCTGTCAAGGTAGGAATTGAAGCACTTGAGACAGCATTTCATGTTCAGACACAAATTCAGACGTAAATTTATTATTTCTTATCTATATTAAAAGTCATGAGTTATACAGCATTCTACTAACAAGCTACAAAATGGCTAACTATCTTTCTCTCCAAGGCCTTTTAAGGATAAACTGCCCAATTCAGAAATGACACCTAAATTATTTTCACTTTTAAACCAATAACCAACCACCCATGGCCTGCAATGGGGACTTTTTTATCCAATGACACAAAACCACCCAAACCCCTGGAGAAGAAGGTGAAGAAGAAGGAGCAGCCTCCACCCTAAAACCTCCATCTTGCTTTCTATCTATTCCTGTATTCTAAACCCTCAAACTCTGAGTTTCCCACCCTGTGATATTCCACACTTCTATTCAAACTCCACACCCACAATCCCAGCTCTGTCATTCCATTCTGGAAGCTTCTCCAGGGCCTCAGGTCAATGCAGAGTTCTCTTGGGGGTCAGTGCCTGGCAGCACAGAAAGTTTAAAAATTCTCAGCATCCAGGGTTCCAACACTTACCCAGTAGGGAATCAAAATTGATGGAGATCTGAGCAACCTGGGCAGGTGGAAGGTGGATCTGGACAACCTTTCAGGTCCACTCTTTGGGAAATGAATTTGTAGGGAATTCTCAAAGCCTGACAGAAGGCTCACACAGTGTGCACCTGTGTGCAAACCTTGAGAGAAGAAATGCTGACTTAGAAATGCCATGGAATAGGACAGACATTGTTGGGAGAGAAATGGAAATAGAAAGATTTTCAAAGGATGGCCTTGCAAATAAGAGTAGATACTTTGGAGAGATAGAACTGTGAAAAATGCATTGTAGTGGGACCCACGAGGGGTAATTTTAGATAATTGGCTTTAAGGTATTTACAGCATGGTGTGGCTAAAGCTGATAGGCCAAGAAACACTTACAATGTATTGTAATTAGGAAATAATTGGCTTCTGATTATGATGGTGTGAATTATAACATCTGTATTGTCTCACCCTTCACATGAGACTGAAAATGGAATAAAAGTTTTTAAAACACCTCTCAGTTGCCCCATCTCTGGGTCAGAAAAAGGCTTAATCCAACACACTCCAACCCAAAGCATTCGAGGATTGCTCCTGAATCCACGATTTCCCCACCCTGGCTGGGATTATGGAGGAGAATATCAAGTTTCAAACATTACATCACTTGGAAAAGAGTGAAAACACTGAAGACCACGGTGGTGATTCATGAGGAGCTTGGCCTCTTCACAGAACCCCTGTTTGCAGCATCAGACCTGTGAGTTTTTATTGGTGTCCAGGCAAATCTCAGGGGAGTTGTAGTTTCTGGCTGAGTAATCCCCAAAGATCCCAATTTTTATTGAAAATGGGGTTGAATTTGTGCAGAGCTCCCCTCCTCCCCCAGCACCTCTCATCACCACATCTATTTTATTCCTCCAACCACGCTGGGCTCTCATCTCAGATTTGCCTGAGATTTATCTGTCAGCTTTATCTGCTCCTAAATTCAGTTCAGCTCTCCAGCTGATTCTCCCAGGAATTCATGATAAATTATATTCCCTGTGTTTTTCATGCTCCTATTTCCCCTCCCTCTGCTTTTGTAAATCTCAGTTTCAAGCCTGCTCTACTGACCCAAAATCCCACATTTATGGGTTTACAACCCAAATTTCCCCAGTGATGGTGGGCAAAGGAGTTGGGAGAACATTTCTTCATATTAATTATGCAAATTTAGCTAATTCTGAGATCCTCTCTGGTGTTTTTTTGAACTCTCCAGTCCATGCTGCATTTTTTTGAGGGTCAGAAGCATCGGTGGAATCAATCCCACTGTATTTGCACTGCCCCAGACTCCCAATCTATTCAGGGTAAACATTTCTCTGCCAATCCCCACTGCAGGAAGATTTCCCAAGATATGCTAATGGCACCTCTCCAGTGCTGGAAAAACCCTGCAGCAGAGAAAGCTGGGGGGAAAAAAATAAATATAGAGAAGGTTCTGGGTTCAAAAGGGAGGAAAGAGGAGAAAAGCACACTCAGAATTTATCTTTTGGCAGGAGGAGAAATAAAATAATTTCAGGAGGCACTCAAGTGACAAAAGGAGGGTTTGGAGACAACAATTTGGACAAGTTTGTGTTGGTACAGGTAATCTATTGGTTTCTTCCCTCAGAAAATGAATGTATTGGGATACCTAAAGCCAAGGATCTTATTTAGCTGAGGTTGGTTTTATGGAGAGCTCAGCACGAGAACAGATGATTCCAGGAATTTTTGGAAATTCCTAATAAGTAGTATAAGAAAACAGAGGGATAATTCCATGTATTTGTCTATAGCAACATGAAATTTTCTCCTGTTTGGTTGTTCGCTTGTTTATTTTGGTTTTTTTTTGGTTGGGTTTAGGTTTTTTTAATACATAGGAGAATATTAAAAAAAAAATTACTTTGAAGACATAAAACCAGGTTTTCTGCTTCCTTGCAAATAATCCAAATCACAGCATCATTTCCAAAGTTATAAATTGCTCTGGGATTGGGCTTTTCCAAGGAGAATGTATAAAATAACTGAGCAGTAGAAAGTCACAAGGAGATATTAAAGATACTGGGCTGGTTCTTAGAGTCTTTTTCCTACCTCAGCTATAAAATCTTCCTCATCCTGACATTCCCTGGTTGGAATTTTCTTCTTGGGTTTTTGTTTTTAATTTTTTGTTGGGTTTTTGTTTTTAATTTTTTGGGTTTTTTTTTCTCTCCTTTGTTTAGGTTTGAGATTTTAAAATAAAAAGCAAAAAGAAAACGGAGTTCAAGCTCTAAGTCTGGATCAGAACACCATTTTCCCTCATTTTCCTGTGACTGACCCTGAGCTGATGAACTGAGGGGAAAGTTCAGTGGTCTTTGAGGGATTTCAAACTTTAATCTCCATCTTTTCCACAAAAAACGTGGAGAGGAGCCTACACTGGAACAAGTTTGCTGGTAGGACCTGTGACCCCACAGGAGCCCCAGGCTGGAGCAGCTCCTGCAGGACTGACCCCATGGAAAAGTGATCAACTCCTGAGGGACTGACCCCATGGAAAAGGGAGAAATTCCTGCAGGACTGACCCCATGGAAAAGGGATCAATTCCTGCAGGAATGATCCCATGGAAAAGGGATCAATTCCTGCAGGAATGACCCCATGGAAAAGGGAGAAATTCCTGAAGGAATGACCCCATGGAAAAGGGAGCAGCTCCTGAAGGACTGACCCCATGGAAAAGGGAGAAATTCCTGCAGGACTGACCCCATGGAAAAGGGATCAATTCCTGCAGGAATGATCCCATGGAAAAGGGATCAATTCCTGCAGGAATGACCCCATGGAAAGGACCCACAATGGAGGAGTTCCTACAGGAATGACCTTATGGGAAAAGGCATCAATTCCTGAAGGAATGACCCCAAGGGGAAAAGGGACAAAATCCTGCAGGAATGACCCCATGGAAAAAGAATCTACCTGGAGCAGTTCCTGCAGGACTGACCTCATGGAAAGGGGAGCAGTTCCTGCAGGACTGACCTCATGGAAAGGGGAGCAGTTCCTGCAGGACTGACCTCATGGAAAGGGGAGCAGTTCCTGCAGGACTGACCTCATGGAAAGGGGAGCAGTTCCTGCAGGACTGACCTCATGGAAAGGGGAGCAGTTCCTGCAGGACTGACCTCATGGAAAGGGGAGCAGTTCCTGCAGGACTGACCTCATGGAAAGAACCCACACTGGAGGAGTTCCTACAGGACTGACCTTATGGGAAAAGGGATCAATTCCTGCAAGAATGACCCCATGGAAGTTGGAGCAGTTCCTGAAGGAATGTACCCATGGATAAAAGGATCAGCTCCTGAAGGAATGACTCCATGGAAAAAGGATCAACTCCTGCAGGACTGGCCCTATGGAAAAGGGAGAAATTCCTGCAGGACTGACCCCATGGAAAAGGGACAAAATCCTGCAGGAATGACCCCATGGAAAAAAAGAATCAACACTGGGGCAGTTCCTGAAGGACTGACCCCATGGAAAGGACCCAAACTGGAGGAGTTCCTACAAGAATGACCTTATGGGAAAAGGGATCAATTCCTGCAGGAAAGACCCCATGGAAGTTGGAGCAGTTCCTGAAGGAATGTCCCCATGGATAAAAGGATCAGCTCCTGAAGGAATGACTCCATGGAAAAGGGATTAATTCCTGAAGGAATGACCCCAAGGGGAAAAGGGATCAGTTCCTGCAGGACTGACCCCATGGAAAGGACCTAAACTGGAGGACTTCCTACAGGACTGACCCCATGGGAAAAGGGAGCAGCTCCTGAGGGAGTGGCCCCATGGAAAAGGGATCAATTCCTGCAAGAATGACCCCATGGAAGTTGGAGCAGTTCCTGAAGGAATGTCCCCATGGATAAAAGGATCAGCTCCTGAAGGAATGACTCCATGGAAAAAGGATCAACTCCTGCAGGACTGGCCCCATGGAAAAGGGATCAATTCCTTAGGGATTGACCCCATGGAAAAAGGGAGCTCCTGATGGAGCTGATGAGCAACTGGCAAAAATTAAGAGCATTTTGAGCCCAGAAAGAAGAGAAGGCTGGAGGGATGGTATTTTTTTAGGACTTAGATTTTATTTCTCATTATCCTACCCTGGTTTAACTGGAAATACATGAATTTTTTCCCAAGTCAAGCCTGCTTTGCCTGTGACAGCAATTCCTGAGCGTTCTCCCTGTCCTTACCTCAACCCAGGAGCCTTTCATGATATTTCCTCTGCTGTGCCCAGCTGAGGAGGGGGTGGCAGAGTGGCTTTGGGGGGGTGTCCAGCACCCAGGAGGGGGTGGCAGAGTGGCTTTGGGGGGGTGTCCAGCACCCAGGAGGGGGTGGCAGAGTGGCTTTGGGGGGGTGTCCAGCACCCAGGAGGGGGTGGCAGAGTGGCTTTGGGGGGGTGTCCAGCACCCAGGAGGGGGTGGCAGAGTGGCTTTGGGGGGGTGTCCAGCACCCAGGAGGGGGTGGCAGAGTGGCTTTGGGGGGGTGTCCAGCACCCAGGAGGGGGTGGCAGAGTGGCTTTGGGGGGTGCCCAGCACCAAGGCAGGGCCCACCCACCACGAGAGGCTGTGGTTGAACCTCTTGGGATGAAGGAGGGAGCTGAGCCTGGATTTTCATTGTCTGACTGGTTTTGTGTATGGAACAAGTTGGAAGTGGAGAGGGAGAAGCTTTCAGCATTTGCACTGGGTATTCCTCACTAATTCCTTGGGTTCTGAGGCCCAAATTTCAGGATCAGCACCCAAAGGCCAAAGAGACAATTTTAGAGGGCAGCATCTCCTGGGTGTCTTTCCAGACATGGAAACAGAGACTGAACTTGAGTCATCTTTGTTCAGTTAAGATTGAGCCTATCCCAAACTCCCATAATAAAACATGGAAAGCTTGATGATATGAACCCTGACTAAAGAAAGAAGGCAAGAAAAGTTGGAAACAATGATGGGGAAAAGCAGCAAGTTCCTCTATGGGTGAATTTTCACTTATCCCATACCAGACCTTCCCAATCAGCCTGATGGTACCAGCAAGGAAACTTTTCCTTTTTTTCCTTTTCCTTTTCCTTTTCCTTTTCCTTTTCCTTTTCCTTTTCCTTNCCTTTCCTTTCCTTTCCTTTCCTTTCCTTTCCTTTCCTTTCCTTTCCTTTCCTTTCCTTTCCTTTCCTTTTTCCTTTCCCTTTCCCTTTCCCTTCCCTCTATTCCCAGTGTTTCTCCTGCCTCGTTGAGGCTGCACTCTGGGAATTCCACGCTGTTTTCAACTCCTGCCTTGGAGATGTGGCTGATCCAGGTCCATTTGCAGGGCTGAGATCTTGAGTTCCCAAAAATGACCTTGACCAGAACTTCTGCTTTCCCTCTCCATCCCCTCCCTGCCCCTCGTGCCCCAGTCCCTTGTGAAAAGCTCATTCTTTCCTTAAATTTCTCTGTCTGTCCATGGTAAAAAACCTATTTGGAAATCAAAGGTGCAGTTGTTAATGGCAGCACATTCATTTGCTTATGACTGTGCTCAGAACAGAGTAAAACATCACATAATTAGGCATAAATAGCATTATGCATAAATAACATTTTCCATCCATCATTTCTAAATCATGACTAAAGTATTTATAAACTTTGCCATCAAGTTTTACCAAAGTCCTCCTGACAGTCATTATATAATGTATTGAATGCCAAGCAGCATAAAATACTACCAAAAAAAAAAAAAAAAAAAAAAAAAAAAAAAATTTTTTAAAAAAAAATCCCTC
>VZRH01005583.1:166739-212051 GCA_013397555.1 Urocynchramus pylzowi | reverse complement strand
TTTTTTTACCTTCTTCTCTTGAGAGACAAAATGTCCAAAAATGGTTCAGCCTGCTTAGCCCAATGATTTCTTGCATGGACTCTCTATTTTCTCTCTCTTTTTTTTTTTTAATTATTATTTTTGGATGGAGTAGAAGGAGTCGTTCGGTGAAGGGAACCCAGCGGTTTGCTCCCCGCTAAGGAGAAGATCGAGATCCGATTCCCAGCTGCACGCAGAGGACGGGGGTTGCCGTGGGTCTTTCAGTCTGGCTTTCGAAGCCCTCGCTGCTGCAGGGTCAGAGCAGAACTGCCTTCTTCCTGCCCTGCTTGTAGCTCGGAGATCGCCTCCCCCCTCCCCGCACCATTTCTGTTCCTCTTGGTTTTGTTTGGTTGGTTTAGCTTTATTTTTCCCTCCCCTTTTTGTCTTTTTTTTTTCCCTTTTCGTTTATTATTATTATTATTATTAATTATTTGATTTGGGTAAATTGCCTTCCTTAAACGAAAACACTAACTCTGCCGTCGAAATCCATGTCCCCTGCCATTCGGAAGAACCGGGTCTAATATGCCAGTGACATCCCCGCCTTGCAGCAGTCGCGATGAAGGAAAAATCCAAGAACGCGGCAAAGACTAGACGGGAAAAAGAAAATGGAGAATTCTACGAACTGGCCAAACTCCTGCCCTTGCCCTCGGCCATCACCTCGCAGCTGGACAAGGCGTCCATCATCCGCCTCACCACCAGCTACCTGAAAATGCGAGCCGTGTTCCCCGAAGGTAAAAGCAGCCCCGGGGGGGACGGGGAGGCACCGCGGGCCGGGAGGGAGCGGGCAGGGGCTGCTGGGCTGGGCACGACCCCTCCAGCGCCTGGCAGGAGGGAGGGGATGCCTGCAGGGAGGGGATGCCTGCAGGGAGGGGATGCCTGCAGGGCTCTCAGAGCCGGCTGGGCCAGCCAGGGGGGATTGAGGGAAAAGCGGGCTGGGAATGAGCCCGTCTGCAGCAAGCCCGGCGGGGTGGGAGGCAGAGCCGGCCGGTTCATCCCCCCTTCCTCCTCCTCCTCCTCCTCCGACTCCGTTGGCTCGGGGGGACCGTCCCGGTGAGAGCGGGCTCGGTTCGTGGGTGCAGCCCGGCTCCCGGGGATGGTCCCCGAGCACGGCTCTTCCCGTCCGGACAAAAAAAACCCCACCAAAACTGTGCGGTTGTTATCATTATTCAGTTTTGGTTGGAGTTCTCTGGAGCCAGGGAAGCAGGCTGGGAATGGAGGCCCCGCGGCTTCTCCCGGGGCCGGCACAGAGGGGAAGGAGGCTCCGAGCCCGGCCCGGCACAGAGGGGAAGGAGGCTCCGAGCCCGGCCCGGCCGGTCCCCGCTGCCCCCCGGCCGGGGCTGTGGCTCCCGTGGTTCCTCTGGAGGACACCCAGCAGCCAGGCCCGGCACCAATCCCGCAGGGTTTGGGGAAAATCATCCCCTCGGGAGGCTCCTGCCTTGCCCCCGAGCGCCCTTGCGGGCCGGTGGCCGTGGGGAGCCCGGGCTGTCGGATGCCAGGCGCGGATGAAGCGCTGGGCAGTGCCTGCGGGTGGCTAAATAAAGGCCAGCAGCCCCGCTTTGTCATTTGTTTGTGCCTCTCCGGGCTAGGAGCAGGGTGAAGGAATTAGCAAATTCCGCAGGGGAAGGTCTGCTCTCCGGCGCGGTTTCTAAGGAGCTTTATTAAAAGGCTGAAAAAAAAAAAAAAAAAGAAAAACACAACCAAAAATAAAATAGGGGGGGGGCCGGGAAAAAAAAAAAAACAAAACAACCTCCCAACCCGAGCAAAGCTTACCGTCGTGGCCATTTAATTCAGAAAATTCGGGAGCACGGAGCAGCCGTGCTATTATGGGAAGCCAGGGCTCCTTTAGTGCGCGCTCCCGAGGCAGCGGAGCGAGGGGAGCGAGGCGCTGCTCTCCGCATTTTCCAGCCATTATTCCCCACCGGGAAATTTCCCGATGAGAAATAGAGCGTCGTAATTTCGATGGGGGAGGTGGTGGTGGTGGGGGGGTCACTCGCCGGCCGTGCCTGGCCAACATGCCCCCGAACGCCTTTGATTTAGGAGGGAGGAAAAGCGGCACGTTTCGAGATGCTGCTGGATGCGTCCCGGCTTTTCCAGCCCTGCTGATCCTCAAGAGCAACGAGACGACCCCGAGAGCAGGTTTATACCCACAGCTCGGGTGTGTTTTATGTGTCTGTCTTCCCTAAACAGGCCGGGCGTGCGCTTCCGCACACTCTGCTTATTAAGGGCAACGTTTAAATGCATACAGCGAATTCCTGATCTTTCATCGTCTTAAGTACGGCTGGAAATACATTTAAAACCAAAGCTTTGCGTCCAGGGATGACAGGCCGGGGGAATTACCTCCTCCGGTCCCCGAGCCCTGCGTTCAGTGCCTGGGAGGGTGCAGGGAAAAGGGGGGAGCCGGGCAGAGGCGGCTGCAGGAGGATTTTTTTTAGGGGGGGTTTCTTCCTCGCAGTCCCGCATCACCCAAACTTCCCTCTCCCTCGGGATTTGCTCTGGAAGGAGGAGAGGGGGGATCCCCATCCGCCTGTCCTTCTGTCCGTCCTTCCTCCCCCCTCCTCACACTCGGTTACTGGTTTCCAGTTGGCTTTACTGGGAGGGGAAACAGCCCGGAAAGGCGAGCCAGCTTCAATGCTGGGCCAGCCAGAGCCGGGGCAAGAGCCCCATGGCGAGGGCTGGACCCGTGGAATGAAGGTGGGCACGAAGCAGCAGCCCGGGCTGCCCCAGCCGTCCCCCGATGAGGCTTAGAGGGGTGCCAGGCTTGGGGGGGGACAGGTCTGAGACGCCACCAGACGCGTGCTAGGCCCGGACTAACCGCGGCCAGCACGGCCAGGAACGCTGCTCAGCTGCAGACCCGGCTTCCAGCTCCGTCTAGACTGGAGGGAAAGAGAGAGAGAGAAAGAAAGAGAGAGGGCTGTGGTTTTAAAGCCCTGGGTGGAGGGCTCACCCCCCGATTTCCACACGTAGTTTAGGAAAAGTTTGAGCCCCTCGGCGAGGTGACTGAGCCCGGCAGGGCTTGGGACAGGTCCCCTGCTCAGCCCGGCCCGGCTGCTCCCCAGGACGAACCCAACCCGCTCAGACTCCAAGGAAAGGAGAGAGAGCGAAAGGGGATTTTTGCCCTGGCTCCTTTCGCCCCCGCAGCCCTGTGAGGGACAAGTTGGGGCTCCGATGTCCCAGATTGTGCCCTGCGGCACCGCTGCGACCTTGAGATTCAGGAGTTAAAGTCAGGACACGGCAGCCCGCTCTCTAACACCGTCTGCTCTCGTGTTTTGGCGTTTTTTTTGATGTTGTTGTTGTTGTTGTTGTTGTTGTTGTTGTTGTTGTTGTTGCTACGGCTTTGTTGCTGTAGAACAAAAACACACCACGAGTCGTCTTCTGTCTCTGCTGACAGTATTTTTTTATTTTTTATTTTTATTTTGAAAAGGAGCTAGTGAAGGAAAGAGAGGCGGGAATGAATCGCGTTCAAAAACTGCGATTCTCTGCCCCCCGGTTACGGCAGACTGGTGAAATCGTCACCCTCTCCCTCCCCCATCCCCGACGCAGAGTCCAAAACCGATTATGAAATCGGACATTTATGGTTGTTTAAACCGGATGGGAGCCAGCTAATTAATATGTGACCCAAAATGCAGTGTGCGCCATACAAAATAATCTGAATAAAGTGACGGAGCGGTAGATCTCAGACCTTCTTTATTCCGAGAGACAGACAATAGAAATTACTAGGAATATCCACAGTCTTCGGTCCCCATTTAAACCTGGCCACGAACGTATATTTTAAGAAAATCAAGGCGAATCGCGGCCATTTCATCTGATTGTCACACGCGCTCGGAAAAGGTTCGTTAATGAATTAAACAAATAAATAAAGCGCGAGGCGTGAGTAATCCCTTTATGGAAAGCCAGCCCCTATTGTACTAACCACTAATAGTGACATTAAAGGTCTTACTAAAACAAAAGTGCTTTTTTTAGGCTTTTCCTGGGGCCGTTCCCAGGCGGCGGGAGCCGCTGGCCCCGCGGTGCGGGGTCGGGGCGGGGACGAGCGGCGGGGTCGCTCCGGTCTCTCCCGGCCGGAGGGGAGGGAGGGGAGGGAAGGAGGGAGAGGAAGGGCGGGGGTCACTGCCGTGGGTCTGCCCGTGACCTCCCCGTCTGTAGGACGCCCGCTTTGGGGCTTCTTAACACGATCTGGTGGGTTGGGCTCGGCGGGGAGAGCCGGGTCTGTGCGGGCGTCCTGCGGGGCAGATTTGTCAGAGTATTTTTTTCCAACTTTTTTCCTTTTTATTTTTTTTTTCTGGGAGTTCACACTTTTATTTATTATTTTTTTTTTAAATTTTAGTTTTATAAACTAAAAGTCTTGATCTTTACGCCCGTCCTTCCCACCGCCCAGCCCTCGGCCGCCTTCCCGAGGCTGAGCCCGCAGAGAGGAGCGAGCGGCCCCGCACATCCCTGCCCGGCCCTGCTCCGTCCCAAAGCCCCTCTGACCTGGGGGGTTCCCCCGTCTCAGGGCTTCCCCTGNGGGTCTGCCCGTGACCTCCCCGTCTGTAGGACGCCCGCTTTGGGGCTTCTTAACACGATCTGGTGGGTTGGGCTCGGCGGGGAGAGCCGGGTCTGTGCGGGCGTCCTGCGGGGCAGATTTGTCAGAGTATTTTTTTCCAACTTTTTTCCTTTTTATTTTTTTTTTCTGGGAGTTCACACTTTTATTTATTATTTTTTTTTTAAATTTTAGTTTTATAAACTAAAAGTCTTGATCTTTACGCCCGTCCTTCCCACCGCCCAGCCCTCGGCCGCCTTCCCGAGGCTGAGCCCGCAGAGAGGAGCGAGCGGCCCCGCACATCCCTGCCCGGCCCTGCTCCGTCCCAAAGCCCCTCTGACCTGGGGGGTTCCCCCGTCTCAGGGCTTCCCCTGGCCGGGCCCGGGTGTTCCCCGCTGGCTCCGGAGCCATCGCTGTCCCCGGGATCCAGCGGTGCCTCGGGGCTGAGATGCCCCGGCCCCCGCTGCGGACGGGGCTCGGTGTCAGCGCTGCCCTCGCCCCCTCCTCACGGGGTGACAGCAGCGCCTCGGACCTCGCCCCAACGAGGGGCACAAAGCTCGGTGGAGCTCCGGGGCCGCCCCTCCGGGATGTCCCCGGGGCTCTCCCGGCCGAGGGAGGCACAACCGCGCTGGGGAAAACCCAAAAAGCAGAATCGGGGCGAGCCCCCAGGGTTTGTCGCTGTTCCCTGTGAAGGCTGCGGGACCTTGCGCTCCGGGGAACAGCCCAGCAGACACAAAGGAAATGCTCCAAGTTACAGGGCAACCCGATACTGAACGTAATACATGGCGAAGTAATTCTTTTAGCAGAATCCCGAGCTGAAAAGCTACCGGGCTTTCAAATGTGAGTGTGGACGAATTTCTGTATGCCGAGAGCAAAGGTGGGAGTCGTTCCCAAATATTTCTAGATCTTGTTACAGTTCCACTCACCCCGCTGGCTCCCTGGAAACCGGGAAATGTACAAATGGCACAAAGTGAGCGCTGAGGTGCTTTGAAAAACAGCCAGAGATGTCAAAAGCGGCGGAGGGGGATTTTGTCCGTGTTTGCCACAGGGAGCGGGACGCGTTTGTACCAAAATCCCGCAGTTTTTCAACGGCAAAAGCAGCAGGAATTTTGGGGTGTTTGTTTAAAACCCGCTCTGACTCCGGGAGCCGGAGCTGCCTCCCGGTGCCCGGAGGGGTCCGGCGGGCACAGCTGCGCTTGAGGCCGGTGCTTCGCCCTGCCAGGGGGACAGACACCGGTGAAACACCAGGAAAAGCAGGAGAGGGGCTCATCTCGCCCATGTCTGCCGGCGGGGTGCCAGAAAAGCGGAGGTTGAGCCTGGGACGGGCGAGTCCCCGTCCCGCAGGGACCCCGGGCCGTGCGGGCTCTGCCGCTGAGCCCAGCCCCGGCTCTCCGGGCTCCCCAACGCCGGGATCCCCCCCGGGCGCTGGGGCTGGGTGATCCCTGAGCCTCTGGCACGGCAAAGGAGCCGCGCTGGGGCCGGGCCACCCCCACGGGTGTCCCCAGCCTTTGCGGGGAGGATGCTCCAGCTGCCCGGGAATTCTCTCGGGGCCGGGTGATTCCTGCTGCGAGGGGACATCTGGAAATGTCCCCTTCCAAACCAGCCGTGCGGTGACAAAGCCGTGGGGGACACCCGGCAGCATCCCCAGCCAGGGATCGCCTCCCATCCCTGCGAGCTCCCGTCCCGCAGGAGCGGGGCAGGAAAGGCTCGCTGTGGACCCGCAGCGATTTTGGCCTCGCTCCAGGCCACCGAGCGGATTTGGGCTCGGTCATTTACCGGCCGGGCAGGGGCAGCCAGGCCGAGCCTGTGGCATCCAGGCCGAGCCTATGGCATCCATACGTTCATAGGAACGCGCGTGTGCAAATCTCTCGGAGGAGAAGTTAATGGGCGTTAGTCCTTTATTCGAATGTAAGGTTTTATTCGTTTCGTTTTCACCTTTAAAGCGATCTGCTGGCGGATTAAATGATAAAATCGCCGGCTTTAAAATAAGCTCAGACGAATGCCAGGCTGATCCACCGAACGTGTTTACGTTTGATGCGCCTCCGCGATTGCGACTCCAATTTAAAATTCCGAAGGGAGCAAATCTGAGCAAGTGGCATTTTTTTTTTTTATTCGGGGCTGGGAAAGCACCTCAAAACTCGTGCAGATTTTGGGATGCTGAGGGAGGACAGGACGGAGCGAATTGTCTCGCACGGGTGGGGCAGAGACGCGGCTCGTTCTTGAAGAGTTTCGTGAGAGCTCAAGGAATAAATCTGCTTCGCCTTTGGGAATGGAAGGGCTCAGGGCAGTTTTTACACCGCTGTGTGCGACTCTCTTTGTAGGTTTGCAGCCTCATATTTCGAAATTTGTAATTAGTAAATCGAAAAAAGGGCAAACCCCGCGGCACAGGGACAGACTCCGGAGTTTGCATTTATTGCCGTCTCGGGAAAGAAATTGCAGGATGACTCCGCGATTCCCAAACTTTTTCTCCCGAGAAACAAAAAAGCCCTTCAGCAAAAAGGACATTTTTGCCGTGTCTCTGGAAGTTCAGGATCCTTTTCCAAACGGAGAATTGGGGAAAGGCGGAGGAAAACGCGAATTTTCGTTTGGCTCTGCCGAACAAATTTCTCAGCGCTTCTTTCAGAGCAGGGAAGGTGTGCTTCCCTGTGCCACGGGAAAACTCTGGCAATTCCCGGAATTTGGAGCGAAGACACGGGCTGGGCATGCAGACCCCTCTTTTTGGGTGCTGCTGCCGCCTCGGGAGGGGTCAGGGCCGGCCGAGGTCCCCGGTGTCACCTGCCTGCCATGGGAAGCTCCTCAGCGCTTTCCCGGAGGGAGCGGGACAGGGAGCCAAGCACCGGGAAGGGAAAATCAAAACTCGGGGGGAAGCACCGAGTCCTCCCCGCCGCCTCCAGCGGGAGATCCTGCCCATCCCAAGGGATGCCCCAAGAGTGGGGAGAAATCCCCCAGTCATTCCCAGACCGGGTTTAAGCGGCCAGAGCACAAACGGATCCGGGATCACGGAGTTGGAGCTCGGGGCAGGAATTTCTGCCAGTTTTCCCTCCCGTTCCGGAGGCACAGCCAGGAGAAAGGAGATTTCTTTGGAAGCTCCTGGGCGGCCAGAGGACACCGGGGGAAAACGCGGGGCTCGGTTCCGTAGCGACACGGGCCGATTGTGGAATTCCAGGCTGGCAGCACCGAATCCCCGCCTTTCATCCTGCCAAAAAAACCCTTTTTTTGGGGGGGTTTTGAGGCCTCCCCGAAGTCGAGGGTTGTTTCTCCCTAAAAACGAGGCACCAAACGGATGCGGTCGCGTCCTTCCCTTCCCCTCCGTCCCTTGGGGGCAGTGACCCCCTGCCACCAGGTGCCACAGGGGTGCCCAGCTCTCGGCCTGGCACCGGGGCGGCCTCGGCTCCTCGGGGAGCTGCTGAAAGGCTCCTTTCTACTGAAAGGCTCCTTTTCACCTGGAGGCGAAAACCAAGCAAGCAAGCAAGCAAGCAAGCAAGCATCCCAACCCGCGCACAAAGCCAGCCCCGCCGCCCCTCCTCGCCCCAAGGCAGCTCCAGCTCCAGCAGGAGCCTTCCACTGCCCCCGGGAAGGGCTCGGGCCGTGGGATCGGGCTGTGGGATCGGGCTGTGGGATCGGGCTGTGGGGTCGAGCTGTGGGATCGGGCTGTGGGGTCGGGTTGTGGGATTGAACTGTGGGGTCGGGCTGTGGGGTCGGGTTGTGGGATTGAGCTGTGGGGTCGAGCTGTGGGGATGAACTGTGGAGTTGAGCTGTGGGCTCGGGTTGTGGGGTTGAACTGGGGGGTCGGGCTGTGGGGTCAGATGGGGCCGGAGGGCGAAGCTCTGTCGGTCCCGTCCGTGCGCAGGTGAAATCGGGGCAGTTTATCTCCAATCGAGCTCCGGCCCTCTTCAACCTCCTCATCCTCCTCCTCCTCCTCCGGGGTGGCGGCTCACAGGGACAGGGACAGGGACAGGGACAGGGACAGGGGCCGGTGCCAGGCCGGGACGGGCCCGGCGGGCGATGGGAGCGGCTGAGGCCGCGTCCCTGTGGGGCTCTCCGGGGAATTCGGGGAAAGCGAATCCGCGGGGATGCTCTGGTCCAGAAAAAGAGCAAATACCCCCAGAAAGAAACACACCCCACACAACAAACCAANNNAATTCCCCCCAAAATACAATTCCCCCCAAAATACAATTCCCCCCAAAAGTACAGTTCCCCCCAAAGGCTGTGTGGAGCAGGGGCTCAGCCTTTGCCCCCTCCCGCGGGAGGAGGGGGAGCTCGGGCTCCGCTGCCGGCTCTGACCAAATCCTTGGGGTTTTTTGTAGGTCTGGGCGACGCCTGGGGACAGCCGAGCAGGATCGGCCCCTTGGATAACGTGGCCATGGAGCTCGGATCCCACTTGCTTCAGGTAGTGCACACGGAAAACCCGGGCTCGAGGGCTGCCTCTCCTCCTCCTTTTCCTCCTTTTCCTCCTTTTCCTCCTTTTCCTCCTTTTCCTCCTCCTCCTCCTCCACTCGCTCCTCACCCCTCACCACGACCGGAGCCGGGCTGAAGCTTTCATCTCATGGGGCTGGGAGAGCAGAAAACCAGAGGCACCAACCACTTATATCCCAATTATTTCATTTTTTTTCGCCTTTGGTAGAAAGAGGCGCTCATCCCCTCTGTGCATGCCCAGCTCGCCCAGCCCTAAAAGCTTCCACCAGCCGCCCCAAAAGTGCCGGGATGTCCCCAGGGAGCCCCCGGGGGAGGGGACCGGCGTTCCCCAGCGGTGACTCGGGAGGGGACAGCACCTGGATTGGACCTGAAAATCCCGCTGCTCACAATCGCGGCGGTCTGCTCTGGAATTCCTCTGAATTCTGAATTTAGGAAGTCGTAGCCGGGGCGAGGGTGCCAGCAGGAGGGATAAAAAAATAAAATAAAAATGCGTTTAACCATATTTTTAAATATATATATATGTGTGTGTGTGTGTGTGTGTATGTATATGCATATATGTATCTTTATGTGTATATATATTAAAATATATAGGTATATACATNTAATACTTGAACCAAAAGCAGCACGGGTTTTCTCCCCCGATTTTAAAGAGCCACTAAACCGGAGTCATTCAGGGGGCGGGTTTATTTTGGGAGGTGAATTCCTGCTCACAGAGCTGGGGCTGTTTTCACTCTTTATCGCTCGGCCGGGGATAAAAACCCAGCCGAGAATCTCCGCCCGGGCTCCGCGGGATGAGGAGCGCAGTTCTTCATTCGTGGCCACAGAGCATCAGCCGCTCTCCTGCGGGAAATATGAGATTTTTGGGAGGCACTGACAACACCCAGGCAATGGCAGAGCTCAAAATGATCTCCCGGCGAGGCATTTCCAGCCTTGGAATTTTATTTCAAGTAGCTGCTGCTCTCTAAGTTGGTTCAGAGTCACGAGTCCACCTGGAAATGCTGATCTAGTTGTGTGTAATAATCTGTACGATAATTAAATTGATATATTAAAGTACAGACCCAGTTGTAGAAATCGTTGTTGTTACTCCTCCTCCTGGCTGCTCCCAGTTTTGTCTGGCATTAATTGAATTTACACCAAATTAAATGCTGACCACCTGCAACTCTCATTTTACAGTTCAGTTATTTCTGAATGATGAATGCTGAAGGTTTTAATAAACCCACATTTACTGCAAACCCTTTTTTTTTTTTTTAAAGGGTTCTTAGACTGAAATTTTCCATGTGAATTTTCAGCTTCAATGAGCTTCCCTGTACATGAAATTTTGGGATGTGCTGCAATAACAGCAGCATTGACCCAAGTTTATTAATGATGCAGGGTAAAAGCAACAGCAAGATAACAGTGTTTAAAGCAAAATTGTGGCTAAAACTGCAATAAATTATTTCCCATTATAATATTTCTACAAAATTTAATTTATGATTTAAAAAAAAAAAGAGCAAAGAGTAATCTGGTTTCAGTTATAAGCTGTAGAGTCATTAGTAGGCCAGAGAATAATTTGGAATATTTTCTTATTGGGGTGGCACTAGAGGTGCATGAAGTAGACAGGATTTTATTGCTTCTCTTCCAGTTCAGTGACTTTAAGTGGATTAAAACAGGTGGGGTTTTTTTTAACAGTACTTATGTACTGTAAAATTATTTTTCTCTTCCAAATATATTTTCCAGTGATATTCACATGTGGGAATATTCACTGATATTCACATCAAAGCTTTCTGCACTGGGTAGAGATAAGGCAAATTTTTTGCTATCAGCTACTTTTGAAAAAATACCTGAAATTGGGCACTGAAAGATCAAGGCCCCCCCAAACTGAGAGTTTTTTATCCAAATCATGGCCAATTTTGGCTGAGCTTTTCCACATTATTTATTTTTTCTCACATAAATAATATCTGACTAAATCAAACTTCAGTTTTTACTCACAGAAGCAACATTTGCCTCCCAGCCAACATCCTGTCAGGGAGAATTTGTAGGACTGGATCTCAAGTTTGAGTTGGTTGAGGTCTGCAGACTGCAAGGATAAAACTTTATCACACTCAAGGAGAGTTATTTGTGCTTCTTAATTTTGGATGCTGACAGTGGATGAGGTTGGTCAGCTCTATTGGGGTTTTTAATGTCAGAAAGTCTTTAAATTGAAGGGAGATATCATTTATACACAGCCACCCTTGAATTCTTTTTTTTTTTTTTTGGAAGGTAAATTGTCTTTGAGACTCAAAGAGAGATATTTGTGCTTATGAAGTTTTGGATGCTGGCTTTTTCTGCTTTCTTTTTGGAAGTTCACATTGTTACAGAGCAGAGAGCTCTCTGTTCAGAAATGCATTCTTGAAAATGCAGCCAAATTTCAACATTGCTCGTGGTGCCATTAAATAAATTGCAAATAGCAGTGAGCTGGGTCTGCCAATTATGCTGTAAAAAATGGCTCAGGTAGGGCCTGACTTCCCCCTGAGCACCACAGAGCTCAGGATTTGGGCTAAGCACTAAAAAAAAAAGCCTGAATCAACAGCAAAATATTCCCTGAAACTGCAGCAGCAAAGCTGCATCTGCAGGGGAACGAGGTGGATTCCACAATGACCCTGAGTTTGAGGGAACTAAATCAGATTAAAGGTTCTATTCCTTAAATTTTGCTGTTTGCTGCTGTTGAAGTCAGAAACCATCCTCCAAAATACATATATTTTTTTTTTCCTCACTGTAAATGCTTTAAAGAGATTTCTTGCTTCTTACCCTGTGCATTTCTCTTTATTTCAGACTTTGGATGGCTTTGTTTTCGTCGTGGCGTCCGATGGCAAAATAATGTACATTTCTGAAACAGCATCTGTGCACCTTGGCCTGTCCCAGGTATGGGGTGTGCTCTGACACCTAAAGCATAAATAAAATAAAACTGCTAAATACAAATTTGGACCCTCAACTGGTGCCTTGCCTTTATATAAAGTCATTTTTTTTTTTTTTTCAGGGCTGTTTGAAGCTTTTTTTTCTTCTTGAAAAGGGCTTTGGTAAAATACTCAAATTTCCTTTCCTTGCCACCACATCACCCTGTCTCTATATCTGTTCTTGTTCATTGTATTTTACTCCTCATTACCTTTCAGAGGGGCCATAAATAATATGATATTGCAAATTGCAGATGGAGGCAGGGCCCGAAACCCAAGCGTGGTAACGCAATAGGGCTGAAATAAAACCCAGAATTTGAGCCTGGGAGCCTTAGATTGTGTCAGATATCGAGGCTGCCTATGAGAGGGAGAGAAATCTGATGTGGAACAGGGGTTTTATGGTAAATGTGCTGGAGGAGGAGAAAAAAAAATTAAAATAAAAATAAAAATAAAAATAAAAAAGAAAAGGGAAAGGGGGGCAGATTTATGAGTGTTCACATGGAATTCAGGGCAGTTTTTCCTGAGTTTTTCCAGCTCAGTGGTCTTTTCAGTAAAGCGTTTTATATGGTTGTGATAGAACTCATAAAACTCAGTTTACTACTGTTCTGCACCAGAACTATGAGGGGGTTTTATGAGTTTTTTTTTCTCTCTTAGATGGACATTTCTAATTTTTATTTTTTTTTTTTTTGCCTTCTTGGGATAAGGACAAGGGCAAAAGAGCCTGAATTTATTGTAGGAATTGACTTCCCATGCCTTTGTTTGTAGCTGAAATTCACTGGTAGCAGCTGATCTAAAGTTTGCCAAAGTCCCATAAAAAAAATTCCTCATTAATTTCAGCAGGCCCTGGATGAGACTTGCAAGGAACTGAAGTGTTCAGTTGTGCATCAAACATTTATAAATAAATAAATGAATTGAAATAAGGATTAAACAGCAGAGGAGATGAAGGTGAGAGAGGGGAGAATATTCTGAAAATATCTGGCTAAATTATCCTGTGGCTGTTTCAATAAACAGAGAGGGGGCCTTTAATGGTGGGTATTATTTGTGTACCTTAATGTTTTGTAGTAATCCATATTTCTAATTGAAATAAACAGTGGAGTTCTTTGGATGTGTGTTTATAACAGTGATATTAAAATTAGTGGCTAGGAGAGAAAATAGAACTCAAGAGGTAGAGAAAACAAGTATACAAACCCATAAAACCATTTCTAAACCCCTGTTTCTCTAATATCTTTTTTAAAAGTCATTTTGGTAATAAATAACCACCATAAATACTTTTTTTTTTACCTGTTAATTTTAAAAACATGAGCAGGAAACATTCTTAGTTTTGTTTGTTCAGTTCACTCTGTTATGGTTCAATTTTAGTTGTTTCATACCATTTAATTCATGTTCAAATTCCTTTAAATCTTGCTTTGCTTGAAAATAAACTTCCCTACACAAGGGCCCTATTTTCTACTCATTTTTCAGCCTGGGTTTCTCTCACCCTGAATTTTTAATCCCGAAGGATTCAGGATTTTTACCTGCTAAAATCCATCAATTTAATCAGTGCCATTATCCCAAAGCACTGAGCATTCCCATCCATCCATCCTGGAGCAGAAGTTCCCTGTCCTGTATTTTTGGCTCTCAAAATTTCCCAATTTTTGCCCAGAAATTGTTCTTTTGGAGGAATATCGAGCCGCCAGATCTTGTAGGTCTTGGTATTATTATTGTTATTATTATTATTAACCCAGTAATTTGGAGAAATTAAAGATTATGGGATCAATGGGACACTAAACAGACTCTGGCACCTGTAGGAAGAGGGGACTGGCAGTATCACACAAATTTTAATCCTATTTGTCCCTCCTGGTCATCTGCACTGACTGAATTCCATGTGCATAGAAGTATCTATAAATTCTTAGTGCAAGAGGTGCTGAGGAAAATCAGGAGGTTTGGACAAGTTGTTTTTTGAAGGCAGTTTAATCAGCAAGATCCCAAACTTTCCACTTCAGCAGAGGTTTGAAATAACTGAGCTTGAAAGTTGTGGGATTTGAAATTCAAGGGATTATCAAAACACAAAAATTCACAAAAATTTAATTTATAAATAAAATCTTTAAATAAATTCTTAATTTATTTTAAATTTATTTATAAAATTTCATCCTGATTTATCACCAATCTGCTCTTGCTCTGCCTCAATATTCTCTTTTTGAAGGGATAATTTGGCTTTAAACAGCACCAGCACTAATTTTGGGCTGCTCCCACTCCTCAAAATACAAATCCATTTATCCTGGGATATTCCTGTCAGCTCCCAGGGCCTCCAAAGGAGTTCTTGTTCCCACTCCTCTGGAAATCCTGGGATTTCTGCCCCTGCCATCAACAAGAATGAGCTTGGGCAGGAGAAGTAAATTGGGTGCAGCCATAATTCCACATTTTATTTCCAACAAGTGCCCTCATAGAGCCAAAGCAAGCTGAGAGCAGAGTGGTGGTGACTGGAAAAAATCCTTTAGAGAGGGCACAGAAAGGCCTTTTTATTAAATAATTTGACAATTAACTAGCCCACATATCCATTTCCAGCTTGAGTGCCATTTGTTTAAAAATATATAGTTAAACTAAATAAAAAAGCCATTTAAAAAGATTTTTGCAGGCTATTTTTGGAGGCCTGCTACAGTGGCCTTTATCTTCTGGTTGAGTTTGACTTCAGCAGGAAGAAATTAGAGTTTGAGAAAAAGCCAGGCTGGCTAAACCAGTTATAAATTTAAACCCAGCATTAAGGATTGTTTTTAAGCACGGCTTCGCCTCAGAAACAGAGTTTCTGAAAAATCTACATCTTCATTTGTGGCCCTGCCACTTCATTTGTGGCTTTGGAGTTTGATTTGCTCCCAGCTGGAGCAGGAAAAATTGTAAATTTTGCTGAAGGACCCTTCCTCCAGCTCATCCCAGCTGGCCCCAGCCCAGGGATGAACTGCCTTGGACTGCTTGGGACAGCCAATTTCTTGCCTTTTTTTTCCATGGGTAACAAACAGCTTCAAATTCCCCAAATATTTTTTTCCCCTCAGAGTCCAAGGGCACAAGAAAGAAAGGAAAATCCTCTTGGGGAACAATGTGGAAAGACAAATTTTAATTTAATTTGAAGGTCTGGAGCTTATTCCAGCAGTTTTCTGGATCCACAAAAGAGCCAGGCTTATCTTTGACTTCTGATAAATCTTGAAATATTTAACCACTAATATCAGAACTTTTCCAGGAGTTTATTTTGCTTCCATCCAATGAGTCTGAGAGGAAAAATATGTAATTATTTGCTCTAGAATCCATCCACTTAGTCCTGTGTGTTTATTATGAATCATTCCTTGGCTGGAAAAAAAAAATCTGAGTTCCTCATAAACCCTCTGTTAGCAGGAAATGCTGAGATTTGGTATTTACAGCTATTAAAAACTGCATCAAGGAAGCTGCTTTAATAACCTGAGGCATGGGGGTTTAGCTTTATGAATTGAACTGTAGAATTTCTGTATTTTTAAAGTTTTCAGGGTTTCATTGCAGGCTTTAAAAGAACCTGAGTGTGCCTAGCAGGGGGTGAGACTCCAAATTATGGATCCAGATTTTGGTTATTTGACTCTGCCTTAGCCCCCATCTCTTTGCTGGTGGTTTTATGTTTTAAAGTCAATTTTGAAAGTCAATTTTGGGGTCAGTTGTTGGAATCTGAAATGCAGGGAACTCTCAGAACTTTTGGCCTGTAAGCCAGAGCTTAGAATTAAACCCAGGATTTGATCTGAGATTGGGAAAAGGCTCCCAAACTCATGTGCTAGAAACAAGAATGTGGATTTATGATTTAAAACAGAGAAAGGTTAAGCTAAGTAAAGGAAAGTTTGGAGTTTTAGAGTTTAAGATATAAAAATAAAAGTAGTTCCAGAGGTAAACAAGGAGTTCAGAATGCAGCACTGTGGGTTTGTGTGTCATAACATGATTGGCTTAGAAAGCTCACACTGTAGCATGGGTCCATAACATGAAATATTTAAGGATTGGGTCAAAACCATAAATATCCTTATTAGCAGTGTTTTATTGGTCCATAAATCCTTAAAAACTCTTGAAACTGAGGGTCTTGAGACCTTCTGAACCGTACAGTGAAGATGTGAGCTGAACTCACCCTGCCTGCCTGTGTAGAAGATAAGAAAAATAAATCACATCACTTAAAAAAGATAAGAAAAATAAATCACATCACTTAAAAAAGATAAGAAAAATAAATCACATCACCTAAAAAACTCAGAGGTCCCATCTCGAACTCATTCAAAATTCATCAAAAATCCCCACAGTCAGTGTTGTACCTTCACCTCCTGCTGATTTTTCTGGGGTTGCAAATAAACTTATCAGAACAAAAACCTGTTCAGTGTTTATGATGAGGAAAACCAGTCATTACTGCACAAAGAATTTTAGGCTTGATTTTTAGACATGAACCCTGGGACAAAAAATGAAATGTTGGATAAAGCTGTGACCTTTGACCCCTTGAATCCTGTGGAAAAATGTGCATTTCCACGAGGAATCATTTAAAAATAGGTGGTTAGTTTGGGAAAAGCAGGAGCCATCCATGAGTTACACTTCTTAAGAGAAAACATCAACTACAGTTGATGAGGTTGGTCAACATGACTGGGTTTTTTAATGTCAGAAAGTCTCTAAATTCAAGTGATATTTATAGAGATATATTTATTTATTTATCTATTTATTTATATGGAATTTACACAGCCACCCTGTGAGCCACTCTTTGAGGGGAAATTCTCAGCTAAAAATGCTTTCAATTCAAGGGCCAAACATTCAGTGAAAAAAATATCACTCTTAACCAAAGATAAAATAATGACAAGAGGGCTGTGACTGATGCTCCTTGACAATTTTGTCATGTTCTGAAAATGAGATGTCCATCATCAGATGAATTTTTAGATTTTTTTTTTAATGTGGGTGATCAGGATATTTATGAAGATACCTATGGACATTTGCAGGATGTTTGTCCCCTTGTAGTTATAAACAAACAGAAGCATTTCCAGGCATGACTCACAGGGACATTTTGTGTTTTCCTTCCTCCCTGACAAAAAATTGGATGTGGGGTGTTCCTGCAGCAAGCCCCCACCTGTTTGTGGCTGAAAAGAAGCAGCCAGTGCTCCTTAAAGGAAACTCTAAGAGAAAATTATATAAATGAAGCAATGTAGATAATCCCCTTCCCCATTCCATCTTTTTTTCTTTTTCTTTTTCTTTTTCTTTTTCTTTTTCTTTTTCTTTTTCTTTTTCTTTTTCTTTTTCTTTTTCTTTTTCTTTTTCTTTTTCTTTTTCTTTTTGTCTTCTTTTTCTTTCTTTATCTATCTTTCTTTCTTTCTTTCTTTCTTTCTTTCTTTCTTTCTTTCTTTCTTTTCTTTCTCTCTTTCTCTCTTTCTTTCTCCCTTTCTCCCTTACTTTCTCTCTTCTTTTCTTTTCTTTTCTTTTCTTTTCTTTTCTTTTCTTTTCTTTTCTTTTCTTTTCTTTTCTTTTCTTTTCTTTTCTTTTCTTTTCTTTTCTTTTCTTTTCTCTTCTCTTCTCTTCTCTTCTCTTCTCTTCTCTTCTCTTCTCTTCTCTTCTCTTCTCTTCTCTTCTCTCTCCCCTTTCCTTATTTTTTTCCCTCTTTTTTCTCATTTATTTCCCTAACTCAGTGAATTTTCAGTCTGGTTAGAAGATCAGCTCACTGTTGATGTTTTTGTGTTTGCAGGGAGGGGCTGTTGGAAAGGAGCAGTGGAGGAATAGATGCTTAGGGGAAAGAAAAAAAAAAAAAAAGCGAGTTTGCACAGCCCCGGGAAGGGACATTCCATGAATAATGCAAAAAATGGAAGGATGAGGAACATTTTCAGAAGAAAAAAAAAAAGAAAAAAGATTGCTTTGTGGGGGCAGACAACTTCATTTATTCCAAAGAAAAGGCAACTGGCAGGATCTTAGCAGAGGAGCAGGATTGCTCAGAAGAATGGCTCCAATTACTGCACCTCTCTGATCTGGGGGGCCCGAGGCACTTCGGGCAGCTCGAACAATTGACACTCATTTCAAACCCGGCTGTGGCAGCAGCCTCCTGTTTCCCTTAAAATTGACATATTTTTAAATTCGTTTCTTTGGAGATTTTTACAAATTTAAAGCCAGGAGTAACTGACTGGGATTAATTTCTGTGTCAAACGAAAATAATCCCACAATTCTTCCAGTTCTTCCCAGATCAATTCCTCATTCTCTGTAGCTTTCTTTACCTTATATGATTATTTCATATTTTGTTCATTCCCTCTGTCAGAATTTAAAAAAAAAATATTGATATTTTAAAAAAACTGCATTTTTCCAACTTACTGATAAACAGAGGAGACACCTCTGATGTAAATGATTTAAGGGTGATTTTCATGGTGGGACTGGATAATCTTTAAAGTCTCTTCCAGCCTCAATAATCCTGTGAAATCCAGGAGTTTTCATGCAGGTTTGCTGATATCCAGAATTAGTAGTGAGATATTTTTATACCTACTGGCTTGGCAAAGACAACAGACTCCTGTTTTGCTTAAAATTTAAATATTTTTCAATTCATTATTGGAGATTTTTACAGATTTAAAGCCAGGAGCAACTGACTGGGATTAATTTCTGTGTCAAAAGCAAATAATCCCACAATTCTTCCTAGATCAATTCCTTATTCTCTGCAGCTTTCTTTGCCTCATCCTACATTGTAAGGAGATTTAGGATAGGATAAAGGAAAATTATTTCCAGTTTTGGTCTGTTTATGTGTGTTTTGTATCAAATTTTGTGGGAATTAATTGATAAAAATCTCAAAGGAACAGCATCTCCTTTGGATTCCCAGATCTGGAGGAGATAATTAAAGGAATTCATCTCTGTTTCCAGATCAATTCCTCATTCTCTGCAGCTTTCTTTGCCTCATCCTACATAGACAAGGAAATTTAGGGTCAGAATAAGGAAAATTATTTCCAGTTTTGGTCCATTTATGTGTGTTTTGTATCAAATTTTGTGGAAATTAATTGATAAAAATCTCAAAGCAACAGGATCTCCTTTGGATTCCCAGACTTGGAGGAGATAAATAAAGGAATTCAGCTCTTTTTCTCCCTTAAATCCATTCCTGCAGTTCTCTGGGGACTTTTCTCGGGGGTTTGAGGGGTGGCAGGCAGAGCTGGCAGAGGGGACACAGGGGACATGAGGCTCTTCTTGGTTTTTTGTGCCACTGTTACCAGTGGGAAAGGCAGGAGCACGTCCTGTGCAGGCAAAGTTCAGAGCAGGACAGGGAATACACAGATATTTACTGTGAGGGTTTGTTCAGAGCAGTGAAAATCCATGGAAATCTGATTTGGGGTTCTCTCAGAGGCCATTTGTGTACTTTAATCTTTGTAATAATCAGTATTTTTAATTGAAAAAAATGTGGAGTTCTTTGGATGTGTGTTTGTTGGAACCCTGGATGCTGAGAATTTCAAACTTTCTGTGCTGCCAGGCACTGACCCCAAAGAGAACACTGCATTTGACCTAAAGCCATAGAGAAATCTTCCAAAATTAAATAATAAAACTAAAATGATGAGTGTGGAGTTTGAATAGAAGTATGGAATATCACAGGGTGGGAAACTCAGAGTTTGAGGGTTTAGAATACAGGGATAGAAAGCAAGATGGAGGTTTTAGGGTGGGGGCTCCTCCTTCTTCTTCACCTTTTTTTCCTTCTTCTTTTTCTCCTTCTTCCCCTCCTTCTCCTCTCGCTTTCACCTTCTTCTCCTCCTTCTCCTTCTTCTTCTTTGCCTCCTTCTTCTTCTTCTTCTCCTCCTTCTCCTCTTTCACCTTCTCCTTCACCTTCTTCTCCAGGGGTTTGGGTGGTTTTGTGTCATTGGATAAAAAAGTCCCCATTGCAGGCCATGGGTGGTTGGTTATTGGGTTAAAAGTGACAATAATTTAGGTGTCATTTCTGAATTGGACAGTTTATCCTTAAAAGGCCTTGTAGAGAGAGAGACAGGGCTCCATTTTTAGTTTGTTGGAGTGAAATGCTGCAGAACTCAGGGTTTGTGAGACTGTAACAGAGATAAGAACTAGCAAACATCTGAGTCCCAACAAGAAATACCACCTCACACATTTAATCCCAACCTTGGCAAAAAAGAAGTTAGGACTTGACCTGTGTTTATAACAGTGATGTTAGAATCGTGGTTGTAAGAGAAAATAGAGCTCAAGAGGTAAAGAAAACAAGGATATAAACCCTTAAAAACCACTTCCAAACCCCTGTTCCTCGAATATCTTTAGAAAAAGTCATTTTGGCCCTGCTGCTGGTGGGAAAACACAAAGGGAATTTGTGAGAGCAGGTGAGAGTTTCTGGGAACCTGGAGGAGCATCGTTTGTATTTTAATATTTGCCTTCCTGAGAGGCATTTCTACAGCTCTGAGTTTTCCTCCCGTTTGTGGCAATTGGACATTTCTACAGCTGCTCTAATTTATCACTTCATTCCCAGCTCTAACAGGAGCTCTTCTGTCTCTGATGCAACACCAGAAATTCCCACAAAAACCTCTCGAGCATCAATCACTGCTGAGGAAAGAATTAATTGGGATTAATGGCTGGGATTTGGAAGATGCTTTTGATACACCCAGCTCATGTTTTAACACCAGAGTGTTTGAGGGCAGAAAATGATCCAGCTGCTTTTATTCCATGTTTTTTTCCAGGTGGAGCTCACTGGAAACAGCATTTATGAGTACATCCACCCCTCGGATCATGATGAGATGACTGCTGTCCTCACTGCCCACCAGCCTCTGCATCCTCACCTCCTGCAAGGTATTTCTGAGATCTGCTATTAAAACACAGTGAAAAAGTAAAAAAAAAAACCCAATTCCAGTCTGAAATGTAAAAAATTGCAACCCAAAGCATTCCATGAATCCATAATTTTATTTATATTTATATCTATATTTACATGTGTATTTATATATTTATATTTAATTTCAATTTTATACTTAAAATATTTTTATTTTTATATTTTTATTTTTATTTTTATTTTTATTTTTATTTTTATTTTATTTTCATTTTTATTTATCCTGTTTGAAGCTCAAATAGGGAAGCAGCAGGAGCTCAAAACTGTGATCCAGGATTTTATGTTCTTACAGGGAATAAGGTACCCTCAATTAAACAATGACTTTTATGCCATGGAGCTTCAAACAGGTTTTTATCTTAGCCTAGTGGTCGTTTAATTTCTTTTATTTTATTATCATTGCTGAGGCTGCAGAAATCTTGTGGTGTCCTGTTTGTGCACAGCTGCAAGGTCTGAGTGGGAAAAGAACTAACAAAACATCAGCTAATTGGGAAATGGAAAGATATTTGGAATATTTTAAAACAACTGTTAAATTCAAAGCTTGGACAACAAAACCAGACTTAATATTCTCCATTGTAGGGAGAGCAGAAATGGGTTTGGCAAAGAAAAAATCTCATTTAAAAAGTGACTTTTTGAGGAAAATCATGTCCTCTTCTGCTGTCACCCACAGAAATATTGACCCCACCCTTTGTGTGTGAAGTTGTCACCTCAGTGTTGCAATTTCTGTGTCAGAAAAAAAAATATTCTCATGTTTTTAGTTTGTGTTTCCTCGGGGCAATTCTTTGAACTTTCAAAGATCAGAAGCAGTCTAGCTCCACCACAATGGAGCTCCCACTTGTATTTCATAATTGATTGATCTGGATTTATTGATCTAAGCTGCCAGTTTTTGTCAGTCTTTTCCAAGCACAGCTCTTAAAAAAAATATGAGGAATTTTGGATTCTTGCTACAGTTTTGTTCAGGATTTTTTATTTTTTTTTCTGGCAGTTTTGGTGCCTGTGCTTGGTTCTGGCCCCTGTGATTCCATCAGGGCAGAACGGTAAATTCTGAATTCAGGGAATGTTGATGTGCCTAGGAGCACCTGGACTGCTCCAAATGCTGGAAAAGCAAGAATTATCTCAGCCTCCTTCTCTTTTCTTCCTCCCCAAACAGGTTGTCTTGGGAAAAAAACCCTCCCTTGATGTCTTGAAAAACAAACTCTTATTTTTCTCAAACTCCTCTATATGATTATTTCATACTTTGTTCATTCCTCTGTCAGAATTTTAAAAAAAAATTAATATTTTTAAAAATCAGCATTTTTCCAACTTACTGATAAACAGAGGAGACACCTCTGATGTAAATGATTTAAGGGTGATTTTCATGGTGGGACTGGATAATCTTTAAAGTCTCTTCCAGCCTCAATAATCCTGTGAAATCCAGGAATTTTCATGCAGGTTTGCTGATATCCAGAATTAGTAGTGAGATATTTTTATACCTACTGGCTTGGCAATGGCAACAGCCTTTGGCTTAAAATTTGGCTTAAAATTTAAATATTGGCTGTTTGGCTTAAAATTTAAATATTTTTCAATTCATTATTGGAGATTTTTACATATTTAAAGCCAGGAGTAACTGTCTGGGATTAATTTCTATGTCAAAAGAAGATAATCCCACAATTCTTCCTGTTCTTCCCAGATCAGCTCCTCATTCTCTGCAGCTTTCTTTGCCTCATCCTACATGGATAATGAAATTTAGGATAGGAATGAGGAAAATGTATTTCAATTTTGGTTTGTTTATGCATGTTTTGTATCAAATTTTGTGTGACAGAAGAAATTAATTGATGAAAACTTCAAAGCAACAACATCTCCTTTGGATTCCCAGATCTGGAGGAGATAAATAAAGGAATTTATTCTGTTCTGTTTAGGGATTATTTTATTTTATCTCAGTTCTGGAGTGTGTGTATAAAAATATCCAGAATCTACAGGTAAATCTTTCTAAAATTCACAGAAGGAATAAATATTTATTTACTGTTGCCTTCCCTGTGCCAGTAATTCCCTTCCCTGCAGTGTTTTATCCATTAAAATCTTGAGGTATAACCTGAAACTACCTGGCCTGCAATAACCAAAGCAACTTTTTATTTAAACCAGTGAAGACTTAAAAATTATTGAATAAATGACAGGATTGTAGCAACTTCTGTCTGTATCTGAGTAGATATTTTCAATATTTGAATAAAACATGGAGTTCTACAAATAACTTAAAGGGCAGTGAAGTGAAAGTGGCTTGATTTAAAAAACCAAGAGGAAACCAGACTATTTTAATGGCATTTTTTGTCATTTCAGTTTGATTTTCTCTCTTTTAATCTTCTAAAACACACCTGAATCATCAAGTGACTGAGCAGAATCAAAAATTTTATTTTATAACTTTATTGTCTTATAGATTTCTCCAATCTAGGGCGTTGCTTAGGCATAAAATCAATATTGCACTGCAGACTCAGACTTTTCTATCCCAAATTTCCAGCTTGGCTCACAGTTCTTGCCTTGCTCAAGATGTTTTCTTCAGCTAAAGCTCAGATATTTATATCCGTTTTTAGTCCAGCTGCTGTAGCTGGATAAGATTTGTTTTGAGAGGAATAAAACCCCAAATATAAACAATATCTGTGCTTTGTGATATTCTGTTACTGGGATTAAAGAACCCAGAGCACAGATTATTCTTGACCTCTGGTTTTAGAGTTTTTGTAAATTGGGGTGCCACCTCTATTTATTTCTCAGGGAAATGCAAATTACTGCTTTGCATAAAATCACACAGTGTGTGAATTTCTACACACAATCCTCACTGTCACATTGTTTTTCTTTAGATAAATCACACTGGTATTAAAAAACACCCAACCTGTTATTTATAAAGCATAAAAATTATGAAATTATTATATTTTACTTTTTTAAAGTTTGCCCTGGTTGTCCTCAAGTTTCATGTAGAACAAGGCCCAGCTTCAAACACAGAGTGCAGCCAATTTGTTCTTCTAAAAGACAGGGAAATACTTGAATAATCACATGATTCCAGAAGCTTAGACTTCATAGCAATAATAAACCTAATAAAATTTGGGAATATGATGAGGGAAGTGCCCAGAGCAGCTGGGGCTGCCCCTGGATCCCTGGCAGTGCCCAAGGCCAGGTTGGAAATTGGGGTTGGAACCTGGGACAGTGGGAGGTGTCCCTGCCATGGCAGGGCTGGGATGAGGAGATTTGAAAGGTCCCTTCCTGTGGAGGTTTTTGTTTATTTGTTTGTTTGTTTGTTTGAGTGTGGTTAGTTTTTTTTTTTGTAGGGTTGGGATTAAATGTACAAGATGGTATTTCTTGCTTGGACTTAGATGTTTATGAGTTTTTATTTATATTGCAGTCTTACAAACCATGAGTTTTACAGTACTTTAATAAACCAAAAATAGAGCTATATTTTTTTCTCTACAGGGTCTTTTAAGTATAAACTGTCTAATTAAGAAATGACACAAATTATTTTTACTTTTAACTCAATTACTAAGTACTTGTGGTCTGTAATGTGGACTTTTTTATTTAATTACACAATACTACTTAAACTTATGAAGAAGAGGGTGAAGAAGGACTTGTCTCTGCTCTAAAACCTCTATTTTGTTTTATATATATTACTGTATTTTAAAACTTTAAACTCTAAGTTTTCTGATCTGTGGTATTCCACACTTCTACTCAAACTCCACACTCATCATTTTAGTTTTATGATTTAATTTTGGAAGATTTCTCTATGGCTTTAGGTCAAATGCAGTGTTCTCTTTGGGGTCAGTGCCTGGCAGCACAGAAAGTCCAAAATTTTCAGCAACCAGGGTTCCAAACCATTCCAGGATTCTGGAATTAAGAAGTGACTTAATTACTGTGTGCACAAATTTCCAAATAAACAAAATACTGGGAACGAAAGTATGAATTTAGAATTTAAAAAAAAAAAAAAATTCAAGGACCAACATCTGTACATTGAAACCACAAAAGTTCAAATCAGAATAATGCACACATTTTTAATTGGGAGTTTGATCAGCCACAGGAAAAATATTCTGAGGGAAGCAGTGATTTCTTCCAATTTTGATGTCTCCAGATGAAGGCTGGGTGTCTTTGTAGATGACAGAATTTAGGCAAAGAGAAGTGATTGAGCTCAGCACAGGAGTAAAAGCCTTTGATAAGGAAATTTAGGATAGGAATAAGGAAAATTATTTCAAATTTTGATCCATTTATGTGTATTTTGTATGAAATTTTGTGTGGCAGAGGAAATTACCTGCTAAAAACCTCAAAGCAACAGCAGCACCTTTGGATTCCTGGACTTGGAGAAGATGTTTCTATTATTTCTATTTCTATTTCTATTTCTATTTCTATTTCTATTTCTATTTCTATCTATATCTATATCTATATCTATATCTATATCTATATCTATATCATCTATATCCATATCTATTGTAATAATTTTATTTATATGATATTTATATTTGTATTGTCGATGTATTTATATTTAGATTGTTGATATAATTATCTTTATATATTATTTTTATATTTTAATATTTATATTTAATGACCTGAACCACCCAGGTTCCTTCTCTGATTTAATTCTCCTTCAGATTTTAAGTCTCCAGGCCATGACTCAATGAAAAGCATAAACCCCATGACCTGTGGAGGCTTTGGAGGATTTCAGCTCCAACTTACTAAGTTTTAAAGCTGCTTTTTACTTGCATGACCAGCACAGAAATGCAAAGCAATAGGTGCAGATCCCTTGCTGTGAGAGAAGCCAAGAGCTGAGGGGGTTTTGGGTGTGGAGAAGGAATAATCTCCCTCTCATACACATTAAAATTTGGCAATGGCTCAGCAAATCACCTCATGTGAGTGTTCAGGCAAACTCTGCTTCATTTGTGACAAAACAAATCCCTTCTATTCAGGTGGGGAGGGTTAGCAAGAAAAATAAGAATTAGGTGAATAAAAGAGGAGAATATTTTGATTTTGCTCCAAGCTGTGAGTGTAGGCTGTGATCAGAACTCAGATGATGCCAAATATTGTTCAAGCATTTCTGTTCTGCAGCACCTCGGTGTGTTTTGGGTTGGTTTGGTGGCTGTGAAGCCTCAACCCTGAGTTTCACACTCTGTGTTCCATCTGCACAGGCTGACATCAGGATTCCTGAGCCTCTATCCTAAACCAGGATCAGATAAAAGCAGTTTCTGACCCTGCAAACCTGCAAAAGTTAAATTTGTGATTGACCAGAACCTCGGGGCCTCCTCCTTAGTGCAGGACTTGCCAGGAGCTGCTTGTGCTGCCCTGACAAATTCTGGCTCATCCTGGAATATCCTGAGTGGGGAGGGACCCACAAGGATCATGGAATTCTGGCCCTGCCCTGACCCCCCAAAAATCCTACCCTGGGCATCCCTGGCAGTGCTGCCCAAAAGCTCCTGGAGCTCTGGCATTCCCTGGGGAGCCTGGGCAGTGCCCAGCACCCTCTGGTGCTGTTGTTGAGATGGATACACGACATATTTACACATATTTACACACACACACCTGTGTAGAGATAACAATGGTTACTGTTGGAACCCTGGATGCTGAGAATTTCAGACTTTCTGTGCTGCCAGGCACTGACCCCCAAGAGAACTCTGCATTGACCTGAGGCCGTGGAGAAGCTTCCAGAATGGAATGACAGAACTGGGATTGTGGGTGTGGAGTTTGAATAGAAGTGTGGAATATCACAGGGTGGGAAACTCAGAGTTTGAGGGTTTAGAATACAGGAAGAGATAGAAAGCAAGGTGGAGGTTTTAGGGTGGAGGCTCCTCCTTCTTCTCCTCCTTCTTCTTCTCCTTCTTCTTCACCTTCTTCTTCTCCTTCTCCACCTTCTCCTCCTTCGCCTTCTTCTCCATGGGTTTGGGTGGTTTTGTGTAATTGGATACAACAGTCTGCATTGCTGACCACAAGTAGTTGATTAATTGAAAAGTAAACATAATTTATGCATCATTTCTTTATTAAACAATTTATCCTTAAAGCACCTTATAGGAAAAAAATACATGTCTCCATTTTGTAGGTTGTTAGTGTGAAGTACTGTAAAACTAACAGCTTATAAAACTGCAATATAGATAAAAACTAATAAACATCTAAATCCAAACAAAAAAATGCCATCTCACACATTTAATCCCAACCCTGACCCTAGAAAAAAAAGTAAAACTCAACATTACTTTATTACAAGGTGTTTTCAAGTTTTATACCCTTAACAAAGCATGATCTTAAATTACTAGTTATATTAAAACAGCTCATTATATTTATTGGACAAAGTAATAGCTTATTGTATTTTACTGGTATAAACAAATTAATGTTAATAATTAATTGGTAAGAGTTTACAGCAAATTATTAAGGTATGGATATTTCCAGTACCTTAGTTGTTCACTAAGGTACTGCAAATATCCCTTATATATTTATTTTAGCAGTTCCTATGTTAACGGCCTTGTTTTTTCTCAGCTATGGATAAACTCATATTTTATTANGTTTTCAAGTTTTATACCCTTAACAAAGCATGATCTTAAATTATTAGTTATATTAAAACAGCTCATTATATTTATTGGACAAAGTAATAGCTTATTGTATTTTACTGGTATAAACAAATTAATGTTAATAATTAATTGGTAAGAGTTTACAGCAAATTATTAAGGTATGGATATTTCCAGTACCTTAGTTGTTCACTAAGGTACTGCAAATATCCCTTATATATTTATTTTAGCAGTTCCTATGTTAACGGCCTTGTTTTTTTCTCAGCTATGGATAAACTCATATTTTATTAATTTATTTTCCTGCTAACTTAGTTGTTTGCTCTGCAGACCAGCTGCTAAGCCTGTCTGCTGGGGGTTCTTCCCCCAGCACCCTCTGGGGGAAGTACCTTGTCCTAAAATGCAACCTAAACCTGCCCTGGCCCAGCTCCAGCTGCTCCCTGGGTCCTGTCAGGTCACAGAGCAGAGCTGCCCCTCTGGAGGAGCTGCAGCCCCTGAGGAGTTTCCCCTCAGCTTCCTCTGCTCCAGCTGGATGGTCCAAGTGCCCTCTCCTTGTGTGGCCCCTCCAGACCCTTCACCATCCTCATGTCCCTCCTTTGGGCACTCTCTGAGAGCTTTTAGATCTTCCTTCTGTGGTGGCACCCAAAACACCCCCAGCACTCGGGGTGAGGTCGATCAACAGCAGCTCCAAGAGTCCCTGCAGGGCTGTGGGGAGTTTGAACCTTTCCTCTCCTCACAGAGCTTAAATCCAAACATCCAGGCCAGCCCAAGCTGCCAGAGCTCAGCAGCAAAGAGTTTTGGCTCTGGCGTGGTGAGGGGACAGGGCTGGCAGGGGTTTGTGACACTGATGCCTTGAGAAGGCTGCCCTAGAGCAGAGGCTGGACAGAGCTAAAGAACAAAGCAGGGATTTATTCAAAGGATCTCCTCCATGGATCCACCTTGGGCAGCACCAGAGCCCAGCCAGGGCTGCACCCAAGATGACCCAAAATGGCCCCAAAATGCACGGCCGCTCCCGGGGGCTCTCACTTTGACAAGTTCTGCTCCATTTGCACCTTGGAGTTCATTGTCCCATTCCAGCTTTAGCCCAGGCAGTCCCACCCTGCTTGTTTTTCTCTCTCCAGCCCACGTTGGTTGTGCTCTTGGGCCTGAGATTTGGATCATTTGTCCTTGGTGCCCAGCTGGAGCAGGAATTGTTTTGTCTCCCTGCTCTGTGCAGAGAGCTCACCATCCCCGAATGTGAAGCCCAGACCCACACACTAAAGCAGCACAGAATGTGAAAATAGAAAAACTCAAACCTGAGGTATTGATGTGATGTCACCAAGTGCCCTCTCCAGGCTTGATGAGTAGTTTGGAAGAGGCTGAAATTGGGGCTGGATTTCAGAGACTGGGTGCTGAGGGCTGCTCCAGGATTATTGATCACATCCAGCTCCCACCAGCAGGGTCTTTGAAGGGAAAACCATGGAATGCCAACACAGGCTGGGATGAACATGAGCAACCAGGACCTTAAGGCCTCAATTGCTGTTACAACCAAAACATTTGGGTCGTTGCTCTGTCTCCTTATTTATGCAGAAATCTTTGTTTCCCAGTTGCCAGTACTGAGTTGAAGACTTGCAGCAGGGCAGCAACACTTCCCAACCCATCCCTCTCTTGTCCTGGCAGCTGCTGCAAGCAAGACAACAAGAAAATAAAAAATATTTGCACTGCAGGTTAACCAGGAGAAGGAATTAATCAATGCTGCCTTTCCATGTGTGTTTGCAGGCAGACATTGTGTGTCTTTTATTGCTTTCAGATGCTTTCCCTGGGATTTGAAAGCTTTAAAACACATCCTTAGCTTCCCAAATTTTGCTGACTAACGCAGCGAGGCGTGGTGTGCTAAAAGCAGTTTATTAACATTCCCCAGAGCAGGGAAAGAAATGTGGAAGTTCCTGCAGTTCTCCCAGTTTCCTGCTAACAACTGGATCATTCTGAGATGATGAGTTACAACCTGATGGAAGCTGCAGAAGAATGTGGAATACATTATGTCAGCCTTTCTCCACTCCACTTGATGCTTTAAGGGCTCTGTTTTCCTCAGCCAAGAAGCAAATCCCTGTGCAGAATTTTCCTCCACCTTCCCTACATGCAGAAACTTCATATTTAAAGAAGGGAGTAGAAAAATTTTGCATCTGGCAAGATGTTTTTTGCATGAACTCATGGAGAATTTTTCTAGTAGTACATGGGCAAAATACCAACATGGAAAGGTATTTTAATTGTCATTAATTTAAAGATATTTTACAGGAGAACCATTACTAAGAGGTGATGGCTTAATATGATCCTGTTGCCACTGTTTGTTAGGGTTACTTTGAATCTGAGAAACATAGAAGTTATCATTTTACAAATTCTAATTTACAAATTAGAATTATATATTTTGATGTACAAAAGTGGAAAAAAGAGGACAAATCGCTGGCAACTCTTTAAAACATCTCTTTTCATTGGTAATTAACAGTAAAATCTACCAAAGCAGAGAGTAAAAATCTGTTATTTTCCTTTCCTGCTGAGTTCCTTCTCCAAGAAAACTCTGGGAGCTTCACTTGGAGGAGCAAAGGAGAATTTAGGTGAATGTCAGTAAATGGCTGAGTTTGGATATGATAGGAATGATAATCGAGAATTTCCCCTCTGCAGCACTGCCAGGATTCTGAACACAGGCAGGAAACAGAACAAACTGCCCAAATGGGGAGGAAATTTGGACAGTTTGTGCAAGTTTGGAGCTCCAGGATGGGCTGACAACAGAACTGGTTTTGCTTTTCTACCACAGCAAAGCATTACCAGGGAAATTCAAGGTGTCTGCAAGCCCCTTTTGCCAATGCTGGATTTCCACCTTCAAGGATTATCCTGAAACTGTTTGGGGTTTTTTGTTTTTTTTTTGCAGGCATCTCTTCTGTATGAGTCCTGCACCTCTTTTTTGGTTTGGAATTTGGTGTCAGCCTTGTTCAGAATTCAGGGATAGAAGTTGTGGTGTCCTGTATCCTGTTCAGCCTGGAGAGGAGGAGCTTCCAGGAGACCTCAGAGCCCTTTCCAGTGCCTGAGGGGCTCCAAGAGAGCTGGAGAGGAACTTCTCATGAGGGCACAGAGTGACAGGACAAGGGGGAATGGTTTTAAACTGACAAAGGGCAGGGTTAAGTGGGATATTGGGAAGGAATTGTTCCCTGGGAGGGTGGGGAGGGGCTGGGATGGAATTCCCAGAGCAGCTGGGGCTGCCCCTGGATCCCTGGCAGTGCCCAAGGCCAGGCTGGAGCACTCTGGGATAGTGGAGGGTGTCCCTGCCCATGGCAGGGGTGGCACCAGGATGAGTTTTAGGATATTCCTCTGCTGGGAGAGCTGGGATTGTTCACCTGGACAGGAGAAGCTTTGGGGGGAGCTCAGTGTGGCCTTGCAGGGCCTGGAGGAGCCCCAGGAAACCTGGAGAGAGACAATTTCCAGGGGATGGAGGGACAGGACATAGGGAATGGCTCCCAGTGCCAGAGGGCAGGGCTGGATGGGAGATTGGGAATTAGGAATTGTTCCCTGGCAGGGTGGGCAGGGCTGGGATGGAATTCCCAGAGCAGCTGGGGCTGCCCCTGGATCCCTGGCAGTGCCCAAGGCCAAGCTGGACACTGGGGCTGGAGCAGCCTGGGACAGTGGGAGGTGTCCCTGCCATGGCAGGGGAGGCACTGGATGATTTTTAAGGTCCTTCCAAGCCAAACCATTCTGGGAGTTTTTCTGTCTCTCACAAATCCATAATCTTGTCTTCATAACCAGAGACAAGCTGAGATCCCCCCGAGCTCTCTCAGTGGTGCTGGGCTGGGTGGGCCCCAGATGCTCTGCAGATCCCACCACAACAACAGCAGAGCACGTGTGGCTTCACAGAACAGGGCAGATCCAAAAAAATAACCAACTAAAAGGGACAAAACCCTGCAGAGTGTCTGGGGGGTGGGCAGAGTTATCCAGACATGGATTTCTTGAATCCGTATTTCCAGGTAAAATCTGTCCCCAGCAGGGACATGGGGACAGGTTATCACACCTGGCCTTCTCTCCAGAGGGATGCAGGAGCTCCAGGCAGGCACAAGGTGCACAGGAGGGAAGGTGGAATCAGGTGGCCATTTTTAAGTGCTCTAAAAATTCTTGTATTTTCCATTTTCCATCTCCTCCACCAGAGCTGGAATTTGGGTTTGCGCCCCAGCTGCTCTGTGGAGCAGACACAAATCACTGGCTGTGCAAAGAGCTCCTGATTTTAATTCTTCTTTCCACATTTTTTTGTGCAGTGACAGATGAGGTGCCCCATTCCTAAAGCAACACATGGACATTTTTAGGAATATGTCTTTACAAAGTGGTTCTGCAACAGAGCAGTGTCATGTTTTGCTAATGTCAAAGTCTGGAAATGGGAGATAAAAGAGCAGCTTTTACCTCAGAAAAAAGCAAAGGCATGAGAGGTGAAGCTGTGGGGAAAAAAGTTCATGGTGATCTTTTCCTCACTCCACTGAGCAACCACAGGATTCTGTGACTGTTTTCTGTCAAAAGAGATTAAAGATGGATTGGAAAGCAAAGATGGATTTCAGACTTGCTCCTCTAGGGATGGACAATCCTGGCTTCCATAAACAAAACCATAATTTCACAGAAATGCTCGGAGAATCCTGCTTGGCAGTCATGCAATGGGAGTGAACAAATGCACAAATTCTTTATCCAAAATATTGAGAGTCCTTTTCTTTACCATGGCATTTATGCTGTTTATGAGAGTATGAAAATACAAATCTGTGAAATAGAAAAAAGCCGGTTTATTCTTGCCTTAAAGTCAAACTCTATTGCAGGACATGCTAGTAAAAAAAAAGGGATTAATGGAGAGGAGACCCTTTGCAGAAATGGTGCCGTGGGAAAGAAATACAACTTCTCTATGTCCACACCAGCATGGATTTTCTGTGGTCTTATCCCCAGGCTGCTGTGTTTCAGCTCTGGGAGGGTGTTTGGACAAATCTGGGCTGGGATTTGAATGAAACCACTTAATTTCTGCCTCATTTATAGCTTTTACTGAACCTATTCAGCTCGATCTGTTCAGAGAGGGAGATCTGTAAGATGAGTAAGCAATAAGGAAATAATGATTAAAATAAAAGTAATTGTTAGAACAGAAAAACTTTGATGAGTCTGAAAAGGGAAACATGGATTTGGGTAAAAAATAAACAGTGGTACATTTGAAATGGACATCCTGGACATGGATATGGGCCATGATTTCATGGAATCACAAAATCATGGAATGGTTTGGGTTGGAAGGGACCTTAAAGCTCATCCAGCACCCATTGGGTGCTCCAAGCCCCAGTGTCCAACCTGGCCTTGGACACTTCCAGGGATGGGAAATCCTCAAGAATTTGGATTAATGAATAGATAAAATATAGAATAGAATAGAATAGAATAGAATAGAATAGAATAGAATAGAATAGAATAGAATAGAATAGAATAGAATAGAATAGAAGAGCTGGAAGTGACCCACAAAAATCACCCAGTTCCAGCTGGAATGTCTCTGTAAGATTTTCTGCTTTCTCCAGGATTATTTTGATTCTCATCCTTCATCAGCTGATGTCTGCAACATGTTGGTTTCACCTTTTCTCTAGAATGAGTAGAATAGTTTATATATAGA
The DNA here is from genome assembly GCA_013397555.1 of Urocynchramus pylzowi. NCBI lineage: Eukaryota > Metazoa > Chordata > Aves > Passeriformes > Fringillidae > Urocynchramus > Urocynchramus pylzowi. The sequence goes on along the minus strand of VZRH01005583.1, from coordinate 179,275 downwards.
ATTTTGAACATTTCTTAACTCTCAGAGGAAAGGAGTTCACATCACCTCCAATGATGTATTTAGACAATTAACATTCCTGAATAATTAAATACAGTAGCTAAGCTTCAGTTATTAGATGAATATTCTTTAATAATTAAGAAACTTACTTTTCTTTAGTGTTTCTTACATTGTGATTCAGTCATAACATTTTATTATTCATTGTTTTCTCTCTTGACTTTCATATCTATGTGCTTAACCCAGAGATCTCTTGACCTTTAAGAACTTCATTGGGTTTCTTTCTTTTATCTCTTCTTAACAGCCCAAGTTCTCTCTGGGCTCACACATTTGCTTGAAAGAACCTCAGTGATATCAGTAATTTCACTACTAAGTCTAGATGCTGCATGTTGTTATTTTTTTTCAATTTTTTTCCAAACTTAACTGGATTTCTCCTATTTGAATATTCAGTGTCTCCCTCTTTCTTTGCTAAACCTCTGAGTACCCCATTTTCTACATCATCCTCATCAGAGGGGAGAATCTTTCTCTTAAAGCTCACCCAGTGCCACCCCATTAAGTGCTCCATGCCCCAGTGTCCAACCTGGCCTTGGACACTTCCAGGGATGGGAAATCCACAAGAATTTGGATTAATAAATAGATAAAATAAATGGATAGACTAGACTAGACTAGGCTAGACTAGACTAGACTAGAATGATCTAGAATAGCTGAGCTGGAAGTGACCTACAAGAATCACCCAGCTGTGATATTTTGAATTTTGCTTTTTTCTGATGGATATGGGAGCATCCAGCAGGATGCCAGTACTTTATTTTCCTTTCAGTCAGCTTAAAATTGCAAATTTAATTCAGTTATTTTTTTGCTTTGCTGCCCATTTCTCCTACTTTTGGGGGTACTGAGGGGTCACACTGACAAAATTAACACAAAAACTAATTAATTAGTTTTTTTATGTTAATTCACAGTCTTGCACATTCCAGAGCCATTCCTGACTCATGTGATGATACTTCAGCCACAGCAAATCTTTGCTGTGAAATCTTTCCCCCCACCCAATGTGTAAATTTGTATTTAAAACTCAACAGTGGATGTGTCAGCTCCTTCAAGTGCCAGCTTTTCCCCACAGGGATCTAATTTTAATTAGAGACATAAATGGGAAATTCAAATGCTCAGGAAATATTTCTTTTCCCTCCTTGCTAAATCCCTTTTCTGTGGTTGTATCTTCAGACCTTTAAGCCCAGAATTTAATACAGAGAACATACTGGTAGTGAGGCTCAGACCACTGAAGAGGTGAATTGAGTGATGGAGGCACAAAAATCAGGAGTAAAACTCAGCAGTTAAATCAAGTTAAAGAAAGATCCCAAGTGATGACAGCGGGTTTTGGTTAAAACCCTGTGGGGAGTTAGGACAAAGCTGAGGACCCTTCTGCTTCCCTGCTTTTCCTATTCACAGTTGTAGCAAATGGGTTTTCTTTCTTGTCCTAAAAGAGTTCTGCCAAAGTGCAACCTTCAGTAAAAAAATCAGAATTATTCTTGGTGTCTGAACTGTTATTGAGAGTATTTACTGTTACAGATAATAATATTCTATATTATTCATATAATAAATAAACAGAATAAATATATTCTATATTATAGATATTCTATCAGAACATTCCTGCCTCATATCCTTAGCAGAAAGTCTGTGTGTACCTGAGCAATGACCCCATGAACTTCAAACCTTTTTGGAGGTTATCCATGAAGATATTTGTTTAAAAACAACCTCCCAGGGTAGTTTTGGAAGCCAGGTAATGACACTGCCCATGGAGCTCAGGAGGTCTGGGCACGACCAGCCACGTGCACTCCAATTATTACAAACCCACTGAATTTCCTTGTTCCTCAATCTGTGGTTATTTTGGAGATTCCCTTAATTTCCCCACGCTCCAAAGGACACTTTTCCTTCCTGTTACCAACAAGGACTGGAGTTTGTTTGGAAACAAAGGAATTCCTTGTGAAGTGTTGGAACCCTGGTTACTGAGAATTTTAGACTTTCTGTGCTAGCAGGCACTGATCCCCCAAAAAACCACTACATTTCACCTAAAGCTGTAGAGAAAGCTTCCAAAATTAAGTAATAAAACTAAAATTATAAGTGTATAGTTTAAATAGAAGTGTGTAAAATCACATAGTAAAAAACTTAAAGTTTTAAAATATAATCATATATATAAAACAAAATAAAAGTTTTAAAACAAAAGCTAGTCCTTCTTCTTCACCTCCTTCTTCATGTGTTTAAATAATATTATGTAATTAAATTAAAAAGTCCACAAATAATTAGTTATTAAATTAAAAATAAAAGTAATTTAAATATAATTTCTTAATTAAACAGTTTATCCTTCAAAAATCTATTAAAAATACAGCTCCATTTTTTAGTTTATTCATAAAGTATTATAAAACTCACAATTTGTAAAAGTATGATATAAATAAAAATGAATAATACCAAACAAAAAATACCAGCTCACACATTTAATCCCAGCTCTTAAAAAAAAAAAAAAACCAACCAAAAAAAAAGCCAAACCTGAACATCAGTGGGGGTAAAACCAGAAATTTGGAGACCTAATTGTGCTGAGTTGCCCAAATTTCACAGGGAATCTTGACAGGAAGTTGAAATAAATCCTGAGGGCAGGGATGGAGTGGGAAAGGAGAATGGCNCATCCCTGAATGTGAAGCTCAGACCCACACACTAAAGCAGCACAGAAAAATAGAAAAGCTGAACCTGAGGCATCGACTGATTTCTGCTTCTGCCTAAAGCTGAAACATCAACAAGGGCAGGGCAATGTTCTGGGCATGTTTGGGACCTTCAGGAATAAATCAGCAGCAAAATGTGCTTTGTGCTTTCAGAATATGAAATCGAGAGATCCTTTTTCCTGAGGATGAAGTGTGTCCTAGCCAAGAGGAATGCAGGCCTGACCTGCAGTGGCTACAAGGTAATGTTTATAAATTACTCCTCCACCCCTGAAATATTCAACAATTGACAAGTTTATTTATTTAGGTGTTTGGTTTGGGTTTTATTTTTACTTATGTGTGGCTGAGAGCAAAGTTTGTGATGAGAAGAATCAGAAAAGATCCCTAAAATGCCCTCATAATTCAAATTTAAACTTGGTGGCACATTCCCTCACCTTGGTCCCTGGGAATTATCTGGAGCCCAGCCCTGGAGCTGCCAGGAGAGCACACAGTTTGGTTTTAATACCCCATGGAACAGGAGGCAGGTGAGGCAGGAACCCATACTCAGGAATTTGGACATTTTCCACATCCCACCCAGTTGCACAAGACACCTCCTTGGCCTCAACACTAAAAAAACTCAACCATTGCCATCACCTCAGGGTGGAATTGTACTAAACCACCAAGTCTGTTTATAAATCTTACAGTTTGTATGATGTTTTTTATCTATGACATGAAATCCGAAGCCACGGCAAACACTGTAGTGGTAGAATAACAGCTGTCCTTTGAGTAGTTTTTATTTTCATATGTGCAGGCAGATTTTATTTTCAGATGTGCAGTAGTTTTTATTTTTGATGTGCAACATTTTTTATTTTCATCTTTACAGGCAGTTTTTATTTTCACATTTTCAGGCAGATTTTATTTTCAGATGTGCAGTAGTTTTTATTTTTGATGTGCAACATTTTTTATTTTCATCTTTACAGGCAGTTTTTATTTTCAAATTTGCAGGCAGATTTTATTTTCAGGTGTGCAGTAGTTTTAATCTTCAGCTTTACAGGCAGTTTTTATTTTCAGCTGTGCATTTGCTGCTCCTTGAGCTCTAGGTTCACTCTGCTCCATCAGGGAGGGCTATTCCCATTCATTCTGCTGAGGATTCATTTTGGGTTGTTCAAAACCCAAAAAGCAAAGCCTGGCAGAGGAGCAGAGCTCTCTGCAGGAATGTGCTCAAGGTGCAGACATGGATCTGTCTGTTTGCACTCTTCCCTACCTGGCTGCACTGATAATTCCTCATTACACTGAGCCCTGTTTGCTCAGCTGCTTCCCACAAAAATGGTTCTGTCCCAAAGCTGAATCTGAAATCAGGTGAAAGAGTAGAGCTTGCAGTTGTGGGATCTCCACGTGGCTTTGGGGGTTTTTGGGTTTTTTAATTCCCAGTTATCACTGTTAATCAGAGGCATCACTTTCTTTGACTCACTGTTAAAAGTTTGCACAGTGAAAATCAAAGGATTCTCTCGTCTGGAGAGATGATGGCCTAAATTTATTCCATTTGACTCTGCTTAAAGACAGGACTTAATTTTTAAGAAATCACCTCATTAGCTGAAGCACAGAAAAAACTCACAGTCCAAGTGATGGGGGAATTGAGATCTGCTGAGAGATCTTCTTACTGTGCTTTTGTGAAACATTTAAATCACTGGAGAGGAGGAAGGCTAAGCAGGAGGAGACAATTTCCAGGTGATGTTTGTTAGTTGTTTAGAGCACTAAATAAGCTGAAAATTAATTTCTTTCCACGGGACACAGTTAAAAGCCAAACAAACAGAGAAATTCAGCAAAGGGATGTGATACTCCTGCTGCTTGGACCAGAAAGTTGGCAGGGGCACTGATGATTTCTGAACACCAGCACCACACTAAATAAATCTTCTGGCCTGGAATAGTCCCCAGGTTACATTTCCCCCTCCCCTTTAGCTGACACTGAATTTTTACAGTCTAACACTGTCATTATCACCTCTGTGAACAGCAATTGTACACAGGGATCCCGAAATCTGAGCTCAGGACCTTGGGCTTGGTCACGTGTCAAAAAAAAAAAAAACCCAAAACCCTCTGAACTTGAGCAGAGAACTTAAAACTCATTTCTTGTGCATTTGCATAAACATCAGTTAATTTTTATTGCATTGTGATGCATCAATACCCACTGGGTTTTCAAAGTGCTTTTTAAAAAGTGCTTTTATTACATCAGAATAATAACTCGTTAAAATGTCAATGTTTTTATTCATCTTTGAGTGTGTGTGGGAAAAAGATGGACATTTTAAAAAAAGCAACTTTCAGATTTTTTTTATCAATGAACAGGAATTCTGGCTGTATCTACAATAAATCTGTATCAAGGAGCTTAAAGTATTAATTAGAAAGCAATTAGGCAGTCCCCAGAGAGGAGGTGCTTCAATACCGGATTAATCATGCTGTCAGCAAACACAAAACTGCATTTACCGAGTCTTAATCTCTATTTACAAATTAACTACAATCAACAGACAACCCAGAATTTAATGTTATGGGGGAGTGTGTCTGTTGGAACCCTGGCTGCTGAGAATTTTGGACTTTCTGTGCTGCCAGGCACTGACCCCCAAGAGAGCACTGCATTGACCTGAGCCTGTGGAGAAGCTTCCAGAATGGAATGACAGAACTGGGATTGTGGGTGTGGAGTTTGAATAGAAGTGTGGAATATCACAGGGGGGGGAAACCGAGAGTTTGAGGGTTTAGAATACAGGAATAGATAGAAAGCAAGGTGGAGGTTTTAGGGTGGAGGCTGCTCCTTCTTCTTCACCTTCTTCTCCAGGGGTTTGGGTGGTTTTGTGTCATTGGATAAAAAAGTCCCCATTGCAGGCCATGGGTGGTTGGTTGTTGGGTTAAAAGTGAAAATAATTTAGGTGTCATTTCTGAATTGGACAGTTTATCCTTAAAAGGCCTTGGAGAGAGAGAGACAGGGTCATTTTGTAGCTTTTTAGTGAAATGCTGCAGAACTCAGGGCTTGTAAGACTGTGATATAGATAAGAATTAATAAACATCTGAGCCTGAACACGAAACACTGTCTTGAGCGCTTTCAATCCTGACCCCGACCCAGGCAGAAAAGATAAAAACACAATATATGTCCTTATAAGCTCATTGAGACTGAGTGGGCAGCAGATCTGGGGGTTTTCCATCAGATCTTGAGTGTGTTTTCCCCTTTTTCCAGGTGATCCACTGCAGTGGTTACTTGAAGATCCGCCAGTACATGCTGGATATGTCCCTGTACGACTCCTGTTACCAAATCGTTGGGTTGGTGGCTGTGGGGCAATCTTTGCCTCCCAGTGCAATCACTGAGATCAAGCTCCACAGCAACATGTTTATGTTCAGAGCCAGCTTGGATTTAAAACTGATTTTCCTCGATTCCAGGTAAGCAGCTCTTTCATCTCCAGCATCGAGCGTTCATGTGTTTATGTGCCGCGGTTTCCAAACGGGTCAAAACATCCGTGAAAAAAAAATCCAGCAGTCCAAACTAGATCTGGAGCTCAGAGCCTTCAAAGCCTTTCAGGCAGCTGGATAGACCAATCTTTGTCTGGAATGCCAAGAAATAAGAGCCTGTCCAATTTAACCTGGAGTTACCTTCACTTTTAGGGTCAGCTAAAAGTTTCTTGCTGCGAGGATTGGTTACAGGAGCAGTGATAGTTTTTTTTTACCTGAAAGGACACAAATTTTATCATACAAAGCCAGCAAAAGAAAGGAGGATGTACCAAAAAAAACCCAAAAAACCAACCACAAAAGTGGAATACTGAGATCAAACAACTGGCTGGGGTCATCCAGAAAGCTTTTGAGAGAGCAGTAAGGAAAGAGAGTTCTGTCTTTTAGTGTAATGCTTTAACCATGAAACCAACACTAGTAATAGAGTTGTTAAAATGGGAATTAATTCCATTGGCTACTACACACGAAAGCAGGACCTTCTTAAACAAAATTATGGGAAAAACAGCTGAGGAAGGAGAGCTCTGCCTCCACTTTAACTGATGGAGCTCAGATGAGCACAGAACCAGAACTGAAATTCATTTCTCTGGTTTTGGAGCAGGTACCTTGTAGGACACAATGCTTTGTCCAGTGCACTCCAGGAGACCTTGAAAGGAAAATCCCAAATACACAAAGTACTGACAAGATGATCATTCTTCAAAAATCCTTTCCTGTGGGTCCCACATTCCCCATTTCCCTAGCGGGCTGGATTTGCAGGGAAAACATTCATGCAGTGAATGTGTGAGAAACCCTCTGTATCAAGAGAGTGGAGGTCAACCATGCCAGAAGAGGCTTTTCTGCGTGCTCAGCCCAGGAGACAGTGGCTCCATCAGCTGCTGGGACACAAAGAACTCGTTGTTTCTGGAACCCTTCCTCATTTTTTGGCACGTGTTGCTTTGTGCCGCGGCTACAAAGGAGCACGAGGGGTTCAGCAACACGTCCTTGCATGTGGGGAAAAGGAAATGATGTGCCTGGGAGGAACTGCCTGGAGACAGAAGTGTCTTCAAAGGCCACAGAACAAGCAGAGGTGTTGACAGGAGCAGGGATAGACCCAGAGCTGTTGCAGAGCTGTGTTTACCAAGGAGCAGATGGGTGTCATCCACACATGGGACAAGCAGGGGAATTGAGCTTCACCAAAGCCTTTTGCTCTCCCAGCTGAGCAAACCAAAGTGTATTTGCTGAAAACAGGGGCATATTAGGAGTTAGAAAAAACTGGTTTCAGGCTTGGCTCTGGTTTCCGTACAAGGGGGTGGATCTTGAGATGTAACAGTCACAGCAGACAGCATGAAAGCCATGGGAAGGAGCAGCTCAAAATCCCTTTCTGGCCACCTGACACGTCATAAACCACTCAGGAGTTCATCCACTGAAGTCACTAGAAGGAGAAGCCAGTCACTTCCCTCCAAAGTGAGCTGCTCCCTCTGATTTTTGTGGTGCATTCATTGCCAGGGGGTTTAAAAGACTTTGAAGAACTCAGGAGAGCAGAACTGATCACTGGGGTGAGCTCTGCTTTCTCCTGTGTGTCCTGTCACCTGCACAGCACAACCTGGAGAGCCCAGGCTGCTTGAGGGATTGATTTGATGTTTAGGAAGTAAAACAGCTGAGTTTATTTCCAGATTCAACCTTTTTCAAAATTTGGGTGTCCTAGGAACTGTCAATGATGGTTTTTGTGTCCCCAGCTTCAAAATGAGACTGCACCTTTGGGAAAATGAACCCCTGGCTTGTGTTTGTGGTGCTTTGGCTGGGTTTGGATGAGCTGTGTCTGTACTCACCAGAGGGGCAGGAAGGAGCTGCCACCCTGCTTTTAAGTGCACTGAAGTCAGAAGGAAAATTGAAACCTCAGCAGGATCTTCCACCAGTATTTCATGATCCTGATTGGCTTCAGTGAGGATTTGGGATGAGCACACACTGCAGAGGAGGAACACAAGGATCTATTCAAAGGCATTTTGATGTTGTTGTCCTTCAGAAGAATCCAAGCCCTCAACCCTCTCAAGCAGAACGTCCTCAGTCTCTGTGGGGTCCACTGGGCTGGTTAGAGTCAGGGTATGAGTACAGAAGATGCACAATAGTCATACAATTTTTAAAAAACTAATCAAAATGTGCATCATCAATATCTATAGTGACAGGTATTGCTTGGGACCCCCTGTTCATTTCTGTGGACACTCCTGTGTTGTCTCTGTGCTGTGCATCCTCACCAGTGTAAAGTTCAGACCAGGAACATCCTTTGGAAGTCCATGTCCTGACCATCCCGCCTCAGTTCATGGCATGAAGAAGCTTGGGGCATTTAAACTGGATTCCTTCAATCTAAACTGGAGGACAACCTCCAAGAGCACCCTAGGACACTCCAACTTTAATAAATATTTCAGTCCCCAGCCCTAGGCTAGAGCTAGTCCCAGGTAAAACTCCTGCAATCAAATTATGCAGATGCCTCTGCTGCTAGAGAAGATCCTCAGCAGGGACAATTTTACTGTCACCTGCTAAGGGATTGTGTCTCTTGTTAATGTGGACATTCCTTACTGTTCTGCCTTTTTTAGGCAAAGAAAGGCCAGGACATCACAAGTCTTGACCCCAACCCTGGGTAAACAAGCCACAATTTGGCTGAGTGGCACATTGTACTTTAAGGACTATTTTTTCCTCAACTAAATAAAAAAAAGTCCATTTGAAACATGAAGTTTGATTCTTCAGGTCTGACCCAGTGTAAGTCTGACCTCTGAATTCGATTCTTCAACATCTGCAGAGATGCTGCTGTTTGAATTTGTTCCATTCTTCTACTTCTGGGTTGTTTTTTTGTTTTTTTTTAAAGTCTTGCTTCAGCTTTCCTTTCCTCACCCTGTGGTCTTCACACCTCCTTGTCTTTCCACATTCTCAGCTGGAATAAGCTCCTGCTTTTTTCTCCTGTTAGGCACCAGCCTGGATTTATTCACAGGCCATGATCACATGTGGCCCAACACACCTTCTACACTCATAGCTTTGCAAAAGCAAATGAAAATGTGTCAGCAGCCCACAAGAGAGGTTTTATTGTTTCACGAGCAGCTCCTCGAGTAGAACTTTGTGCAAAGGATCCTGCATGGCAGTGGCAAAAGCCCAAGGTGGAAATCAGTAAAAGAGCTCTTTTTTCCTGCCTGGGTGTACCAGAGAAAAGCTGCACCTTGCTTTGGCAGGGCTGAAAGGGTTTCTTTTCTTGTAAAGGTGAGGTTTCTGTTTCCAAACCTAACATTTCATCCCGCAGCTTTCAGGCACTGATTTGTTGGCACAATCAAATGTTGGGTCAATGAAATGGAATATTCCTCGAGATTTTGTTTATTGCAGATTTTTCCTTTTCCAGGGTCACAGAATTAACTGGATATGAACCCCAGGATCTGATAGAGAAAACCCTCTACCACCATGTCCACGGCTGTGACATTTTCCACCTGCGATACGCTCACCACCTGTGTAAGTACCTGGGCTGGAGGCACAGGAGGGACCTGGAGCTGCTGGAGAGAGCCCAGAGGAGGCAGCAGGATGAGCAGAGGGAGGGAGCAGCTCTGCTGGGAGGAAAGGCTGGCACAGCTGGGATTGTTCACCTGGACAGGAGAAGCTTTGAGGTGACCTAGTGTCACCTTGCAGGGCCTGGAGGAGCCCCAGGAGAGAGACAATTTCCAGGGGATGGAGGGACAGGACACAGGGAATGGCTTCAAACTGAAAAATTCCAGATTTAGATCAGATAGTAGGAAAAATTTCATCCCTGAGAGAGTGGGGAGGCCCTGGAGTAGACTTCCCAGAGCAGCTGTGGCTGCCCCTGGATCCCTGGCAGTGCCCAAGGCCAGGCTGGACACTGGGGCTTGGAGCAGCCTGGGACAGTGGAAGGTGTCCCTGCCATGGCAGGGGTGGCACTGGGTGGGTTTTAAGGTCCCTTCCAACCCAAACCATTCTGGGATTCTATGGAATATGTTGAGTACAGTGAGAAGTTTTGCAGACAACAAGCAGCATGCTGGAAAGCAGAAAAAAGTCTTTTCCAAGTCTTGACTTGAGACAGATTTTCAAAAGTTCTTGGCTATCACTTAAGGAAACCATTAATTCTGTAAATACAGCTCAATATGCTGGGCTTCAGAAAAGAAAAAAAAACAACACCCAAACCAACTTATCTGGCCAGTTTTTGTACTTAGGGGATCCAGGCTATTTTGAATATTTGGAATTGATTCTGGATGGTGATTTCTTGAAGGAACAGTAAACCAAAAGAGCAAGTAAATGAGAGGGGAAATTCTGAACTTCACTAGCCTCTCCTGTTAAAACAAAAACTATGCAGCAGCTCTGCATTCCTCTGAAATATGTTAGTAATAATCATCCTGTGTTTGAAGGGAATGTAATCCCAAAAACTCCTTGGAGGGACATTCATTAGTAGCATGTGGATGAGGTTCGGAGAATGGATTGTCAGGAAAAAAATGACACATTTAATAATTTCCTATCTTCCAACAGAGTCACTAATCATATCTTCAAACATCTGGATCTGGGAAGGAGTTCATTCAGTAGCACATTAATTTGAAAAGCAAATTGAGGGAATGGCTGAACTCTGGATTTGGCTCTGTTTGCTGCAACCCATATGAGGCAAAGATGACATCCAAAAACCAATGTCAGGGAATTTTTTTTCCAGATTGCTCCTGTAGGCTGGAAGCAGCCAGAGTCAAATCCTTCTTTTAGGCTTCCTTCTTCTCTTAGTGTGTGCTGCTGCTGAGGATCTGGAATATCAAGGAGGTTGTAGCTGTGTTTGGCAAGTCCAAGCTGAAAATGCAAGTGCTGAATTCTGCTGGTGGCAGGGTGTGCTACACCTGGGAAAGCAAAATCTGATCTTTACAGTGAGTTCAGATTTACCAAAACATTATTGAACACTCTGGAATTGGAAAAAAGAATGACCAGGGCACATGGAAAATCCAGTCAGGGACACCCTCTCTGTACTGGTGTCATCTGCACGAGGATGTGACTGTTGACCTGTTCAGAATAAACTCAGAATTTCCACCAGACTGTTTGAAATACTTCATCAACCAGCACGGAGATGATGCCACCACAGCCACAATCACCTCTGGAAAACAGCTTTCCACTTTAGAGTAGCAGGATGGATAATTCTGTGGCTGCCAGTTTGATCCATGTACGACTGGAGTTTTAAATTAAGAGACAAATCATGTTCACTGAATTACCCACCACATCCTTCCACTAGGAAAAAAAAAAAAGTCCCTCAGCCAAATAGGATACTAAGAGCAGTTCTGTAGATTAAAGATAAATCACTGTAAACTTTAAAAACAGAAGAAAAATGCGGGCCATGCATAGGAATTTATGAAAGCAGATAAATCTCAAGAAGCAGAAAATAATGAGTAATGCTTGGGCAGCAGTGGGAACAGTGCAGGGTCATGGTTGGAATACCAAGTAATGGGAATTATTAAACCAGATGTAAAGTGCACAAAGTCCCTCTGGGGAGCACTGTGAGAGCTCCCCCAGCATCCATCAGCAAATGTCTCAGGAACATGAACAGTGAAAGGCTGGCAGGTTTGTTGTACCATTCTGTAAAGCAATCTGATGATGAAGTGTCACCTGATGCAGAAATCCAAAGAGAAATATCTTACACCTAATAAGGGTATTAAGGGAAAAAAAAAAAATATAAGCAACCCTAAACTAGGATAACCATTTGCTTTTTTTAAGAGGAAAAAAATCCCAAACTGAAGACCTGAAGCAGCTGAACTCAGAGTGAGGCAGCACAAGGAATAAAACAAAGGAAACAGTGAGGGGAACAAGTTAAGAGGGATAGAACAAGAACATCAAGCTAGGAGGGAAATGTAGATGTGAATATTTGCCTAAGGTGCTGGCAGCAAAGCGAGTTTCCTGCTTGAAACATTTGATTGGCTTCCAGCTCCAGGAAAACACTTGTGGCGTTTGAAGCTGTGTTATTGATTTCCAGAGCCCCTTTCATACACACAGTGTTTGTCCTGAAATGTGGCCACACAAATGAGGAGGCCCTGCCCGAGGATCCTGCACTCTAAAATACAGGACAGAGTTCCAGTACAGACAAAATATCTTTGTGCCCTCAGAGAAATCCCTGTTTGTAGCATTGTGAGGGGATTTTGGGCATCCCACGCGTTGCAACATCCCTGCTCTTCCCACAGGAAATTGAACAGGATTCCGGTCTCTGTGTCTTGGCCCAGCCCAGCTGGTGTCCCCACCAAACCCTTCTCCTGCTCCCTGGAAGTCACCCTATGCATTTGTAGGGTTGTTTCACAGAAAAGCACAGTTCCACCATCTCTGGTGTTGGGTCTGCCTCTGCTTTGCCAGCACTCAAACCTCCTGGCAGAGCAGCACCAGATTTTAAGAATTAAA
>VZRH01005583.1:138640-152148 GCA_013397555.1 Urocynchramus pylzowi | reverse complement strand
AAAAAAGGCATGAGGAAACACGGTGACATTTACTGAGCAAAGCTGGAGGGCAGTGAGGGACAAACTGGTGAGTTCCACGAGTCCCAGTGGCCAGGAAAATCCCCTCCATCCCCTGCCGTGCTTCGGTGTCCCAGATAAAGCTCTGGTGCCAGGGAGAAGCCAAGTTCCAGATCTTATTTTTGTTATTTTATAGTGTGCAGCAGAAGGAAACGAGAGGTGTTATATGCAGAGGTTTATATGAAGAACATTTTTTTTTTCCTTGACCCCTCCTTAAAATAAACTCAAGATTTTTTTTTTTTTAAATCATTATCATAAAATATGCATTCTAGTTTAGGGTTTTTTTGACAAATTGTGTGAAACTTTGCATCAACTCTCCACCCAACCCCCTGACAAATGGACTTTGTTGAGAGAGTGGTGATTTTGAGCAACCACAACACAGCTGTCCTACCCAAACAGGGAAAAAAGCTTATTTATTAATTACCAAAAAGTTTTAAAACTAAATAAATCAACCCTACATTTGATTTATTTAACACAGATTTCAGTGTTCTGAGATTGCTGCCACCACCATTTATCTTGACAAGGGACAATATGACAAATTAATAGGTACAAAGATAGGTATTACAGGGTTACAGGTCTTGTCATGGCAAATTGGGACAAATTATGGAGCAGGAACTAATTCCCCACAAATAAGAAAAGGAAACTCCTAAATCCTGTGTTTCCCTGAGTATTCTGGGGGAAGCCTGTGCAGATTTTCAACCCAGCCAGTCACAAATACATCTTAATAACAGCACCAGAAATGTTTGCTTTATAGTCAAGAGAATAATGAATATTTCTGCCTTATTTTGAACTTACCAGCAGAATTGTGAGCTTTGAAAGGTCCAGCTCTTAACACGCTGAACTTCCTCCAGCATAAATCCTGTTGTCAGCACAAAGGTAGGGCTGGAATTCCCTGGTTGGAGCACTTCACAAATCCCAAACAGCACATTTGAAACACTCACATTTGGCCCAGCCAGCCAGGAACAGATTTTCACCCCTTTATTTTTAATTTTTTGCAGAGGATGGATTTGTGTGAGTTTAACAGACAACACTCAGCCCATGGTGGTTTTCAGCCATTTCCTCAAACATTGTGAGTGGATAAAACAACAAAAGGCTCCCTAAACAATAAATGTGGCTCTAGTTCTCACTCAGCTCCATTTCTTACCCCAATTCAAGCTTAATTCAGAATTTTTCAAACTTTTTCTCATCAGACTCTAAAGAGAACTTCACTGAAAAACCTTGAGCACCCTGGGATAGTGGAAGGCTCCCTGGATGAGCTTTAAGGTTCCTTCCAACCCAAACCATTCTATAATTCTCTGAAGAAAATTCTTACCTGGTTTGTGTAATATGGAAAAAAAAAACTTGCTCATGGATTGCACCTTGTTGGAAAAATCATAATGCAATACTCAGTCCTAAAAATTCCATGTTCTCCATCTTTTCTATGCAGCAATAATTCATCCCAGAATGGTCTGGGTTGAGAGGGACCTTAAAGCTCATCCAGCAGTTCCAAGCCCCTGAAATGAGCAGGGCATTTTCCATTAGAATACAGTAATAAAGTTATTTCCTTCTGGGTATGAATATTTATTGCTATGAGTACACAAAAATGCTTTAAAAGCAAAGGCTTGAAAACAGTTTTCAGTATTTTTTTTCATTGCTTCCTATTAAAGGCTAACAGAGAAACCTTTATTATCAAATTAATGTTCACTTGAAAATGAACTTGAACTGAACACTCTCAGTTGTTGCTTCCAATTGCATGAAAAATACATTGTTTTGTGCTAAACAGAACAAAAAAAAGCCAAATCAGTGATTACAAAAAAAAGCCAAAACGGAACCAAAGCAGCACAGTCACTCCCTGTGTAACCTCAGTTTTTTCAGTGCTGGAGGAGCTGGCAAGTCTCCAGAAAAGCTGTAAATGTGGATTATAATCATGCTGACCCCATAAATCAAAGGCAGGAGACACCAGTTGCTTTCCCAGTGGCCGTGGCTCAGAGCCCTCCCAGCCCCTGCTCCTCATAAACGACCCCAACTCCTGAAAAGAAAATTATGCCGAGACTCCTGGGTTAATTTTGTTCAATTAAATTAAACCCACGCCCCACAAAGGAGCCACTGGCATGGTTGGCATCATTAAAAAGAAACCTGATGCCCAACCTCTCCTGCTGCACTTTCTCCCTCATTAGTGGCACTGCTGCATTTGGGTGTTCCTGGAAGTCCTGCTTGCTATAAAAACACAAAAATTGGGCTTTGCTTGAGAAAAACACCACTGATATTTTTCAGCTCGAGATTTTTCCACCTTGTTATTCCCACTTCCAGGCTTTATTCCAGCAGCCTGAGCAGAGGAGGTGTTCCATCATTCTCCCCCAGGTGTTTTAGGGGAGGTGATGCCCAGGCACAGGAAATTTCCCTGCGAGGCAAAAATGAACCAATTAAGAACTCACAGCTGATAATGCAGGGGAAGGTGCAGAAAAGATGGCAAAAGCAAATGTGGGAAGGATTTTTTTTTTTCCTGCCACTCTCCAAGATTTAAACAGCAATTCCATGTTCCCATCTGGGAGTAAATTACATTGGGAGAAAAATAGGATTTTTTGGTCAGTTAAATTACAGATGTTCTCAACAAAATAAAAAAAGAACAGGGCACTGCCATCACAGTGGCAATGTTTTAATAATGAAAAATGGTTTTAATAATGAAAAAACCCCAATGGCACTGAAGGGGCATGTGAATTGAAATATATTATGAAAAATAACCTCATTTCTCTTTAGTATTTGAGCCACAGCTTTGTAGTGAGTTTTAAATTCACAAGATTTTAACTCTCAGAGGAGTTCAGACCTGGCAAGAAAATCATGGAAAATGGGAGGAAGAGAGTAAAAGAGGGAATATTTTACCAAAATAATAGAAAATTTGGGTTGGGAGGGACTTTCAAGATCTGATTCCAACCACCTGCCAGACAGGGAGTCTTCCACCAGACCCAGGTAAAGCTGGAAAAGTGAATCCCATAGTGGGGTCTCCAAGTTTTGGAAGTGGTGCAATGGAAATAAAACAAGGTGATAAAGGCACAGATCTGTCCCCAGCTCTCTGTGCCCTGGGATTTGAAAAAGGTAATTTAAGGAAATTCAGCACAACAGGTGCAAAATTGGGGAATTCACCACTGGAAGTGCCAATGAATGGGAAATCTGCCAGAATTTCTCCAGAAATCTCAAGACAGGATATCAATTCTTTTTTTTTTTTTCCAGCATTTCAGTCACACTTCAAAAACGCCACAGAGGAAATGTTGTTATTCCATTTTTTCCTGAAGGTTAGATTTTGCTTTTTTTTTTTTAATATGATGCAGATAAAAGCTATTTGGCAAGCGTAGGTGAAGAAGCACGCAACCCAACCAACCTATTCAAGCTCAGAATTATATATGTATTCCCTAAAAATGTAAAGCATTTTTGCTTATTTATTATGTAAAACAAAACTGTTAAAATGTTAATAAAATCCTGTAGCCAAAGGAAAACTGAGTTGAATTTCTCTTTTTTTAAAAAATACAAACCAAAGCATTTCACAAGGGACAATGGTGCATATTTGAAAATTTATTTCGACTGTGACACGTTCTGTAATTGACAATTAATGTACTATAAAACACACAGAGATTTTTTTAAAATTTATTGTATTTTTGCCACCTTGCATTTTAAATGAAGACACTTGGAAAATGCAAATAGCACAGAATCACTAATGAGATACTCAACACTTGACAATTCTTCCCTGCAGTTCTTTCTTCTCCATCATTTTTTGACCTCTGCCCTTTCCTGGGCCCAGATTTAATTTCTTTGGTGTCTGATCAAGGCAGTGCATCCCCACCACCACTTAGACATGCAAATGTTTTTATCAAACCTGTTACCCCCAGGAACCAGCACAAATCTTTCCCATGATAGATATTTTGATTGTAGAGATCTCCAAAGAGTTGCAAAAAGTAATTTTTTTTTCAGGCTGCTGATGCAGCTGAATCAGAGAAAGCAAAGAAACGAATTTTTGTACAGTGAAGCAGCAGCATAAAGAATTAAATGCTTTAATATTATTTCCAGGTAATAGCCCTTGATTTGTTGGATATATTAAAAAAAAAAAAAAAAAAAGCTCTGAAGTCTTATAAAAGCTTTACTAGAAGCAGGATGTGCTGCCTGGACTCTGAAATGTGAAGTACATTATTACTTTTTCAAACCTTTGGAAGCAGCTTTGTTGCTGACTGGGCACGACCCACCCTGGACTCACACACGTGCCAACACACCCAGAAGTTTTCCTATCAATAAACAACCCCCACAAATGTTTTCACCATGAGAAATGTTCTACCAGAGCCCAGCAGAAAAAAAAAAAAAAAAATTAAGTCCCAGAAATAGGGACATGGTAATAAATGGGTTTTTTGAAAGCACTTCATCAAGAAAATAGTTTAAGATATGACCTCAGCCTCACAATGGAAGAGGTGTTTTACTAATCCAGACAGCTGAACGAAATGAAACATTTTCAGTGCATTATTCCTGGGCCTGGAGCTGGCTGGATCTCTCCAGCCCCACATCCAGGGACACCCCACACCACATTTGTCTGTCACACACGGAGAACAAGGAAAACAAGGATTTTCCTGCAAAAATGTTGTGGCTTTCTGGGCGCGCCACGTTCGGCAGAGGAGGAGTCAGACTCCACCTGACAGAGAGTCAGGGACTTCTCCAGGGACTGCTCCTTGTCCCACGGGAATTCTCCTTGTCTTTGGTTCTTCCCAAGGGAAAGCAACAAATCCTTCATCCAAATCCAGGCTGGAAGGCTGAGACACCAGAAGAGGCCACAGAAAAGGCAGAGTGGCTCCCACAGTGGCTCCCACAGCACCCCCCGTGCTCTGGCACACCCAGCTCTGGGCAGCTCTCCCTTGTGGCAAGGAAATTCCACTCCAAGTTTCTTCCCAATGCAAAAGTTTTGGGAATAAGCTGACAACTCCCAGTGAGAACAGAATCAGCTCATCACTAAGGCAGCTACAAAAGGACCAACAGCAACCAGGAAATGTTGCAGCACTTAAAAAAACCTAAAAAATCCCTCTGCTGCTGCTCAGCCACTGAAGCTTCACAGACTCATTCTGCCCTTCCAAAATTCCCATGTTTTATCCTTTTCCCCATCTTTTTTTGTCCCCAGTGAAGTTTTAAGGAAGCTTTTAGGAAGCCCCTCAAACCCCATCCTGAGGCACGACCTGGTTGTTCAATCTCTCCAGGCACTTCCCAGTCTGTGTGGAACATGAACAAAACCCAAAAGGTGCTCCCTACAGGCAAATCCTAAAGCTGAGACAGTCTTAGCTACAAATTCTGGGTTAAGGTGAAGTTTTGTAAAACTCTGTGGTTGGAAAAGCAGCACCACAGCTCTGCTTTCCTGCAGTTTGCTCGTGAAGGAAAAGGCAGAAAATAAATGAGGATGCAGCAGGAAGATGTGAGTGTGCATCTGCAGACCCATTTTTTATAGACCTATATATAAATATATGGTTTCTTCTTTTTATTGAAGCTTTATTAAGCCAGACTCGAGTCTCATTTGATTACAACATGCATTAATATTGAATTCTGATATCAAAGGCAGCTGCCAAACCTTCTCAGCCCAAAGCAGTTTTGAAAGCATCTGGTGGGGAAAAGCTAAACTTGGTGTATCATTTTAATTATGGCAATTAACAGCTGTGTGTGTGCAGTTCTAGGAGATGCTGGTGTGCAGCCTCACCTGATTTGGATCATGGAGGGAAAAAAAACCCAGCAGGGTTTGGACAATCAGGACAAATCTTCTGTGAGATGGAGCATAAAATCCTAAATTTAACAAGGACAATTTAATTTCTACTTTTGCTGCCAAACCACCTAAACCCTAATATGTGAAGATTGGTCAAAATTACCATTACAGGCAAGTTTCCTTGTTTTAAGACTTCTTGGCTTTGGGGCTGAAATAATCTAAAATGTTTGGATTGTTTATGAGCTGAACTTTAACCTAAAAACCCCGTTTCTGGCTAGAAGACAGTAGTTTCCTTTCTGGGAACCAATCTGGCTGATCCACCATGAAAAAAAAGAAATTAAGGTGGCCACATCACACCTGGGACAAGCCTGGTTGGCACAGAATTGTTTGGGGAGCTGTGGTGGCCAAGTCTCCTTGGGAGAAAACCCCACCAAGCTCCCACGTGGCTGCTCCAGGAGAATTCCCAGGCTGCTCCCCCCACCTGGAAATGTGCAGGCAGCCCCAAAAATGAGCTGCTTTTGGGTCAGCAGGTGCTAAGGCTCTTGCTTTTAGTGCTTAGCAGCAAAACCAGACACTGGCTTGGGAAAGGGGGTGACAAAAGGGCTATGGAAGAGAATTTGGACACAGGGGAACGGTGTGATTTCTCTTTCTCACTGCAGTAGTTGTTTGCAGCAGGGAATTTGATTTATTCCCTTTATTTATTCACTTAACGTCATTGAAATAATTATATAATTACCACTAAATTGTAAATTAATTACAGGTTCCATCCCCTGAGATGGGATTCTACAATAACCTGGGTGTGACACTGCTCCAGTGGGTTTTTCTTCCTGAAACCTCTTGGAAAACCATGATTTAAAGGACAGATGAGATGATTTACTCAGATCCAGCTGACTGAGGAGAGCAGAGTGCAAACCACTTGGATAACCAAGCACAGTTCCTAAGTGCTGATGGAATACTCTCCCAAAAACTCAAGGCAGCCATTAAGAGTTGCAGACCTGAGATCAAAGCACAGGTTGGTAAATCATTGTAGAGGTCTACACAGAGAAGAACCAAATCAGCAAGGATCTTCACTCAGACCTGGAATTAAGCACAGTGGTGATCCCAGCAATTCAGGAATATGTGATATTCCAGCTGGTTTTAGTGCAGACAACACAGAAAAACAGAATTTAGTTAAAAAAAACACCAAAGTATAAAAGCAAATATTGCCCTGCACTGTGCTAAATCACACAGAAACCAAAAAAAAGGAAATGTTGAGTCACTTCAGTCTCTCCAGGACAGGGTGAAAATGAAGAGAAAGTTCTGTTCACCACAAATACTCCTTTGCAATCAGACTCCTTGCAAAGAACAGATCCTTACAAAGAATGGCAACAGAGGTGTGCTTCAAAGTTAATGAAAAGAATAGAGGCCTTCAGCTGTGAGATCACCACCTCTTTTCAGCTGCTGACGTTACCCACGGCAAACACAAAGCAGAAAATCAGAAGGAAAAATCAAACTTTCAGTTACCCTTCCCACCTTGGACAGGCTGAGGAGACAGTGCCCAGTACTAAAGAGTTCCTGTCAGTGCTTGGGGACGATGAGGTTCCTCAGCATGTCAAAGGAGTTGCCATCAGGGTGCACAGACTCCACGCCCTTGCCCTCCTGGTGCACCTGGAGGTATCCATAGTCATCGATCCCAACAATCCAGGCCACCGGGCCCTCCTCGCTGCCGAGCCGCACCTGCTTCCCACTGAAACAGAGGATTCTGTCAGCAGCTGCCCTGGCCTGGAAATGCAGGATGTACCTGGGGCTGTGTGTTCTGTCACCACCTGTCAGAGCTGGGGCAGTTCTCTGCTGGGCACTGGGCAGTTTTTCCTTTATCTCTCCCACAGCCAACCCTCCCTCCAGGAGATCTCTGCTGTCCATGGCCACTGAGTGTCCCTGCAGGGCTGATCAAATTCCATCATCCCATGGGAGAGGCTCTGCCCAGGGGAGGAGCCAAGCATTCCTACCTGGATCCAATCTGACTTTGGGAACACCCCAGCAGCCTTTGCCCCCTGCATTCCCAGAGGAGCAGCTTTCTTCTCCCCTGCATTCCCAGAGGGAGCCCAGGCCCATCTCCAGCAGCCCTGGAGCTCCAGAGGAAAACTCCAGCCTTGTCCAGGATCCCTGCTCCAGCAGAGCCACAGCTGGCACTGCAGGAGGGCTGAGCCACCCTGGGATGGGACTGTGCCACCAGCCTGACCCACAGCTGGCACTGCAGGAGGGCTGAGCCACCCTGGGATGGGACTGTGCCACCAGCCTGACCCACAGCGTGCCAGGGCCTGCTCTCACTCTGGCACTGTTGTTTTGTGTTACTGCATTGTTTATTTTTTTCCCCTACTAAAGAACTGTTATTCCTATTCCCATATCTTTGCTTGAGAGCCCCTTAATTTCAAACTTATAATAATTCAGAGGGAGGGGGTTTACATTTTCCATTTCAGGGGAGGCTCCTGCCTTCCTTAGCAGACACCTTCCTTGCAAACTAAGACAGCAACTCATGGACACTGAGCAATTAAAACTGATGCCTTAAGATTTCAGCTTTTCTGTTTTTCCAATCCTGTACTGCATTAGTGTGTAACTCTAAACCTCTTATAAAGTGTGAGTTATTGTCTTCACATTTTGGTCAGACAAAACAATCTCCCTAGGCCTGAGATCCAAGGACACCCTACAGCCTCAGGCCCTGAAAAGTAGAAACTTTGTAGTAAAAAAAAGTGAATTGGGAGGGAGCAAACTGGGGGTTAATGACTTCATTACCTGAAGCTGTAATTGGAGAATTAACCCCTGACATGTAAATGGACCAAACTTAAAATTGCCTGGAAAACTCGTGACCATTGTCCAGGTTGGGTGAGGCCTCAGGGAGGCCTCTGACTGCCCAAGGTGTATCTGTGGAGGCCTTTAATAAATACCTGCTCTTATTCTCTTAACCTTGTCTAGCCTCTGTTCTAGGGAGCCACTCCAAGGCATCAAAATCACCTCAGAGGACTCATCAGAATCATTAAAAGGATCATGGAATGCTTTGGGTTGGAAAGGACTTTAAAGAACATCCGACTCCAACCCTGACACCTTCCACTGTCCCAGGCTGCTCCAAGCCCTGTCCAAGCTGGCCTTGAGCACTCCAGGGATGGGACAGCCAGGGTTTCTCTGTACCCTCACAGGAAAGGCTTCACCCCCTAACAGAATATTTCATTTCCCTCCTCACTGGTTCTTTACACAGAATGACTTTCAGCAGCATTTTCTGCCTGCTTTAATTTCCTTTTGTGGAATGAACAGAGTTGGAGTTAATCCAAACAATCTATTGTTTTTTCCTCCTAAAAGTACAGCAGCTTCATCCATCTCAAACCAAATCATTCCAAATTCCTTTGTTTGGAGATGATACATGTAAAATACCTGGAAGCATTTTTTAACTCATGCTAGTCACTGATTTATTATGTGCTACTTTAATTCTCCCTTAAAAATGTGCATCCTGCTTGGGAGCATATTTTAAATTATTCACTCATTTTAAAGGGAATTTTGTGGAAAAAGACAAAATATCCATGAGTTTTTCCACCAATTTTCTTAAAAGAAAGTTTGAGAATTCTTACCTGTGTACCCAATACTTGTAGTACTGGGGAAGAACTCCATTGGGCCCCTTCTCCTGAAAAATCTCAATGAGCCTCTCCAGCACAGTCACAGTCCTTGCAATGAGACAGTCTGCACTCAGAGGCTTCAGCTCTGTCCCCTCTTCCCTGTTAAACTTTGCAATGAGGTCATTGATGCAGATGGTGGGGTTGCTGTTATTCACATTAAATCCAAAGCCTGGAGAAGACAAAGAGAAGGACACAATCAAAGAGACAAGCTCTTTGTTGCCACCACAGCCAGCACTTGATTCACCTGCTCCCTACAATTATCCCTCAGGATGGCTCCCAGAGCTGGTTTCATCCAGTCTCTTACAACTTGGAATCTTCTTACTCCTGTAATTACAATTCTCAGCTCACATTTTGCTCCTTGCCCCCAAAATGCCTCCTCAGAATTACAGAGGCAAATCCAGCAGAGCCTTTCAAGCACACCCCATCCCACCAGTGAGGGCTGGGAGAGGATAAACTGCACCTTGGTTCCAAAACCATCCAAGTGAGACATTCTTCTACTCCCTGGAAGGTCCTCAGCCCACTCAGAGAACAACTGATCCCACCCTAAGATGGAGTTTTATCTCCCAGTCTAAAACTTAGCTCAGAGACCTTTCTGTTTCCTGCAGTGAGCTGAGTGCCCTTTCCAAACACCCAGACTTTTCACTCAGCTGATAAGCCTTGTTTGGCTTGCTCAGGAAAGCCCAGAAGATTTGATTTTAACTTTGCAAGACTCCAGTTTGCCTAATCTATCTCACCACAGCATATCCTTTAGAAGCCTCAAGCCTCTCACTGAGATTTCTCCAGCTGGAATTCCCAAATTCTGAGTTGGCAGAAAGCCTCCCTTGTTCAAATATGGCTCTTGGGGCCTTTTCTGCAGCCTGCTGAAACAGGCTTCGAGGGATGTAAAGAAGTATATTGTATTACCTGTTTATTTTTTTCTCCTAATAATTTGGGTTTTTTTTTTCTTCCCTCAGACATTTGGGATAAAACTCCCTGTCTGTCAATCAGGTTTGGGCATGATGCAGCTCCATCTGCAAGGAGGTGCAGATGTCTTGATTTGTAAATTTGCTGTTAATAATTCATAATTTATATTAACTTTGAGAAGGATCTCTTCAGCAAAAAGGAGTTTTGGATTTTTAACAAGTCTGGGAATGCACACAAACAAGGCATGGTGATCCCAACACACCAGTCCTGTGGAAAGGAGCTGAAATGGGTTACTGGAAAGAGATAAAGGAAAATGAGCTGGAAAATGCAACGAGCTGTGCCAGCAAATCCCAACTCAGCCATCTGTGCTCCAGTGTGAGGGAACAGAGACACCATGGCCACCGAGGGGGTCACAGGGTCTTGGGGTCCATCAGCAGCCTCAGCACCACTGCTCAGAAACCCAGAAAGTGGGACACAACAGCCACCCTGGGACGAGGAGCTCAGCTGAAGCCCCAACACCTGGGAACAAACACAGCAAAGGGGAAAAGGCAGCCAGGAAATTTAAAACCCACGAGGTGCTCAGGGCTCTGGGGGCACCTCTGCAGTGTCCACGAGAGAAGTGAGCATTCAGCAGTGCCCCTGCAGTGCTGATGTGGCTGATGGATGTTCCAGTGGTGGATCCATGAGGATCTGGACGTGCCTGAGCAGAGGCAGAGGAGTGTTTGCTGGTCACGCTCGCTGGCTGTCCCCTGCATTCCACTGGTGCTTGGCTCCTCCGCC
Organism: Urocynchramus pylzowi; assembly: GCA_013397555.1. Taxonomy (NCBI): domain Eukaryota; kingdom Metazoa; phylum Chordata; class Aves; order Passeriformes; family Fringillidae; genus Urocynchramus; species Urocynchramus pylzowi. The sequence continues at coordinate 141,066 of VZRH01005583.1, read as the reverse complement.
TGCTCCGAGTCTGGCCCTCACATTAATGGGGAATATTCTCCTCAGAACTCCTCCTCCAGAAGTCCCAACACCGTAAAGTTCTTCAATTTTAAATTTCAGATTGGAAAAAAAAAAAGGTTTTTTGGTTGGGTTTTGGTTTTTTTTCCAAACTGTGTTTAAAAGTCTCAGCGTGAATTGGGTCATCTGCAAGGCCTGAGCAGTGAAAATGCAGGTTTGTCTTTGGTCTTATTTTCCTGAGCTTCTCCTTGGAGCAGTGAAACCACAGAGATGATCTTTGATTTCCACCATTATCCTCATTTATGGGAGATTCTTAGGAATGCCATGGAAAGAGCGAGTTCAGTGCCTGGAGGTGGCACTCAGTGCTCTGGGCTGGGGACAAGGTGGGCACAGCTGGGACTCCATGGGCTGGGAGGGCTTTCCCAACCTCAGGAACCCTGGGATTCTGTCTAGGAAAGGATCCTGTGGAAAAGGGGTGATGGATCTGACACACCTTTCCTGCTGGGGAAGCTGAATCCCATCACTCCTACTAATACAAAAACTTAAATGTCATGAGGCCCTCTGGGACTCCCAGTGAAACACAGCACTGGAATGATGGAAAAGATCCTTGGATTCATATGGAGCAAGGAAATTTTAATTTGAAAAGCTCCCAGGTGAAAATAGACTGATGAAAATGGACATTTAGCTATACCTCAGATGAATATCAGAGAGAATGAATACAGAAAGTCTCAGTTTGAGTTGGAATATTTTGATGTTTAGGGTAAAAATCAAAAGGTCCAAACCAAACATGTGGAGTGCTTAAGAGATACTTGATATAATGAACTATTTCTGGATGTATTTCTGTTTTCCTTGTGTTAACAGGCTGTAGGAAAACACGGAAGCTGTAAATGGTTGATGGGGCACAGAGAGATTTCCTAAGTTTCTGTGCAATTTCCATTCTGTTCAAGTCGATTATTTACAAAATGAAGGTATAAAATTGAACAGATGATGTCATGTCTGGGCATGTTTCACAGAAGGAGGTGACTTCTTCAACTCTTTTCTTGCTTGCATGACTAAAATCACAGAACTCTGACAGAAACAACACAATGACCACTCCATCTTTGCAGGATATTTTACTTGTGCTACATTCAAGTAGCAAATATCATCTTTTTCTTTACCCTTTTAGACTTGCTAAGGAATTTTCTTTCATTTTTTCAGACACAGCAGAGACAATTACTTTTGGAACCAGAATCTGGAAAGTTTCTGAGCAGATCTGGGATGCTTAGGGAAAAACTTTCTTATCAAATAGCAGGACGATTATCAGACTAGAGATGATACAAACATCTCAAAAACTAAAAAATGAAAAAAAATTACTCTATGTATGCAGCTGTTCTTCTGATTTAAAAGGCATGTTCTTCATTTAACTATTTGTCATGTTACAAAAAATCCATAAATAGGAAAAAAAAGATGGAGTTTTCAGTATATTCCACTGGTTTTGCAATAAATCAAGGAGGACAATTTCCCTCTCCCATGTAATGCTCTTCCTTTGAACTCTACTACACCAATCCAGATGCTTGCATTTATGTTTTACTTGTCAAGCATATGGAATTATTAAGAAGAATGAAAACATTTACTTTTTGTGCTTCCTCTGGATTTATTGTTGTGCTTTATTTCCTTATGCCTGCTGTCATGATTTGTTCTCGTCGTTGCCATTTTTACTGATACAGACACTGATAACAAAATCCTCCAGAAAAAAAAAAACAACAAACCAGCAGCACAGAAAAGCTTCAAAATAGACATTTACCAATGAGAATATGAAATGTTGTTTCAATGAGCGTTGAGTTTACCAGAACTCCACCAATCTTCATCAGATCACTGTAGTAAATATCATTTGGCCACTTAACTCGGAGCTCAATGTCCTAAAGAAACAAAACCAGATATTTAGAGACATTTATGGCTTATTCATCCCTCCACAGCCTAAAGAGAATCATAGAATGGTTTGGGCTGGAAGGGACCTTAAAGATCATCCAGTGCCACCCCTGCCATGGCAGGGACACCTTCCACTGTCCCAGGCTGCTCCAGCCCCAATGTCCAACCTGGAACTGAACATTCCAGGAATCCAGGGGCAGACCCAGCTGCTCTGGGCACCCTGTGCCAGCCCTGCCCACCCTCTCAGGGAGGAAATTCTTCCTAATACTGATCTAAACCTGTAAATTTTCAGTTTGAAGCCATTCCCTGTGTCCTGTCCCTCCATCCCCTGGAAATTGTCTCTCTCCAGCTTTCCTGGGGCTCCTCCAGGCCCTGCAAGGCCACCCTGAGCTCCCCCCAAAGCTTCTCCTGTCCAGGTGAAGAATCCCAGCTGTGCCAGCCTTTCCTCCCAGCAGAGCTGCTCCATCCCTCTGCTCATCCTGCTGCCTCCTCTGGGCTCTCTCCAGCAGCTCCAGCTCCTC
>VZRH01005583.1:125888-138270 GCA_013397555.1 Urocynchramus pylzowi | reverse complement strand
ATAAATCCCTGCTTTATTCTTTAGCTCTGTCCAGCCTCTGCTCTAGCTCAGCCTTCTCAAGGCATCAGTAGCAGCCAAAGAGACAGTGACATCCTGAATTTTGGAAAGGAAATTCAGCAGACAGGAGAAATCCCAGTTCCCAACCACGTAAATTCTTCAGAAATGTCCCAAAGCCATCCCCGCTCTCGGCAGCGCCGCGGGGCTGGAAACACAAACTGAGCTGTGTGACAACGTCCCAGCCCCACAGAGCAGCTTTTGTTGAAACCACAGGGCTGAGCTGAACTTTGCACTGGCTACTTAAACACAAAAAGAAAGCAAATGTGCTTCCTGCAGTTTGAAACACTGCCCATGACTGCTGCATCCCCGGAGGCAAATTATGGGAGGTGCTCCAGGCCTCCAAGAGTCGCATTCCCTCCTATTGTAGGGGATGAAATCTCTTTACAGGATGTGTGAAAGCTGCACCTGGGTCTGTGTCTACTTTCCTGACAGATTTAAAGGCCAGGGAGGAGTCCATGACACGTCCACTGACAGGAAATACTACCTGATTTTGCTATCAAAGCATTCTGAGGGAAAGTATCACCAGCTCCTATTCGTTATGGAAAAGAACTTGGCTCCTTGCACAGGGGAAAGGTTTTCAGGGGACTCTGGAGACATGGGAGGTATGACACAGTGAAATGACAGTGACAAAAGGGCTGCCAAAGGGGGAAACACACACCTGTAAGACACCAGACAGTAGCTCTGTGACTGAAGTGACAACAAGCAGCAAGAACAAGTGAGGCAGCTGGGTGTTCTCATGACTTTGCCACGGAGTGGATTCACCAGGTACCACACAAAACATCACAAAATGAGCTGGAAATGGAGCATGTGCTTGTCTTCCCTCACTAGAAAGAGACTCTGCTGTTCTCAGAATGGGAGAGCAAAGCATCCTCTTGATTTAAAGCCCATTTGCATCCTCAGCATTAACATCTGACAAGGGAAATTCCAACTGAGCCCTCAGATTTGCTCTGGGAGGACCCACAACAAAGGCCTCAGCTGCTGCTGGTTCAGCAGAGTCAGAAATTGTGGCCATCCTAAAAACAATGACTGCCTGATAAACTGAGACATGGAGCTTTTGGAACCAGCCCAGAGGAGGCAGCAGGATGAGCAGAGGGATGGAGCAGCTCTGCTGGGAGGAAAGGCTGGCACAGCTGGGATCGTTCAGCTGGACAGGAGAAGCTTTGGGGGGAGCTCAGTGTGGCCTTGCAGGGCCTGGAGGAGCCCCAGGAAAGCTGGAGAGAGACAATTTCCAGGGGATGGAGAGACAGGAGAAGGGGGAATGACCTTAAGCTGAAAGGGGAAAGGGTTAGGTGGGATATTGGGAAAAATTCTTCCCTGTGAGGGTGGGCAGGCCCTGGCACAGGGTGCCCAGAGCAGCTGGGGCTGCCCCTGGATCCCTGGCAGTGCCCAAGACCAGGTTGGACACTGGGGCTGGGAGCAGCCTGGGACAGTGGAAGGTGTCCCTGCCATGGCAGGGGATGGATTTTTCAGATCTGATTTTTCAGATCCCTTCCAACCCAACCCATTCCATGATTCCATGACTCTGTAGATCTTCCCATTGCTTGTGGCTGCTGCAGTTGGCATGACATGAACATAAGGAAAAGCCTTGCAGGACTTGAGTCTAAAGGGGAAATTCAAGCACTGAGATTTTGATAAATTTTTAAATTTTCTTGCTGTAACGTATTTGATTCTAAACCTTTAACTCTGTTTTGCCCCCATGCCAAGGGCTGATGTCCCCTCAGGTTCAGCAGATCTGTCCTGGTCACAAAAAGCTCTTTACTGTCCAGCTGCTCAGTACAGTACACACATTATTGATCCACATTTTTCACATCAATATTTGGAATGTCAGTCACCTTTTTCCTCTTGAACGGAATAAAATTAAAAAATACCACAGTACATCAGGGCAGGCACACAGGAGCAAAACCACCTCCCTTCATAAATCAGCTCCTTCCCCAGTCATCCCCATATTTTATAAAACTAACTCTTGTCCCTGCATTTTTAAGTGGTCAAATTATCCACTCCAGCCAAATATTTTATATTGCAAATTTTAGCCTGAAGCATTTTGTTTTTCCAGTCAGGTTATGAAGCACTGAATTTAGAAGGTTTTAATAGAAAGGCTGACAGACCCTAAACTCCAGCAAAGCTACTGGGTGCCACTATAATAAAGTTCATGTGTAAATGTGTATAAGTCATTGATTTTCTGTAATATAGGAAACATATGCTTTAGTTAACTACTTCTGTAAAATACCAAAGTTTTATAGTTAGCAAATATTAGGAAATGGTAACATTAAAAAGGAGATATATGAGGTGATAAAGAAGACTGGTTCTTCATTTTAATACTGATGACAGGACACTTGATTCCCTCTCGAGAGCAATTCTCCTCAGTTCTTGCTTTAGAAATCAGTTTTCAACCTTAAACAAGGGTTGGAAAAATCCTTTAAAAGGGATAAAGTGACCACTGAAACAGCACCAACAAAAAAAGCAGAAAAGGATTTGTCAGTTTTATTCATTTTTCCCTCCTCCTTATGCTCCTTCAAAATCAAAACAAATCAACTCCATTGTTGGACAAACAAAACTGACTTTTTCTTTACTGCTGAGGATTGAGGCTTAAGTTTCTTAATATTAAGAGTGAAATGAGTGTAGTGCATTTGATCAGCTCTGTAAAAGAATATTCATTCTCTGGATACTGGATTTCTCCACACATATCAATAATCAAACATTAGGAAGGTTAAATTTAGATTTTTCTTAGTGCTGAAGAACTGAATTATGTATTCAGCCATTGCACACAGAAAAGGCACAGCTAAAATCTGAATTCAATGGAAATGGAACCAGGAATTTTAAGATGAGTTAGAAGGACATACCTCATATCCTGGTATGGATCTGACTGCCTCTACCACAGCCAAGGACACCAGGTGCTGGATAAAAGGAATTCTCTGGCCCAGGTTGGAATGTAGAGGGATGGAGATGTGCAGAGTGGACAGGGCACAGCCCATGGGACTGAGCCAAACGTTTCCACCACGACCTGGGCAGGGAGAGGAAAAAAGGTAATTCAACTCAAGAAAAGAACATTTATAAAAAAGATCACTTAGTGAATGTAGATAACAACTAAAGAGAAAGATTCAAAGGTATCCATACAAGAATGTACCAAAAGTCCTTTAATGGAGTTTCCAAACTGATTTTGAAAGAAAAAGGGTTAAACTGCAAAGCTTTTTCTTAAAAAAAAAAAAATAAAAATTGGATTTTTAAAAATACTCCCATCCCTGTNTTTTTCTTAAAAAAAAAAATTGGATTTTTAAAAATATTCCCATCCCTGTAAGTGTTCAAGGCCAGGTTGGATGGGGCTCTGAGAACCTGGTTTTGTGGAAGGTGTGGCAGGGGGTAAAACAAGATGATCTTTAAGGTCCCTTCCAATTCAGGCCATTTTATAATTCTATTCTGAGGTTCTGAAGTACAAGCTGCTACTCAATTTCCCAGCATGTCCTAAATCCCCTGCTTCCAGGATTTTCCTGGTCTCTGCTAACAGACACATTTCAGAAGATCTTGCTTTGTTCAAGGGGAGAAGCATTTTCAGCATTTCTGAAAATGCTCTGTGTGCACCCAGAAATGCACCCAAACTCTGAACCACCCTGCACTGAAGCCAGGGAATCATCTTTTCATGGATTTGTGCTCGGAAAAGCTTCTTGGGCCACACACTCTGCTCTTCCAGCAGAATAAATGTAGCTTTTAAAGAAGTGCCAGCATTTTTCTGGGCAGGAAACACGACTTGCTTACATTTATCTGCTCAGGCAGGTTCTCCAGACTCAATCTCAGAGCAAGTCAAGCCTCAGTTCTGTTCCACTTAACCCAGTTTCAGTTTTCATCTGGAGCTCTGACTTGTGTTACACTGAGTGTAGTGATGGCAGCTTTTGTGACTGGCAGAACTTTTTTGGCAGGAACCAGGAGACCACTAAATCATTTCTGCAAAAGCCACCAAACATCCTGAAAATGTTTACTTTGGTCTCTTATTAACTTCTGGGTTTTCAGTTTGAATCCACGGTTTGAGCAGGAGGAGAAGAGGACAGGCTTATTCTATGGATTATATTATCAAAAATGCTCATAATGCAGCTTAAAATGTCCTATTTTGTGCATTTAATACACATTTATGAGTAAAATAAGGAGATTTACTCACCTTTCCCTTGTGTTTGTCGAACAGCCACTGCTATTAAACCCATCTCCTCAGGCAAGTCGAACATTAACCTGCCAATTAGGGGAAAAACCAAAAACCCCACATGGTTATCAGCTGCAACACTAAGCTACATTCATGAAAATCAAGGCTTAAATATCAGGTAATATTTTATGTTAACGTTGCACCACCATTTTTCCAGTTAACATTTAGTCCTGATCCAAACCCATTAGAATATTAAAAAAAGGATTGGCTGAAAAAACCATAATGTAAAATATTATTTTATCTGTTAGGTTGAAATAAGTCAGAACTATAGTTCATTTAAGTTCTGATAACACAGGTTTTGTATTTCTTCACTTCTTTCTCACATGCTCATTTTTTTGGTGTCCCTATCTTCAGCAAGTGACAACCAGCAATTCTAAACATTTGTTTCTACTTACAGCAAATTTTTGTTCATACTACAAAATATAAGAGCAGCAGTTTCTGATTATTTAGAAAACCAATATGGTGGCAATAAAGCAGTTTAAAAGATACACTATCCCCTGAGAACTAATTATGATTTAACTACAGTAAATAAATCTACACCTTCTGAGAGCTCTAGAGAACACTGGCTTATTTTAGGCTTGTGTTCTGCTTTTAAAATAGTTTCACTTAAAAGAATACTAACTTTCCTCTGGGGATAAGTAGAAAGTGCACTTTAACACCACCAAATGAGTCAATGCTACACTTAAAATAAAATAAAATAAAATAAAAAAAAAAGAAGAAAAGAAGAAAAAACCCTACTGTGAGAACTTTGTTCAAGCCACTTTTAAACAGATCTGAACTGTACCAAGATCCTCCTCCACTTCACGTTTTCAGGAAGAGTTATTTGAGAGATAAAACATATTCAAGATGTTGCCTGTGAGGTAAGCCCAAAAAGGGATGTCTGGCCCACAAATCTGCTTCTCCCACAGGCACAAACATGATGTTGTTCATTCCTACAAAAGCAATCTTGTCTCGGGGGTAAGGGCAGCCCAAATCAGAGGAAAAAGTACCATTCACAATGATTTCCTGTGAGAAATGGATTTCTAAAGAATTTCTAGAATTTCATAGAAAGTTTATATAGTGTTGTACATTTGTATGTAAATACTGAGAGAAGGTGTAATTAAGTTTTAAAAATATGGTTTTGTAAAATGGTTAGATATTTTAGAGAATTAGAACTGTGAAAGATGTATTGTAGTAAGGCTAAGTAAGGAAAAAATACAGATAATTGGTGTTAGAAGTAATAGTAGTATTGTGTGGTAAAAGCTAATAAGTTGAAAAACATTTATAAAGTATTGTAATTAATGCAATTACAATAATTAAGAAAGAATTACAATTAATAATTAAGAAATGATTATTATTTCTTCTTATTATTATTATAATTATATTTCTTATAATTATTATTAATGTAAGAAATAATTACAATTAATTAAGAAAGAGGTTGGCTTCTGATGGAATGATGTTGTTTTACATCTCTTGCATGTCCCTATTCATTGAGACTCATAATAGAATAAAATCATTTAAAACACCTCTCAGTTGCCCTGTCTCTGTAAAAGCTGAGAAAATCAACAATTTCCCATGGGTTTGGGATTGGAATTTCAGATGGGTTTGGGAGCTGTTTCAAGCTCTGCAATTGAGGAAGTGCAGGAGCAGCAAGGATGAGCTGTGAGTGTCCCACGGACACACAATGTCTTTGTGCTGGTGACAAGATGAGGAACCACCCATTGCTCCTGCTCCACACGCTGATAATTGGGACATCAGCACCTCCTGGGGCCATGGCAGCACCAAAATGCAAGAAACCCAGAGATTTCAGAGTACCTTTCAAATGCCTAACTCAAATTTAGGTTGGATGTTAGGAAAATGTTTCTTATGGAGTGCTAAAGTTCTGGAATGTTCTGCCTGGGGAGGTGGTGGAGTCCCCATCCCTGGGTGTGTTTAACACAGCCTGGATGTGGCACTGGGGGCCAGGGTTTAGTTGAGGTGTTGGGGCTGGGTTGGACTCCATGATCTTGGAGGTCTCTTCCAACCCAGTGATTCTGGGATTCTGAGATTCTACTTTCATGATGATGAGGTTATTGGAAAGCCCAAGCAAAGTATGGATCAAAAATGCCTTTGCTCATTACAAATCACAGAATCCTGAAATGGTTTGGGTTGGAACGGACCTTAAAGATCATCCAGTTCCACCCCCTGCCATGGGTAGGGACACACAAACCACTGGGAGCTGGACCAGGCCCCACAATGTTTTCCCACGTTATTCCTGAGTCATGGAGATGTCATCAAAGGCCAACAGCCAGAAAATCTCTTTGCCAGTCACCTTCCATGATACACACCTTGATACTTGTCTCCTCTCAACACTGTGGATCAATGCTGAGACCAGGCCCGCCAATCTGCCACCTTTAGCAGTAAATTTTACCTCTTGACACTAAATCCCTGAATCACCAAGGTGGGAAGAGCCCTCCAGGACCATCCAGTGCCACCCCAGTGTCACCAGCATCACCCCAATCCCTGTCCCCAAGGGCCACATCCAGACTGCTCTGGGACAATTCCAGGGACTCCAAACCTCCCTGGGCAGCTCATCCCAAGGCCTGACCCCTCTGCCAGGGGAATTTTCTTTCCCAATCTCCAACCTGAGCCTCCCCTGGTGCAATCTGAGGCCGTTTCCTCTCCTTCTTTCACTTTCACCAGCCCTCCCTCACTGCCCCTCCTGCAATGAGCTCCCCCTGAGCCCCCTTTTCTCCAGGCTGAGCCCCCCCAGTTCCCTCAGCTGCTCCTCCCAGGATGTGTTTTCCAGATCCTTCTCTTCCCTGGACACACTCCAGCCCCTCAGGGGGAAAATCCCCCGAAGCTCAGGAGGTTTCATCCCTGTCTTCTGGGAGCAGCTTGATTCCAACACCAAGTCCATGCTTTTGCAACATAAAAATCAAATTTGAACTTGGACACACAGTTAGAAAGAAATTAATGGCTTTGTCGAAACACACGGATTTCTGTTGCTTCTCCATTCATGTATCTGTTTTTAAATAATGAAAAAAAAATAAAAATCATGTGCTGCCATGAGGGGAGGAAAATAAACAGAGCAGGAAAAAAGCTAATTAGGAATCCAAAACACAGGCTTCTGCACCAAAGAGATACAACTGGGGGAACAGATGAGGCAGCTCTTGGAGACTTGGCAGCAGGTAACAACTTAATACATGGAGAGACTGAGGCTGGACTTTCAAGGGTCACACAGAAATTCTTTAAAGGACACAACATGGGGAAGTTGTTAACTCCCAGACTGATACACCAAGAGACACACAGATTGATTTTTTACTACTTCCTGAGATTGTGCTGGAATTAACATGAAGCCAATGATAATAAAAATCTCCACACAGCCTCCTGCCTGCCTTTCCCCAGCTTCAGAGCTCTGTACATGGTGTGTGCTTGTTAGTTTGGTGGGTTTTTTTCTTTTCTGGGAGAAACAACTTGGATTTTCCTTACCAGAAAGATTAACTGTACGTGCACTTTTTTACATATTGACTTCCCTTCTTCTCTTTCAACTTAATCAGTTGCAGACTTAACAATTTTGTTTTTCTGCAGAGTGGCTTAATCACAGTGCTCACCACATCTTCCCCCCCAAGATTTTTCCTTCAAGAAATTTTCTTTTTTTTTTTTTTGTGCTCTTTAACCATCATGCTCTGGGTATTAATTCCAAAAACCAGAATAAGATATAAGATTATGGCAACATGAAAATAAATTTACCCATCAGGAAGAATATCACATGATATCTATATGATCATAGAAGATGATACTGGAATTTTATGTAAACTTTTCTTTTTTTTGAACATTTTTGTGGTATTTTCCAAAATATGAGCAAGGCACTTTTGGCATTCAAGAATATTAAAACAGCTGAAATAGTAAGAGAGAGGTTCTAGCACAGTTTTTTATACAAATACCCTCCACCCCACCTTGTAGTGCATACTAAGAGTAATAACCAATATTTAATTATTTTACAGGAATTCCAAGTGTAAGGAGAACTCTGGCCAGCCAACACAACGACTTTTCATCCTACATGAACATAAAATGGGAACTGAAACCCCCCAAACTACGTTTGACTAATGTTAACAACTATAAATTTCATTGATGTTGTGGGCTTAAGGTTGAAACTCCCATTAAAGCATCCTGCTGTGTTACAGTATTGCAGAGGCATTACCACAGCCAGCAGTGCATTCCAGATGTTAAAATACCTGGGCACAACAGTTATGGGCAGATTTGTCCCTTCCCTTCAAGTTCCTTGCCTGAAAATCTCACTCTCAAAGAGGTGTTTAAAGAGTATTGTAAAAGCAACACAAAAAAAAAATCCCCAAAAAACCCAAACCCTTTCCATTTTAGTCAAATCAATGAATTCCTAAATGATTTAGGTTGGTGGGCCACAGTTAGAGGAGAAGACACCACGAATGAGAGTAGGTTTGGATTAGATATTGGGAAAAAAATCCTTCTCTGGGAGGGTGGGGACAGAATTCCCAGAGCAGCTGTGGCTGCTCCTGGATCCCTGAAGTGCCCAAGGCCAGGTTGGAGCAGCCTGGGATAGTGGAAGGTGTCCCTGCCATGGCAGGGGGTGAAACTGGACAATCTTTGATGTCCCTTCCAACCCAAACCATTCCATGACTGTATCAAATTTAAAAAAAATGTTGTTATTGACCCTAAAGAAGCAGTTTCTGTGAGTGACACCATGCTGGGAGTCTGCTAAAATCCACTAAATCAGGAAATGTGGGAAAGTCTTGAGGATGAACAAACCCTGGAATCAGTTTATTCGGGCACCTGGTAGATGGGATCTTATGGGTGACATCTCTGAAGGTCAAAGGAGCTCAAAAGATCTGGTCTTTACAAATTCCCCCACACAAAATAACCCTGTCACAATCCTGAGGAAAATAAAGACATGGACAGAGTCTGCTTTGGCTAAAAAAGGGAATCCAAGAGAGTAAAAGAATGTCCAAAAAAGATGGAAGCAAAGAGGAAGACTACAAAAGAGAAATGCAGAAATATGGTCCAGAGAATGGAAAGCTCAATTATATTAGAGATTGGGGAAAAAATGGCAACAAGAACTTCTACTGGAATGTGATTAAAAAAAAAAAAGAAAATGAAAATGTGGGGTCTCAGCTGACTGAGACTAAAACACAGTGGATTCACCTAAGGCTGAGCTACTCAAGGAATTCTTTGCCCAGGTCTTCACCAACAAAGTCTTTCAGGACTTCACACAGAGTTCAGGGAGAAGAGGAAACACCAGCAGTAGAAAAGAATTGATCTCATAAATCTCTTGGGAAATCTTGGCTCAATCAGGTCAGTGAGAGCAGATGGGATGGATCTGAGAGTGCTGAGGGCACATCCAGCTCTCCCATCCTCGTGCTCAAGGACATCAGGGTGGTGCCAGATGAAGAGGGAAAACATCTCCAAGCTGTTTTCTCAAACATCCCTGTATCCAAGTCAAGCCTTGAGCAGAAAGGCTCTGGATTCTGGGATTGAAAATCCTGGTTTGCACTCCAGCTGTGGGCTGGATACAACTGCAGATCCTCAGGGACTTGTCCAAGACTTGTCCTATTTAATGTCTTAATAAGTTTAATAAGAGGTGAAGGAAAGGAGGGAATTTGGGAGGAAATGGCACACACATCCAGCCAGCTTGTGAGTAACACTGAGCTGTGGGGATAACTAAACTCTGGAATAGGATGTGGAGTTTTTCCAGACCTGACTGGAAAAAGCCTTTATCAAGCTGGTCAGAATTCCTTGATGACCCTGCTTAAAAGAAGGAGGTTGGACTAGAAACCTTCAGGGATTCTGAGTGATTCCTGACTCCAGAAAATGTACAGGAACTTTGCATCTCTGGTGTTCCCAGCAGACATTTAGGTTTGGTTGGAATCAGTCAGAAATTAGCCATTGTAACTATTAAATCAGTGATTTAACCCCAGTGGTGGTCACTGGAATCCCATGGATGGAATCCCATCTCCCAGGCAGGATCCTAAAGCCATTTGCACACTCTCTTACAAGCCTAAATATTTACATTTCTCCATCCTCTACTTTCCATGAGGCCTTTTACACACAACCAGGTGCTCCCAGAAGACTGACTCCCCCAGGTGAGACAAGGAGAACACCTCAGCTGTTAATCCAACTCTGATTTAAATGACAGAAATCTCACTCAAAAACCGTGCCTAAATCCATCAAGAAAAAACATTTACCAGAATACCTCGTGACATGAATGCACTCTTCTGTTCTAATGCAAAAATTCATTGCTCCTTTCACTTTCTAGTAGGTTCCCCCACAGCAAAGTCAGCACAGAAAGGGCCATTTAGTGTCAAATTCTCCTTGAACTCCTTGGATACACCAAAGTCCTGCACGAGTGAGAAAAAGCATTAAAGGGATTACAATATCCCAGCCATGGGGAAAGTTAAAAAAGCATTGCAACCTTGCACAGCTGGTTCCTTGTTACCCCAAGAAATGCTACAAAAAGAAGATTGTCCTGAACTAGACAGGGCATTTCCAGGCAAGGAATATCCTCCTGAATGAATGACGTGGGTGAGGAGCTCCCAGATCCTTTGGCTGGCTGGGTAAATCCTTGAGCAGGGCAATAACAACAATTCAGTTCCAGGGAAAATGCAGGATGGAGGAGGGCTGGGAGCAGGGTAAAGCCACCTGAGATGTTTTGCAGCTCTCCATAAATGAAAGCTGCTGTTGGCAAAGGGGAAGCAACAGCAAAAGATGCCAGGGGAGAGAAGGGAAGACTAAATCACCTCTTGTTTACCACTCATGGGCTCATGCTTGATTAAAATTATGGTATTATGAATTGGGAATGGTTCATGCTTTGCTGGTGGAATTGCTTTGAGAATCAGGGCCTGCTGCACAGAACTCTACCATGAAATCCTTATTTTTTTTCTCTGCTTACTGAATTTTTCAGCTGGTAATTTTCTTGTCCCTCTATTTTTATACCTGATATTTTATAATTAGTCCTTTGTCTATGTTTATAGACTTTTCCTCTTGAAAAAGAGAAAGAAAAAGAGAATTTTAAAACACAGTACCATACAGGCAGAGGTGTCAGAAAACATACCCAAATAAGAAAGGACTCCAAAAAATTAGTTTGCCAACAAAATGCCAGTAAAATTTGAAACCTGGGTTCAGACACACTGGTCATGTTCCAAAACTGCAAACTTAAAGAACTTCTTTATTCAGTAAATCAGCTTCTCTGTGAATATCATCAAGACCACAAAGTTACAGTAAAGGAGGGCGTTTCCAGGGGAGATGTGAGGAGAGTTTAGGAGTTTCTTTCAATTTTTAATTTGAAAAGCAAAAACTTGTCCTGTTTTGAACAATTTATTTCATTTTTTCCCATCTAGTAAGTAATCTTTTCAATTCATAACCTTTCTTGAAAAAGCTACCTGAAGCCAAAAGTGAACATGGGACAAATGGGAATGAAACATATTTCGTTAGGAAACAGAACTCCAGTGCCAAGATTTAAGAAATGGAAGATTTACCAGAATGCAGTGAAATATATTTATCATAACATGGTAAGAGTAGAATGTTCATGCTAAAATAAAATTTGTAAACACATTGATCAAAGCCAGATCCAGCCCTTCTTGTCTGAGGTAAAACCCAGCAAAGAGAGCTGCCCCACCTCTAACAGATGGCAATGGGACACAGCCCAGCCACATCTTGCATCTGCAAGCCCAGACATGCAGGGAAGATGGGGAACACCCAGGCCACTGCAGGCTGTGCTGATGCCACTTGCAGCAGTGATTTCATCCCAGTTCAGTGACACAGCCTCAGGACTGGGGCCTGGGAACCTCAAAAGGTTCAGCAAAACCAAGGGTGAGGTCCTGACCCTGGGATGGGGCAACCCCTGGGATCAACCCAGGCTGGGATGAGCAGATGGAGCAGCCCTGGGAGAAGGATTTGGGGGGGAGAGCTGGACCTGCCCCAGCCCAGAACCCCACAGAGAGGGGGGGGATTGTGGCCCTGTGCCCCTCAGGTGAGAGCCCACCTGCAGAGCTGGGAATTCCCAGCCCAGTTAGGAGCTGGAGCTGCTGGAGAGAGCCCAGAGGAGGCAGCAGGATGAGCAGAGGGATGGAGCAGCTCTGCTGGAAGGAAAGGCTGGCACAGCTGGGATTGTTCACCTGGACAGGAGAAGCTTTGGGGGGAGCTCAG
>VZRH01005583.1:110408-125659 GCA_013397555.1 Urocynchramus pylzowi | reverse complement strand
CAGTCCCACCCTGCTTGTTTTTCTCTCTCCAGCCCACGTTGGTTGTGCTCTTGGCCTGAGATTTGGATCATTTGTCCTTGGTGCCCAGCTGGAGCAGGAATTGTTTTGTCTCCCTGCTCTGTGCAGAGAGCTCACCATCCCCTCATGTGAAGCTCAGAGCCACACACTAAAGCAGCACAGAATGTGAAAAATAGAAAAGCTCAAACCTGAGGCATCAATGGCAGGGGTGGCACTGGATGACTTTTAAAGATCCCTCCCAGCCCAACCCATTCCATTATTCTCAAATTTGATCACTTTCAGAGGAAAACCTCAAAACAAGCCCAATGCAGCAGAGCAAGAAACATTTCAGCAAAATTACAAATCTATTTTAAATCAGCATTGGATTTACTAATTCACAGTGTGAGGCATCACAAACATGAGGATCTCAAAAGCAATCCATTGTGAAGATGAATTTATACAATATTCCTTGTTATTCCTTATTCCTTAGCTCCCTCTCAGATCAAAAAAAGCCAAGTGAGAACTTTCTGCTCACACAGCGATTTTCATGTGATATTCTGGCCAGTTTCTAGTCTGGGTGATTACATTTCCTTATGAAAATTTCTCTCCATTTATGAAGACATCACTTCATTTCCTGGCTTAAATCACAGAGGGTGTGAAGCAGTTGCCATGTTTGACCAGAGAAGTGCTGAAGTTATTCCCAAACAGCCACTCCAGCAGGGTGAATGTAGAACAAAAGACACTGGATTTATCATGGAAATTAAAACGAGCACAAATAAGAACTGTGTGTGAGGTGCCCTCCCAGGATCCTTCCAGAGCCTTGCAAAGTGGGAAAAAATTAAGTATTTCAACAACAAAACAAATTCATTCCTTTTTAAGGAACTTAAGAGACTTTAAAAATTAGTAATAATTATTTTCCCTATTTAATTTTTTCCCTTTATCTTATTAATATTAAAAGTTTCATCAATACTTAAAGTCACAGAAGGAACTATGAAAGACCTAAAAAAAATCAATAATGACAATTATTTTCCTTATCTAAATTAATATTTTTCCCTTATCTTATTATTGTTACAAGTTTCATCAATACTTAAAATCACAGAAGGAACTGTGAAAGACCTAAAAAATCAGTAATAACAATTATTTTCCTTATTTAAATTAATATTTTTCCCTTTATCTTACTAATATTAAAAGTTTCATCAATACTTAAAATCACAGAAGGAACTGTGAAAGATCTAAAAAAAATCAGTAATAATAATTATTTTTCTTAATTAAATTAATATTTTTTCCTTTATCTTATTAATATTAAAAATTTCATCAATACTTAAAATCACAGAAGGAACTGTGAAAGATCTAAAAAAAATCAGTAATAATAATTATTTTTCTTAATTAAATTAATATTTTTTCCTTTATCTTATTAATATTAAAAGTTTCATCAATACTTAAAATTACAGAAGGAACTGTGAAAGATCTAAAAAAAATCAGTAATAATAATTATTTTTCTTAATTAAATTAATATTTTTTCCTTTATCTTATTAATATTAAAAGTTTCATCAATACTTAAAATCACAGAAGGAACTGTGAAAGACCTAAAAAATCAGTAATAACAATTATTTTCCTTATTTAAATTAATATTTTTCCTCCACCTTATTATTATTAAAGGTTTCATCAATACTTAAAATCCCAGAAATAATTTATACTTAGAACACTCTAAATCCTTTGACTTTTTTTTTTCCATGATTTGCTTTAATTTCTTTTATTTTCTGCCTGAAACATCCATTGTGCTCAAAATTTAGGTTCTGGATCCAGCAAATTCCCAGTTTTCTTAATCCAATGCTAACTGAAAAATAATTTTAATTATTCTCCTCTTTCTGAAGACACACACAACAGTTTTCCTACGCTAAAACAAAAGCAGGATTTCACTCTGCCATTTCTTGTGGTCCTGTCAATTAGTTTAATCCTCTTTCTGAAAAAATATATTTAAAGACAATTAACTAAAATTTCAGGCAAATTTCTCCATTACCTCAGTTTTCCTTGGTCAAAAGCATGTGAGCCTCAATTTCCAAATTCTCATCTCTCACCATTTAATTGAAAAATACACACAGAAGGTCTTAAAAGTTGTAAATGCTCATGCATATTCTGATTTTTGGGACATGTATGGTACAAACATCATCACTAAGGTGGTTATTGGACACATTACTTGGCATTCAATCAAATCTTCCTAAATTTTTCCCAATTGTGGCTTCATGAATTGGCAGGTAAAGCACAATTATTTCACTTGCATGGCTTTTTTTCCATTAAGAATGGTGATGCATGAAATCTTTGGGAAAAAAAAAGTATTATTCACATTTTGCTGTGCAAAAGCAATCAAGACACCCCATTCTTTCCATGTCAATAAACCCAGAATTTAATCAAAAAACTCCAACAGACAAAATATCAGATTGTTAATCCTTCTCTAATAAAAAGTAGAGGTGGAACACTGAGAAATTTGTAGCATAAATAATGTAAATATAAATTATAATCTCTTACATTAGAGAAGTTTAATGCAAACTTTGAGGGAAAAAAGGTATTTTTTGTTTCAAAGTGCTTCAGTGAGAGCTGGTTTCAAAATAAAATTCTTAAGAAATGACAGTTGAGCTCTAAAGTTGTAGCTAAAATTTGAAATAGTTTGTTTGACAAGTAAAGTTTAAAATATTATTTTAAAGAATATTTTAAATAAATAAATACATTTTGTAATATTTTTAATATCTTAAATAAAATCATTATTATAAAATTATGATAAAATATTATAAAAATATTGTATTTTTTATTTTTAATGTTATTAGATGTGATGGGATGTTTACTACATACATAATTTTTCAGAGGGAAGAGAGATCCAGAAAAGCTGCTGTTCTCTACGAGGAGGAATCAATTTCTCTGTAACAATGCCATTTTTCCTTTAAAACACATAACTGAACATTATATCCACCATCCCTACACAGAATTTCCTTGTGAAGAAAGAACAGATTTTTTTTTTCCCGATTTCAAGTCACAGATCCTGTGAAGAGATAAGAATCCAGAAAAATATATTGCTTTTCTCATGGTGAATTCAACACAATAGCTGAGCTCAGCTGGCTCTGTATCCACAGATCTGATAATTAAAACACAAAAAACGCTCTCATCAAGCAGCAGAGTTTCATCCCTGCCAGTGCCAAGAGAAACCACAAGATTTCTAAATTCAGAATTAAAAACCCCAGCGCTTTTCTAACGCTCCAAAGCAGCTGAACCAAGAACAGCCAAGTTCTGTTTCCAGATTTGTTGCTGAATATTTTGAAAACCCCTCGTTACTGGGCTGTGCCAGCTCCAAGGAAGACTCCCAACAGTTCATGTCATGGGTGATTAAGAATGGATTTCAAAATAAGGAAATTGCTTTCTGCTGGCCACAGCATCATCAACAGCCACCAAAATAATGTGGATTTCAACCACAGACTCACACAAAACACAACTGCTACTCAAAGCCCCAAACAAGGGATTTCTTTTGTTAAAGTGGGCATTAAAAAAAGGCCAAAAGTCCCCAGGTAATGTTGTTAATTCACATTCTTCACATGCAAGAAAAACTGGAAGTTCCTACTTCTGAGAGGTTAAAATATGCCCAGGAAGAGTAAAATATTGTATAAATAAAATACACAAATCATTCTTATCCTGAGAGGTGGTGGATGGGTCACCACAGATTCACAGAAGGTTTGGGTTGGAAAGTAAATTTATCTTGGATTTTGGCATCTTGACACTTCATCTGCACATAGTAGAGGATGAAATCTGGATATCCCAAAGAGCAGAAAAGAAGAAAATGTCTTTGATTCTTGCCTTACCTCACCAAACCCAGGAACTGCTTTCAAATACTGACTAAAAGCATGTCAAACTCTAATTCTGTGTCACTATAAACCATCTTTAGGTTTAGGAAAGGCTGAAAAAATTGGGATTGTTCACCCAGAGAGGAGAAGCTTTGGGGTGAGCTCAGTGTGGCTTTCCAGGACTTGAAGGACCCAAAAGAAATGTGGAGAGAGACAATTTCCAAGGGATGGAGGGACAGGAAAAAGGGAAATCAATACTCATGGAGTAATAATTGAAATCTGAAATTAATTTCTGAACCACATGGCAGATCTCTGGGTCCTCCTTCACCTATGTTTTTGTGCACTACTAAGCTGTAAAGCAAAAGGTAAATGCAGGCTTAGAAAAGAAACTTTCTCATTCAGCTTTGCCAACACATTTCTAAAACAAGCAGGTGTTGTGAGGTGGTAATTTATTTAAAATGAAAAGGTGAGGCTTTATCAAGGGTTAGGACATTATATAGCAAAGAATTCCTTTGGCTAGAGAAGGAGAAAAATGTGGAGGAACGACTTAAATGGGAAGTTACAGACATAGATATGCAAAACTGCTGGGAAATTGAAATTAATAAAAGCAATAAATACACGGAATAAAAGAAAAATCAGTAGTTAGTCACATTTGTGTGAAGCAAAAAATCCATGGCTCCAGCATCTCCCATGGATTTGCATCCATGGCAAAATGAGCCCCAGCTGGAAACCCCACTCCAAAATCAAACTGGTTCTGACAGGGACAGCCTAAGTCTGACACAATTTCACAGCACAACCCCAGAGTGTTGGAAGGATCCTCTGCCCTACCCATAAAATCTCACAACCACAGAGAACAAACCCTCAAAGCAAAATTCCTTTTTTTTAGCAATTTTTAAAGGCAAAATTCCTGCATCTGTGTTTTTGGGCTGAAATGTTGTCCCAAACCCACTGAAAATGGGGAAATGTTAATTTTTTTCCTGTACCAGGCACTTGAGTGAAAGTTTCTTTACACTGTTCTTGTGTTCTTTTGATGAAAGAAACACAATTCTTTGCTATCCCACTCTCCCCCCTAAGGAATCATGTTTCCTACACCCTGAACAATTCCCTTTTCCCTGCTTTGTACCATGCCCAGCAAATCCACACTTTCTGAAGCCTCGTGCTGAAAACTGGGCCAATAACTGCACTTAAACCCTCCCAGTGTTGAGTAGAACTGCAAGGATTATCATGACATTTTTAGCACATTTTAAGCATTTAAGTATGAATTTCAGTGCCAGTCCTCACCTCCTTTGTTACAACAGGAATTTATTTTTAAGCTACATTGAATTGTTCACTCAAAGAACCTCTCATGAAAATTGATATTCAACCACTCTTTCTCCATTTCATGATTTGCATCTGATTATTTGAGGCCACACTTTGATTTATCAAGCTTTGAGTTTTAAAGCCACCTTTTTACAACTTTATGGATTCTCCTGACAAAAAGGAGTTTTTGATAAGGAAACCTTCAATCCTGTCATCCAAATTATTCATGGAAATGACTGAAGTTGTGGCAGATCTGAAGCCCCAGCAGTCTGGCCTAGGAAGAGATCTTGGATTTAAGGTTTTACATTTAAGAATGGCATTTAAACCCTTCAGCTGTGACATGGAGGAGTTAAGCATCTAAAAGGGGAAAGATCACTGGAGAAAAAAAATGATCATCTTTCCTTTTCTCCACTAAGAGAATTTTAACAAGCAACTCTTCACAGAATTAATAAAGTTGCAGTTGTAAATGTCAACTGTTTGCAGCTGTCTGTCTCCTCCACCTTGCACAATATATTTAACATTGAATATAACTGAGAAGGAAAAAGGGGAGGAAATACTTTTCCCTTCACATATTTTTTTTTTAAATGTCTTTTTCTACAAGTACTCCATAAATAATTTCGACTTTTCAACCAGGAACATCAGACTAACCTAACAGAACACTGTACTCCTATTTATCCAGAATAAACCTGTAAAATCCATTTTCCTATCACCCTTGTTTTATGGGATAACCTCACCACTGCAGCAAATAAAAACTCCTCGTGTTCCCTTTTTATCATTCTGTCCAACATCCAGAGTCATCCTGCCCCTGGAGGTCTTTTTCTCATTCACAATTTGTAAACTCCGGGTCAGGGACCTTCATTTTGTGTCTGTGTCACTCCTGGTGGCATCACTGGGGTGGCTCAAATGATTCAACAAAAGGAATTCAAAGGCCAAGAAGAGGTGAAACCCAACAATCCCACAGCAGATCCTTTATCTCTGCAGTCCATCCATCAGGGGAAAACTGTTCTCTCCTGCACACAAAATTCCAACAACGTTGGCAGAATCAAGGCTGGAAGAGCCCTCCAGGATCATCCAGTGCCATCACCCCAAACCCTGTCCCCAAGGGCCACATCCAGGCTCCTCCTGAGCACTCCCACAGTGACTCCAAACCTCCCTGGGCAGCTCATCCCAAGGCCTGACCACTCTGCCAGGGAAATTTCTTCCCAATCTCCAACCTGAGCCTGCCCTGGTGCCATTTGAGTGTCCCACAGCTCCACAAGGATCCCCAGTGTGTCCCCTCAAGGGGTTCTGGGGTTCTGCCATGAGCAGGTGACACCAGCTGGTGACAAAGGCCCTGTGGTGTGGGCACAGGCTCCTGCTCCTGCACTGGGGTGGCACCATGGCCTCTGCGTCCCCAAAGTCTGGCCTCACTGTCCGGGCCACCCCCAACTGCCACAGGGCCTCACAGCACCCTCAGCCCTGCCTGGCTGGCATGTTGGCATCCATCTGTCCAGTCCCTGTGTCCCCTGTCACCACCTGTGGGGCTCTGTCCCCCTCCATCAGTCCCTAGGCCCTTCCTCCTCTTGTGGGACCATGTCCCCACCTGTGCACGTGTCCATGTGGGGACCTTGTCCGTGTGTCCCCAACACCCTGTGTGCTCCTGTCCCCAGCCTGTCCCTGTTCCCTGGAGCACAGCCCGACCCCCCCGGCTGTCCCCTCCTGGCAGGAGCTGTGCAGAGCCACAAGGGCCCCCCTGAGCCTCCTTTGCTCCAGGCTCAGCCCCTTCCCAGCTCCCTCAGCTGCTCCTCCCAGGATTTGTTTTCCAGCCCCTTCCCAGCTCCGTTCCCTTCTCTGCCCACAGAACAGACACCAAGAGCTGACTCTGAAGACCAATAAATGAATTTCCCATCACCCAGCCCATGGGTTCTTGTCACAAGCAAGTTCAGATGACACAAGGGAGACACAACTCCGAGTCCTTCCCACATCAGCTCCTCCCAGGCAGCAGGAATTGGCACATCCAGCCCCAAATCAAACACAGACAGCAGCAAGTAAAGCCCTGCCAGTCCGAGAACCTCCTTCTCCAGTGGGGCTTTTCCTTCTGCAGATGCTGAAAGCTGAGACACCAAGTGGCACAAGCCAAGTGCAACAAAAGGAGTGGAACTCTCATCCTGGAAATACACCCATTTACAGGGCTGCTCATGTAAATCTTACCTGGAGATCCTCAGTGCTTTAGCAACACCAAAAGACAAAAAAAATCTGATTTTTTAATCAACGAAATTCAACTTTTTAATCTACCAAAACCTTCACATTTTTAATATTTTATTTTTTTAAATCAACCTAAACCTTCACATTTAATGCAGCAACTGAATTGCCAACTTACGTTTGCTTATTGCCTATTAGTGTATTTCTATTTTTAGATAAATTATGTATTTGACTGTCCATTCTTAAAAGCTGCTATAGAATCTTTTTAGTAGTAAAAAAAAAAAAAAAGAAATTCTTCCCTCAAATTGCATATTCCAAGGGGTAAAACTTATATTCCAATATAATATTCCAAGTTATATATAATATTATTATTCCAATTCATTATTGTTCCAACTTATACATAATATTCCAATTTATGTTATTAGATTCCAGTATCACGTAAGGCAAGGTGGCTTCCAAAATCATGAAATGCATTGTCAAGTTCTCAATTTCAAATGCTATTTTTAAACCCTACTGTCAAAAAAATTTCCTGGAAGTTAACATAAAATACATCTTGGATTATTTATCACACTCTATCTCTCCCTTGGACGTGAACATTTATTTTTGTTATTGAAGAGTTCCTCTAATTTAATTTCCTTGTATTCATTAGCTTTTAGGATACTTCCAGAAAGAAAACATGACTGAATTTGAGAAACGAGATCATAAAATATAAGATGTGACAGCAGAAAAATGCTTTATTTCCCTGTTCATTAAGCAAATATATTTTCTTTCCAGACAGAACAGACATTGAGAAAAGCATCCAAGTCCAAGTGGTGATTGTAATATTGAACACACAAAAATTAACTCACTCTGGCTACAAACAAATATTTGCAGTCAAAATTAAGCCACTTCCACATCAATAAAATCCCACAGGCTTCTTCTAGTGAAAAAAAAATTTGATAATTCAGTTTAACACTGCAAATTGCAGGACTTGAAAGAAGTTAGATTATTATAATATTATAAAGTTCCTGCATGGCTGACCAACGTTGCTGGACTTTATTTGAATGGGTTTGGTGCCTTGCAGCTCAGTGAAAACATTCTCTGAAGGCACTTTGCCACGAGGCCTCATGGAACGCAGCTGTTCCAGGGCTGCCCCTTTCCCAGAAAAACTGGGATTAAGTTTCTGGAGCTGCACAAGCTCTGCAGTCCTGGCAGAGCATTCCTGAATCCCAGGGTTGGGGCTGGGGATGGGACTGTCCCATCAGGATGGCACGGGCATGGCAGAATTAGACATCATTTATATAAGCAGAGAAAATAACAAATAAATAAATAAATAAAGTAATTATTTCTTGCCACTATATATTATTATTAATATGTTATATATAATTATTATTAAACTTATATATAAGCATTATTATATATTGTTATTATTGTTATCATTGTTTATAATTCATATGTTAATTTTTATATATATATAGTTATTATTTTAATCACAGAAAAAAAACCCTCAAGAAGCTGAATAGGATATCAGTATGAGTTTACACTTGATTAGAAAAATGTCACTCAAAGTAGAGGGGAATAACACAAAAAATTTGTATCCAAGTCCCCCTTTTTTAATAGCTTTGAATCTGCCCCTGGATCCCTGGCAGTGCCCAAGGCCAGGCTGGACACTGGGGCTGGAGTAGCCTGGGACAGGGGAAGGTGTCCCTGCCATGGCAGGGGTGGCACTGGGTGGGCTTTGAGGTCCCTTCCAGCCCAAGCCTTTCTGGGATTCCATGATTCAAGCCAGCATGCAAGGAATGGTTCAACCTCTGGTTTCAATCTACTACTCTGACATAAAAATTGTTTGACTTAAAAGTCACTTTTTTGCTGTTCAGCCCTTTGACTGAATGAGATCTTCCCATTCACAGTTTTTCTCAGGTGCCTTTGGAGGACCCAAAGCAAAAAATCATCATTTTGGAGGTTTTCTTCACCCCTGTTAGTGTGAAGAAACTTTTCATTAATATTTATCTACAGTGTTCCTAAGGGATCTGGGAAAACTCAATGATAACTGTTGGCAAAGCACTTCAAAATCCACACAGGGATGATGCCATAAAAGCAGGAAAAATAATGGATTTATGGAATGGTTTGGGTTGGAAGAGACCTTAAAGCTCATCCAGTGCCACCCCTGCCATGGCAGGGACACCTTCCACTGTCCCAGGATGCTCCAAGCCCCAGTGTCCAACCTGGCCTTGGGCACTGCCAGGGATCCAGGGGCAGCCCCAGCTGCTCTGGGAATTCCATCCCAGCCCCTGCCAGGGAACAATTCCTGCCCAGTATCCCACCCAACCCTGCCCTCCATCATTTCAAAGCCATTGCCTGTGTCCTGCTGCTCCATTCCATTTAAATAATCCCTCTCCAGCTTTCTTGGAGCCCCTTCAGGTCCTGGAATTATTATTATTATTATTATTTCTAATCCCACAAATGACACGGATTGATGCCTTGTGCAGGCTGCCCTAGAGCAGAGGCTGGACAGAGCTAAAGAATAAAGCAGGGATTTATTCAAAGGATCTCCTCCATGGATCCACCTTGGGCAGCACCAGAGCCCAGCCAGGGCTGCACCCAAGATGACCCAAAATGGCCCCAAAATGCACGGCCGCTCCCGGGGGCTCTCACTTTGACAAGTTCTGCTCCATTTGCACCTTGGAGTTCATTGTCCCATTCCAGCTTTAGCCCAGGCAGCCCCATCCTGCTTGTTTTTCTCTCTCCAGCCCACGTTGGTTGTGCTCTTGGGCCTGAGATTTGGATCATCTGTCCTTGGTGCCCAGCTGGAG
Source organism: Urocynchramus pylzowi (assembly GCA_013397555.1). NCBI lineage: Eukaryota > Metazoa > Chordata > Aves > Passeriformes > Fringillidae > Urocynchramus > Urocynchramus pylzowi. Next base: position 115,563 of record VZRH01005583.1, on the reverse strand, counting down.
CAGGAATTGTTTTGTCTCCCTGCTCTGTGCAGAGAGCTCACCATCCCTGAATGTGAAGCCCAGACCCACACACTAAAGCAGCACAGAATGTGAAAAATAGAAAAGCTAAACCTGAGGCATCAGGATCAGCAACAAATATTTCTAAAAATCCAGGAAAACAGCAGGAGGATCTGAGATTGAATTGTCCCAACCACGTTTATCCCACACCCAGGGGCAGGGGGAGAAAACCCTGGGGTGCCAGAGAAACAAATCAAGCAGTGGATGTGCAAATGACTGCAAAATTATTACAGGAAGAGGTTTTATGGCAATCTTCTCATTCTCCCACAACCACAGGCATCAAGTGCCTATCCACAAACTCATCTCCTGCTCCACATGGAAAGTGCTGCTGGAATAAAATCAGAAATTACAATGGCTAGGCCTCTGTCACCAAGAATTTCATTCTTCACCCATGGCCAACTAATATTTCATTGCTCATGCAACACTGGCATAAAATGGCAGCATTTGTTCTGCTGCCAGAATCCAAGAGAAGGGACGTAGGAAATTTCTGAAGGTTCTTGGACTCCTGGAGGTGATGCCCACACAACATCCAGACCTCCGATCTAAGACTGATTCCAGCAAAACAGCTTAAGCTAAAATATACATTTGAGGATATACAGGCCCAAAATAAATTACTGGCTTTGTTGTACCTTCCCACCCTTCAACGGGAGCTGGTAATTAAATACTCAAGAATTTTCAAGCTGAAAAATTCAAGCAGGGAACTTCCACGGCACTTCCTCCTTTTTAAAACATAATGCTCATCAAATCAAGTTTCAAAGAATTATTTTGACTTCTTCTGCTGGTAGTGACGCAAACGAGACCGAGGCCATCTGCAGCCACCCAAGATATTTCAAGTGCATTCCAAGACACACAACCCAGCCCCAAAGTGCTGATGAAAAAAACATGTGCAGCCACTGCAAAAAATGCTCAAATCTCCCTCCAGTCTGGGAAATTACAGCGAGAATTTAACAGAGAATTTACCTCTGTGCAGAGCTCTAAGATCCATTTAGGCCTTGAAGTTTTAATTATTTTTAATTCGTGGGCATGATACAGTGCAAATATTCATTGAAGCCTGTTAAGAGCATTGCAATACACAGATTATTCTATTTTCATTCTATGAAGTAATTGGTGGCTGGTATTACAGGACAGTGATGCCACATTCCTGGCTAAATGCCAACTGTGCAGTTCCTTTCTGCCTCTCTAAAATTGCATTTAGTGATGGCAATGGGCATGCTCCATCCTGAACTTTTGCCTGGATACACTTACATTTAAGGAATATTATCATTCATTTAAAAAATGTAGAATCTCACTTTGTTTCAGAGAATAAATCAAGAAATGTGCACCTGAATTTTTAAAGATTAATCCAACAAGGAGTAACATTTTATGAAAGACTTCAAAGACTTTCTAAGACCTTGAGACCAAAAGTGGTCAAAACCTCAACACAGGTCCAGTCACAAAATATTACATGCAAATTTAATATTTTTTTATCTTACATGATAAGAAGCACCTTACTGATGATTATTTCTGATCCAGTGAAGATTTAGATTGTGCATATGTAACTATCTGCACTGGAGATACATGAAAAACTAATTCTCTTAATTTAAACTACTTATAAAATAGTTGGATGGTCACTAATTTAGACAGGTGTCCTAATCCCCCAAGGCTTTAAGATAAAAAAATAAAACAAAAACTAAAAAACACCTCTACAGTAAACAGCAACCATTTATACCTTCAAATCAAAGAATCTTCTCAAAGAGACTTCCCAGAAGGACAAAAAACCAAACAAAACTTTCTTCCCATATTCCTCATTCCAAATATATTTCAAATAAAAATGAAATTTTAGATGGCAGAAATGAGATATTTTTCAATGTAAAACTGGCACCTTAAGATGTGGCCTCAGCTTTTTTTTTTCCTTTTTTATTGGTAATGAGCATTCATCAATCATGTGCCAGTTTTCAGTTTTTAAGCACGAAGATTTAAAAAAATGAATGAATAAAAAATTAAAATGCCACCCCCAGTAATGAATCATAATCCTTACAGAGGAAGGACCATCAATTGGAGCAATCAATATAAATTTAAATAATAAACATAAAAAATTGGGAATGTTTGAGATTTGGCTCAGGCCTAACTTTGTTTGCTTGATTTATTTATTCTTATTTCAACTCCTGATTGCCACTGAGAAGGGCAAATAAGCAGTTTCACTGGATCAAATGGTCAATTTTGCTTGAAACTGTAATTTCTGCTATTTCAGTATTTGCTGTGCCTTGTTTTCAAAACTTGGGCCTATTTAATGGCTCTCTTAGAGTTGGCCATGCAGCACTAAACTGTTTATTTTGGCGTTTTTGTGCACGTGCCTGCGACCTGCAAAATTTATCCTCAACCTGCAAAATACTTCTAGCACCTGTAATTCTACACAGTCATTAATATATAATTTATATATAATAATTAGTAACTTTTAAAGGGATTCCTCAGCTTGCACTTGACATCCTGAGCTCTATGTTGCAACTCAAGGCCTCCATGGCAGCTCCCAAAAACCTCCCTCCAAAGACACAGAATTGTGCCTGGTACATCATTAACAGTGATGCAAAGGATGCACTGCAAAGCCTCTGACTTTGGTTTTGTAGCCAAAAAATTCTTCCACAAAATAACTGGAGTCCAGGACAACCCCTCCCAGCCCATACGAGACCAATTTCCATATTCAGCACCACGACAAAAAAAATCATCTTCCCTTCTAAACCCACCGAGCAGAAATCTCCGCATCCTTCGTAAAAAATCAGATTTTCACTCCACTTCTGACAGCTCTCAAGCACAGCTCACACCTCTCCTTGCTTGCCTCTGGAAAAGCAAGGCTGTGTTTGAAGACTGATTCCAGCAAAACAGCTTAAGCTAAAATATACATTTGAGGATATACAGGCCCAAAATAAATTACTGGCTTTGTTGTACCTTCCCACCCTTCAACGGGAGCTGGTAATTAAATACTCAAGAATTTTCAAGCTGAAAAATTCAAGCAGGGAACTTCCACGGCACTTCCTCCTTTTTAAAACATAATGCTCATCAAATCAAGTTTCAAAGAATTATTTTGACTTCTTCTGCTGGTAGTGACGCAAACGAGACCGAGGCCATCTGCAGCCACCCAAGATATTTCAAGTGCATTCCAAGACACACAACCCAGCCCCAAAGTGCTGATGAAAAAAACATGTGCAGCCACTGCAAAAAATGCTCAAATCTCCCTCCAGTCTGGGAAATTACAGCGAGAATTTAACAGAGAATTTACCTCTGTGCAGAGCTCTAAGATCCATTTAGGCCTTGAAGTTTTAATTATTTTTAATTCGTGGGCATGATACAGTGCAAATATTCATTGAAGCCTGTTAAGAGCATTGCAATACACAGATTATTCTATTTTCATTCTATGAAGTAATTGGTGGCTGGTATTACAGGACAGTGATGCCACATTCCTGGCTAAATGCCAACTGTGCAGTTCCTTTCTGCCTCTCTAAAATTGCATTTAGTGATGGCAATGGGCATGCTCCATCCTGAACTTTTGCCTGGATACACTTACATTTAAGGAATATTATCATTCATTTAAAAAATGTAGAATCTCACTTTGTTTCAGAGAATAAATCAAGAAATGTGCACCTGAATTTTTAAAGATTAATCCAACAAGGAGTAACATTTTATGAAAGACTTCAAAGACTTTCTAAGACCTTGAGACCAAAAGTGGTCAAAACCTCAACACAGGTCCAGTCATAAAATATTATATGCAAATTTAATATATTTTTCATCTTACATGATAAGAAGCACCTTACTGATGATTCTTTTGGTAAGAAGTTGACCAATACAACCAATACAACGTTTATCATCGTCTTCCTTCCACCTCCCACTAAATCTAGATTTCAGTTTTCAGATTTCAGACTTGGCATTTGAAATCCTGTATTTTACAAGGAATTATTGTCCTATTCTAATTGTCCCACATCTCCTGGCCCACGGTGACAATTAGGAAAAGAGAGTCAACAAAATGAACACGCAGGGCTTAAATTTAAAGATTTGCAAAGTTCCTTAGTTCAGCAGTGGAATTATTTATTTTCAGTTCCACCTACCCCTCACAATCCTTCTCTTTCAGAATCTGAATTTATCAAGATGTACTATTAGACAAGATGATAATTTTAAGGGCACAAGGATCTACAAATTTTGATGAAGAAGAAATCCTGAGTAACGTGTCCTGGTTTGCTTTAAATCTACTTATTCACACAAATCATAAAAAAGTGAAAAGAAAAATCCTGTGATTTTCTTAAATCTTGTGAAGAAATAAATTAAAAATGCTGTAGATTCAATCTTATCTACAAAATTAAAAATCAAAAGTCACGTTTTTTATGTTCAAATAATAATTTATTTATAGAACTCATTCTTGCCTTTAGTGATTAATTAAAGGTCCTGTTTTCAACAGATGAAATTTGATGAAAAAAAACCTGTAAAAATGGTGTATAAAATAAACTCTTCTTCATCTACTCATCTCTAGTAGAAGAAACCACTTTGGGCCAGGTTTTTCTAACCAAGGAAAAGATCTTATAAAAGGGGCTTGGGGCAATCAACTCTTTTCTTCATACTAAAATTTCATTTCATTTTGATTGAACCCATTTTTAAAGTAGTTATTTCTGATCCAGTGAAGATTTAGATTGTGCATATGTAACTATCTGCACTGGAGATACATGAAAAACTAATTCTCTTAATTTAAACTACTTATAAAATAGTTGGATGGTCACTAATTTAGACAGGTGTCCTAATCCCCCAAGGCTTTAAGATAAAAAAATAAAACAAAAACTAAAAAACACCTCTACAGTAAACAGCAACCATTTATACCTTCAAATCAAAGAATCTTCTCAAAGAGACTTCCCAGAAGGACAAAAAACCAAACAAAACTTTCTTCCCATATTCCTCATTCCAAATATATTTCAAATAAAAATGAAATTTTAGATGGCAGAAATGAGATATTTTTCAATGTAAAACTGGCACCTTAAGATGTGGCCTCAGCTTTTTTTTTTCCTTTTTTATTGGTAATGAGCATTCATCAATCATGTGCCAGTTTTCAGTTTTTAAGCACGAAGATTTAAAAAAATGAATG
>VZRH01005583.1:87386-99661 GCA_013397555.1 Urocynchramus pylzowi | reverse complement strand
CAGCTCTGCAGGTGGGCTCTCACCTGAGCAGGGCACAGGGGCACAATCCCAGTCCCAATCCCAATCCCAATCCCAATCCCAATCCCAATCCCAATCCCAATTCCAATCCCTTTCCAGCTGTTCTCTCCCCTCTGGATGCAGCCCAGGATGGATTTTGTGGCTCCCAGCTCTCACTGGTGGCTCCTGTCCAGATCCCCTCAGGGCTGCTCCCAGTGAATTCTCCTTCCTGGCTGGGATTGCCCTGATGCAGGAGCAGCCCCTGGCACTGGGAATTGTGGAACTCCATGAGGTTCTCCTGGGCCACTTCTCAAATCTCTGCTGCCTTTCCCAGCTGCTCACGTGAGCCTGTTCCCACAGAAACCCAAACACCCTCCAAAGGGAAGGAAAAACAATCCTTGCCAATGGAATGCACCTTCCCAAGGATCCCCACGTGGCTGTGGGTTTTTGATACTGAACAGAAACACAGGATCTGTGCAGAACATCCCCCAGCCCACAGCTGCCACACAGAGGGATCATCTCCTCTCCTGCCCCAAACCTGCCCAGGCAGGTACAACCCCCATCCTATAAATTCCTTATCATCCCACTGGAAGATTTTGCTGCTTTGAAGGATTGGCTGCTGAACCAAACAGGATTTTGCTCTGCTGAAAGAGCTGGAGTTGTAGGATGGATTTAATTCAGTGAAGTGTCAGCCTCTTGATGAATTGGATAAATGTTGCCAGATAAAGCTGCTTGTTTTATTTTTTGTTTTATTAAACAGCAACATGGCCGAGCAGTAAAAACCTGATACCATTTTGATATGGTTTATGCTGCTGCATGGAAAAAGCCTTTTATGAGTGTTGTTTAAAGCAGATAAGGAAATGAATGTGCTAAACACATGGGCAGAACAATCCCTCCAAACCAGCTTAACTGGGGTGATCAGGAGCAGATTCTCACTGGTGTCTGCTGGTTTTTAATGACATACTTGTCAACATGTAACCTTAGAATGCAGACACCATGGTAACAGTTTTAACACAGTCTCTTTAAAGAGAATAATTGTGTGAAGCACAAATAGAAACATCTTGACTCTTGTAGTCTTTTAATCCACTTAGAGAAATGCTTTTCAATCCATCAAGCAGCGTTTTCTGGATCTTGTTGAACATCTGTCTTGGAATTACTTGGAATAAAAGTCTAAGCAGGTCCACCCACGCTGTGTTTGCTGTGGCCCTTAAAAGGAGAATTTAGATGTAAGACTTTGATATTAGATTCAAGCTGAAGAACACCAGACAGATAGAATTTTGATATTCACTTGGTTATGTAACAATAAACCATGTTGAAGCTGTTCCTGTGTCCTGAAATACCCAAGCAGGAGCATTATTTTGGTTGTGTGAGTGGCTCCAGTGCTTGGGATCTTGTGAAATTCATACAATGGGGAGCAGGGATTGACCCTGTGCATTCCAACACACCCACAGTGTGTTACACTGATGGAATCATGGAATGGTTTGGGGTGGAAAGGGACCTTAAAGCCCTTCCAGTGCCACCCCTGCCATGGCAGGGACACCTTCCACTGTCCCAGGCTGCTCCAAGCCCCAGTGTCCAACCTGGCCTTGGGCACTGCCAGGGATCCAGGGGCAGCCCCAGCTGTGCCAGGGCCTGCCCACCCTGCCAGGGAACAATTCCTAATTCCCAACATCCCATCCCTGCCCTCCTTCAGCTTAAGGCCATTCCCCCTCATCCTGTCCATGCCTTGAGTTTTAGCTTTTATATTTTCCAGATTCTGCACTGCATTAGTGCGTGACTCTGAACTTCATATGAAGTGTTAGCAAGTTTTCCTCGCAGTTCAGTCAGACAAAGCAATCCTTTTCCAGGCCCAAAAAGCACAAACAACAGGGAATTGAGGAGAGCAATCTGGGAGGATGGGACCTCATAACCTGGAGCTGTAATTGGACAATCAACCCCAAGATGGAAATGGATCAAAACTTGTAAAAATGAGACACCTCATGACTTGGAGTCCACCTTGGGTCCATTTTGGTCCATCTTGGGTGGAGCCTCAGCTGGGCTCTTGTACTGCCCAAGGTGGATCATTTAAAGGCCTTTTTAAGAAATCCCTACTTTATTCTTTTAGCACTGCCTGGCCTCTGTTGCAGGTCCCCTCTCAAGGCATCCCTGTCCCTCCATGCCCACGGGAAATTCCCTCTCCAGCTCTCCTGGACCCCTTTAGGCCCTGGAAGGGCTCTGAGCTCTCCCTGGACCCCTCTCTTCTCCAGGTTTAACCCCCAGCTCCACATGAGATGCTGTCTGTTTCCCTGACCCCACAGAAATTCCATTTCCATGCCAAAATCCTGTGAAAATTCAGCAGAAATTGCCTTTATTCTGCTATTTGCTCCCTGTTAGTTAAATTATGGGTTAGCTTTTAGCAATAACAATACCAATAGCTACGTTTGCTGCATCTTGAATGTTCATCTGCTCGAGAGATTTTCTGCTTAACCCATTAAAAGTGGGTAAAGAAATAATTTATTTTATTTAATTCTAAAAAATCCTGCGTTTCACTTAAGGGAATTAGTGCCTTAAGCAATAAACACAACTATGCAATAAATGGCATATGTGGGATCTATTAACCCAAGTGCTTGACTCTGCCATCTGAATAATCCCCTTTTAGAGTTTCAGTTTGAAAAGTTTGTATGGAAATGATTGCTCAGAGAGCTTGTTTATTAAAAAATAAAAATTAAAATAGATCTTACAGCATTGGGGTTTTGTGATGTTGTTGGGTTAAGTTTTGATCCCCTCAAATTTCATTTTCCTGCCCTCAGAAAAATTATTTGGATTATGAGATTGCATCTTGAGTTGTCAGATGAAGTAGGAAGATGTTCGAAGCTCCTGCACCATCTATTTCTAGTTTATATGGACAAGGCAGCTCAAAAGTGTTTCTAACTCACCTTTCCTGTGTTTCTGCAATTAGTTTTGCAAGATTGATTCATTTTGTACATTTAATAAATCCAGACAGAGAGAATAATTCCCATTCTAGAACTGCAGCAACGGCTTACAGTGATCAGAACAAGACTGATCTCCTTGATTAAAATAAGAATTAATTCAGCCCTAAATAATAAATATTTTACTACTTTTCCCATATCTTTTATATTTCTCTGTATAAAATGTAATATAAGATACCTTAATCTAAATTTAAAAACTATTATGTCAAACATTCCTTAGCTAAGAGCATCCTCAATTATACACAGAAAATGAATTGTTTGGGTTTGTCCTTTTCTTCCCTTAAATGCCCTAATGGATAAAAAAGTATTTTTCAGCATTCCAAAAAAAAAAAAAAGAAAAAAATCAAATGAGCAGGGATTATAGCAACAAGCATCAATGCTAATTCAGAAATGGATTAACAATTACAGATTTGAAGTCCATTAGCATTGATCCCCAGCACGAAATAGTTGTGATCAATAAGCTAATCTGTAAATTTGATTAATTGAGTAAATCCTGTTTACTAAAGTATTCCATAATCTACAAATAGAAGGAGGTGAAAATCCTGCTTTAGCAAAAAACAAATTTCTGAGCTGTCATATCAATGGAAGATTCTCTCATTCCAAACTGTGTTGTCACAGGGAAACCAAAACTTCACAAGTTTCACAATGAACAACCCAAAAAATTCTCTGGATGCCACAGAAATGGGCCTGACACTGAGAGAAATAAAAAACACAGAACAGGGCAACAACCTCTTAAGATTTTGAATTTTGGGGTTTTTTTTCCCCTAAGAGCTTGTCCATCCAAGTTGTACTGCTAGACAGGAAAAGGAAATAGGAAAAATTGCTGGAAATATATCCTCATACCTATTTAAGTCTATTTATTCTAGGAATTGTATCAAGACAACTCCATTGGTTAAAAAAAATAAATCCTATCCCTGACTGACAGCTTTAAATAGGGCAAAACTTCAGCTCAAAGCTTGGTGTTGAATGTGAGACCTGAAACTGTCAGTGAGTGCTGCTAATTAACAATAATTGAAGCATAGAAATAACAGGGAGTGAAATATTGTATTCAATTTTTTAAAAAAAGAAGATTTAATGAAGAATAAATTTGACTTTTTTTTTTTTTTTTCTAGCTGTAGGTAACAAAATTGTGCTAAATTAAAAGGATGCAAATTTTCATTTTTACCTGCAATTTTAAGTTTTCTGATGAAAGTTGATATGGTTTTACTTCAAAAATGACGAAATGATGGTCTTAAAGAAAGCAGTTAAAAGAATGGCACTAATGTAAGGAAAATTAAAATAACTCAGTGTACTTCACACAGAAATGCAGAAATATTTAAATTATTTTGTTCTGGGAGAAAACCCCACTGGATTTTTCTATGCAATCATTTCTACAAACCCCCAAATAATGGAACTGACAGGCCTTGAGACACAACAGATCCTACACTCTGAAAATCCAGTTTAAAAAAAACCCTGTCATGACATTTGAGATCCTCAAAATCAGGAATATATGGAAAAATGATCCTTTGTCATTCTCATGAAAAGAAACCTGTTTGAACAGCAAAGCTTAACAGGAACTGACATAAATAAATACAATATTCAGCTCTGACTCCATTTACAGCTGAAGTTTTTCAAAAATTTGGGATATCCCAGCAGCCACCTGCACTCAGGGAAGTCACAGAGTCAACCCCATCTGGTTTTGGATTATTCTTCAAGCAACTTTTCAAATATTTAACCAAATTTTGGGGTTAATTTTTAAAGATGTGCAGAAAATCTTTATGGGACGTTCAATTTTCACTGGAATTCAAGGAGCTGGAAGCTTTATAACCTCCTCAAAGATTTCTGCTAAAAACTGGAATTGAATCTCACCTTGACTCTTGCTCTGCAACAAAATCTCCCCAAATCTGTGACAGAACAGAAAATATTTTTAGGTCCCACGTTTCCTCCCAGCCAGACCAAGCCATGTGAGAATACCCAAGAATGAGTGAGAGCAGCAGAGGTCAGAACTGCAGAAATGATGGGGATTTTTACACATTGCAAGAGCTGTTTTCTCACACAAGTGCAATTTTAGGGAAATTTGCAAGTCAGCTGCAATCAGGGACATTTTGTCAAGGTATATAATGAATGCTACTGTTTTCCATCCATGAAACCATGAAATTCTAGACAGTCAGGGAGACTTTCTGCTCTCTACACTCAAAATTGCTGCTTATTCCCTCTACAGCATTTTCGTTCTTCTTTTTTTCTTTTTTTCTCCACTAGAAAAGCAGCATATAAATTAAAAAAAAGTTAATTACCTCCTAAAAAAGCAAAAGCTGTCTGAAGCCATAATATAAATATATCTCTTTTTGATGTACTTCACCATCTCCCAGCATTTAAAAATAATATTTAAGCTCATGTTTGACTCTGGAGGAAAAGAAAGTTCATGTTATTAGCTGATGTCAGCTGATGTGATGTATTTGTAAATCTATAAAGGCAACTTGGTTTCAATGGGAATTCAATATCTCAGAATCAAATCAGTGTCATTATCAACATTTTTCATAAGCAACATTTTTTTGTATCAGACAAATAAGAACAGGAATAGCTTTAAATGTGGCCTAACCTTATTTGGCTGTTGCTTGTTACCAAAATTCCCAAGTGGAAGTATTTTATGTGTATAATTAAAGAGTTTTATGTGTATAATTCAAAATTTTTGGGAATTTCTTGTGCCACAGGGAGATGAGCATTACCACCTGGTATTGGAAATATGAATTATTAATAACACTGTTACTGTAAAGGAAACCTGAAAACAATCTCATCTAAAAAATAAAAAATCTGTCCTTGTCATATTATTTCAAATTTAGCAGGTTTCTGTTTCGGGAATTTTTCTGGCAACAACCTTATTTTTGAACATGAAAATAGCTCTTACACCCTAAATAATATTAGAACTCTTAAACCTGCATTCAATAATTTTTTTCCTAAAAGTATGAAACAGGTTCAATTCCTCTTCAGTGCTCAGACAAGCCAGAGGTGAAGCAAAAAAAAGTATATTTAAATATATATATAAAATACACACATATATATATAAATATATGTATTTTATATTAAAAATCTATATAAATACATAAAATATCATATTAAAATATAACATCTATAATATATTATAGAGTTTTATAAATATATGTATAAATAATAAATATATAAATATTTAGAAAATAATTTGCTATATTTATATAAATAACAATAAATAAATAAAAATATATTAAACATTTAGTATAGTTAAAAAATATATTTTTACAAAGAGATATATAAATATAAATATATAAAATATGATGGCCCTGGCAGGATCTTTGGTGACCTACACGATGCTCCCAGTGATGTTCTCACTGTTTCTCATCTGTACAAAGAGATGCCTGAGAGCATCAATAATTCTAAATTGTTTATGAGTGATCTACAAAAATAAAAGCTTTAATATAAAAAAATCTGATTCTCCTTCAGGATTAATGGAGGAGAAGGTGAATGGATGAATATTTGATCTAAAGAAAATTTAGTGTTTTTTATTTAAGAAATAATGTGATAGAATTTGGCTCATCCACAGAGTGTGGTCACTTGTTGATGGTGTTCATAAAAAGAGTTTAATATTCATAAATATTCAGAATATTCCCTTAAAAAGGAAAAAGAAAAAAAAACTCAAAGAAAAGAGGAATTTACTCTGTGAGTGTTTCCCTTTGGCATCAGCACAGCCCAAGTTTCCATTTATCGATGGCTTTGTGCAAACCCAGCAAGGAAACATTTGATAAATCTTTGTGGAATTCCAAAGGATATTTCCGTGTGTTGTCCCCAGGTTGAAAACCTGATGATCTTCACAGAAAACTGACATTTAAAATGACTTTCATTATGAATTCACAGGTGCCAAATTCACTTAAAGGCAAAATATCAACTGTAACCCAAATAATTCCTGTGAGTGACTCTGAATTTACTGAGGATTTGTCCCCCAGAAAAAGCTACAAGTAAAAATGAAGCAGCACTTTGCAAAACCACACTGAACTCAGACTTTAAAAAATCCTTGGAGTTTTCACAACAGAAATATTTCCAGTCTTATTTGAGGTACAAGCATGATTTACTTGACAATTTGGATTAAATTTAGATTTGCCCAGTACAAACCAGAAGGCTGAAAAACCCAGCAAGTAAAAAAATGTGGCTTTTTCCAATGAAACAATGAAAGAAAATTGTTTTAAAAGTTGAACTGCACATATTTTCCTAGAGAGTACTAACCTGACTGCTTCCTTTGAGAAGATATTTTAATTAGGAAGGAGAGACACTGGAAATTACTTTAAAAAGTAAAAAATGAGCCTCTGTATCAGCTGCTTTCCATAATGATATTCTGTATTTTTACATTTGCCTATAGAAGTAATGAAAAAATGCCTCTCTTGCAATAAATATATTTCTTTTTGGCATCTTTAGAGAGAACCTGTTTCATTACTACCCACGTGATTTCAGGGGCACATAAAAGAATAGGAAATGAGCTGGTTTGTATTTTGGGCTTGGAAGGAAAAGGACATGAGAGATTATTGAAGTTTTTTTAAAGAAGTAATGGTTTATCTGCACAGTCATTACAGCAACTGAACTTAGAAAATGGTTTTTGTGAAAAATGAGCTTCTGTAAAAAAGGACACACAGCAGAACATCCTTGAGAATAAATAACAAATTATTCAATTCTCACCCTAATTTGTTACAAGGACAAAGACTTCAGAGAAGGGAAGATGCAAAAAGTTCCTTTCCATTCCCTTTTTTCAACCCAGAAACCCAAGTGGAAAGTGAAGGACTCTGATAACTGGTGGCCCTGGGATGGAAAAGGCAATCCCAGACTCTGTTCCAATCTGGTAGGAATTCCCAGAGCAGCTGAGGCTGCTCCTGGATCCCTGAAGTGCCCCAGGACAGGCTGGATGGGGCTTGGAGCAGCCTGGGACAGTGGAAGGGGTGGGGTGGAACGAGATGATTTTTAAGATCCCTTCCAACCCCAACCATTCCATGATTCCCTGAAATGTGAGTCAGACTCGTGCTCTGGAGAGTTTGAGAACATCAATCCAAGCATTAATTTAACATTTCAGGTAGCAAATGTCTGAATATCACAGTTATATTTCACAGTTTAACTGCAGCACCATCAGGACCCTTTTTCTTAAAATTCCTCCCTCTGGAAGCAACTCCTATGGCATTGTCCAAAGGATGGAGTTAAAATCCATTTATTTACACTAACTCTGACCGATGCACAACGCAGTGGTCACCTCCCAGCTTTGAAAGAACACAAAGGGGATGATTGTGGAAAGCTCCTGGGCTTTAGAGAGGCTGCTCTGGGATCCAGCAGAACATTCCCAACAGAATTCCTCCCTTTGGAAAAGGGGCTGCTCCTCTATCACTCACTTATCTCCAAAGAAATACGCTTGGAAACTGAGTGGAAACTTCACCGGCAGCTTTGCTCAACCCTCCTTCCTCCAGCTGAGTTTTCCATACTCCATTTCAGAAAGCAGGAGGCAAAGAAGAACTCCCAAATTGCAGTTTGTTTAAAAGGAAAAGCTCTGGAGGCTGGCAGCCCTCCTGAGCCCCTGTCAGAACAATCCCCTGCAAGCAGGGCTGTGTAAACTCAGCAAGCAGACAGGTTTTTGTGTTCCCAACAAATGGAAACTATGTCCTATAAAAGAACTTTAATGGGCAAATGACACTGGATTTTCTTTTTTTTCCTGCAGCAGCAGCAGGGTTTGAGATTTTCTTCCTTTCATTTTGCCTTTTTTTCCACTCGGAACACACATTTTATCATGAACCTGAGCAGCACAAATGGACAAACCCCATCAAAAGCTTCAGCTGCACTCAGTATTTCATATTATTTGGTGATGTATCAGTTCTGCAAAGTTGGGGGGTTTTTTTTAAGACTTCACAGGGAAAAAACCTCTTACCTTCGGTGGAAAAACTTTCCCCCTCACAAAAGAGATGTTGTAGAATTTATGAAAACAAAAGTGCCAATAAGATTTTGCTTTAATACCCCAGGGAGAAACACGATCATCTGCACCAGCAAGAAAAAAGATGCCTGCACGAGGTGCTCTACTAATTACAGCTGCTTTGGTGGGCAATATCCCTGGTGAAACAGATGTTAGGGACCTATTAACAAAAGTTTTTCAAACATCTGCTTACAATTTGAAGGCAATTGTAAATACAGCACAGAAGGTCAATTGGGCTCATTAAGGTCTATGTGCAAATCTACTGCTGCAGGTTTCTTTTTAGCTAATACTGACTTTTTTTAACACAGGAAATAGAGTTTAATAGCAACTTGTGTCAATTTTGATTGTGATTTCATACAACAACAAACAACAATCGCATGCCTTGTGCTTCACCAAATAACCCATTTTCCTTCCTCTTTTTCCTCTCTACCTACAGCACACTGCCACGGTTCTGTGAGGTAAAGGAAGGGCTAGAAATTGGGCAATTACAGAGAAATGATTGATTTTACTTTTAAACACCAATTATGGATCTTGATAGGAAATCTTCAGTTGTTGAACCAAAGAAAAATGAGTTTTGATTACAACGCATGGTTATGAGATGAAAATTATTCTTTCAAGTGTCAGAACAAAACACAGATGTTCAGTAGGGCTAAAACACTGGAAATCATGGAATGGTTTGGGGTTAACTCATGGAATGGTTTGGGGTTAACTTAAACTCATCCAGTGCCATGGCAGGGACACCTTCCACTGTCCCAGGCTGCTCCCAGCCCCAGTGTCCAACCTGGCCTTGGGCACTGCCAGGGATCCAGGGGCAGCCCCAGCTGCTCTGGGAATTCCATCCCAGCCTCTCCCCACTTTCCCAGGGAAGGATTTCTTCCCAATATCCCATCCATCCCTGCCCTCTGGCAGTGGGAAGCCATTCCCTGTGTCCTGGCACAGCAAAATGGGGGGGGACTGAGGCAAAATCCAGGTTTCCAAGGGATTTTTCCAAGCTCACAGAACAATGCACCATGCCATGAATGTGCCTCGGAATGGGATGTGCCAAAATCACAACAGCCATGGCACAAGGTTTGCCTGGTGTGAGGATGAGGCAAAGGATGAAAAAAGTGCTTCAAGGAGAGAAGAAATCACAGGTCCAAACAGAAAAGCAGCCAGAGAGTCCCAGAATCCCAGAATGGTTTGGGTCAGGAGAGGTTTTAAGGATCAACCAGTGCCACCGCTGCCATGGCAGGGACACCTCCCACTGTCCCAGGCTGCTCCAGCCCCAGTGTCCAACCTGGCCTTGGGCACTGCCAGGGACCCAGGGGCAGCCCCAGCTGCTCTGGGAATTCCAGCCCAGCCCCTGCCCACCCTCCCACTGGGGAGGGAACGATTCCTGCCCAATATCCCATCCATCCCTACCCTCCTTCAGTTTAAATCACTCTTCATCAGCCTTCCTCAAACTGGAACCACCCAGGAACAATTTCCTGATGAACTGCTCCACAGAAAATCCCCTGATGCTGGACCCAACAACAGAGCTCAGGACCCCCAGAGCTTCTGCTGCAGATTTTAATTAGCATTCCAAAAATCAGGAATACCGACCTGAGCTGGAGTTTTCAACACTGCATCTCCTGGAAGTGATGCAGTGAAGTTGCTGTCCTGAGTTACAGCCTGAACAAAGCAGGGTGGATTCTCCATCCCTGGGAGTGCCTTCCAACCCAAACCAGTCTGGGATTCATTTAATGATTCTGAAGAGTCCTCTGAGGTCCCTTCCAGCCCAAACCATTCCCTGATTTTATGACTCTGCATGAAACCAGATCTGACCCTCTGTGCAAGGGCCCAACCTGCAGCTCAACTCCTGAACCACTTCCTTTACACTCCCAAGAACCTGTGTCCCACCTGGAACTGTATCAGTTATACAGGGAAAAAACTCTTTGTAACAAACAAGCCTGAGAGATTTCAACATACAGAACATATTTATGAAAAGCAGAAGGAAAAATGCTGTGATGTAGAGAAAATCACAGGATTAAAATCCCAGCCTTCATCTCTAAAATAAAGTTCATAAATGTGATGGCAACTGCTGATCTATTGTAAATCAAAATTAATGATTGTGGAAAAATATTTATGAGCATTTTAAGAATAACTAATTTAAGAATCTATCACTACCAGTTAGAATTCACTACAAGAAAATTAATGATTCTACAGCAATCAAAAGATTCAGAATATTGTGGCTTGCACCAAATGTGGAAAAGATTCTACTTTAAGCAATTTGCTGCACATTTTAAAGAAAACACATCTTGGGAAATAAACACAAAACAGCACCTTCTACTATCAGTAGTGGCTCCCAGTTGAAATTATTAAAGTAAATTCAGTATAACAGAGATGAAAGTGTAAAAGTTGTAAGAAGTTCTTTCCATCTGCGACCTTGAAGCTGTGTTCATATAGATCTGAATAAGGAATATGAGTCCTCCTTGTCCAAACAACAGCTAAATCTGAGAGCAAACACCAGAGCTTGCAGAAAACTTCCCATCAATAAAGACTTGTCCTTACCCAGCTTGGCCCAATATTGCCAGCTTTAAAAACTTACCACCCTCTCCATCTTCTCCCTCACTACAAAGGATATTTTCAATGTCTTTATGACATTTTTTTCAAGACATTTCTCCTTCAGCCAGCAACTGGAAGAGTCTGACTGGACTGTGGATTTATTTATTTCTAGTAAAGGAAGTTGGTGGCTTCATTTTGTAGGGCTGAGGAGTCTGCAGATTATCATGGATAATCTGTAAATGAAAATTCCTGATTTCTGTGGGTTTTATTGTCAAGTTAAGCTTAGCTGAGCAGAATACCATCAATTGAGATTGAACAGGTAGTAGAATTAACATTATTCTTTGTTTTTCAAAACCTACAGCTCCATTGTGGGAATTCCAGAGATTCCAGGTCCATTCAGTACCAGAAAGAGAAAAGATTGGTGACATAAATTACCCCATCTCCAACCTTCTCCTCAGAATTCAGACCTTTTATGGCACAAAACTGATTTTATTGGTCTAACCTGCTTTTACTACACTGATTTGGGTATTTTTCTTGCCTGATGAAGTGAGAAGAGAGGGAAAGGAGTAATATTTCATCATGAAAACAGAACCAAGAGCACCTACACATAAGGACTTAGGAGACAAGTAAAACTATCATTACCACTTCCACCAGCTTTTAAAATTTCCCATTTAAATCCTGATTGAACTTCACTTATGCAGCTTAAATCAGGATGCCAAAGGAGGAAAAGTCCTTACATTTTATTAGGAGTTAAATGAAAAACATGTCCCTTCCTTACACCACTTATATTCCTTGGATATTACTCAGTACCAGTGAAATTAAAAAAAAAAAAAAAAAAA
>VZRH01005583.1:46093-77243 GCA_013397555.1 Urocynchramus pylzowi | reverse complement strand
GAAGGAAGGAAGGAAGGAAGGAAGCTCATCTACACTCCAGCCCTTAGGAGTTGTCACTCACTCGCTGGGATTTAGGGTTCCAAATCCCACACATTCCATCTCACTTGGTTCATGCTCACAATATTTCACTGCTTAGCTTGGCAAAGCATCAAAATAGAACTTTTTCACCCCTCTTAACCTCTCCTGTTGGCACACACCAGTTTATTAAGCTCAAGCCTCACAGCACATTCCCATTTTCCCTCCAAACCAATATAATTCTGTTGTCATCAACACCCCCTGCTACAGCCCCAGCCAACTGGAGAATATTCCCTTTTTCCTCCCAGGGAAAGGGCTCCAGTTTCTATCCAGTTATTCCCCAATTCCTAATAAAAGATAATTCATCAGTGTATAATTTTAACTGTTCTGATGACCACTGAGTGCTGAAACCTCCAAACAGTGCATTAGATAAATAACAGGATATTTGGTAGGATCCTAATATTCCAATTATCTGCACTCCCAGACACTCCTACCGAACATTCCCTGTCCATGCCATGTTGGAATAAAAACCAGAAGAGTCTGAGGAAGAACGTGTAGGCATCCTGAGTGGAACAGGATCTGCTCAGAGGGTGATAATTCACTTGTGGAGAATTTTGGAAGGAACTGGAGATGGGACTTCTGATTTGTTTTTGACGATGTGGTTTATTTTTCTTATCTTCTGCATAGGCAGGAAGGGTGAATTCAGCTCACATTGTTACAGCATGGTTCAGAAGGTCCCAAGACCCTTAGTTACAAGACCTTTTAAAGATTTATTAAGCAATAAAACACTGCCAACAAGGATATTTATGTTTTTGACCCAATTTTTAAATATTTCATCTTATGGACCCATGGTACAGTGTGAGCCTTCTTAGCCAATCATGTTATGATACACAAATCCACAGTGCTGCATTCTGAACTCCTTGTTTACCTTGATGCCTCAGGTTTGAGCTTTTCTGTTTTTCACATTCTGTGCTGCTTTAGTGTGTGGCTCTGAGCTTCACATTCAGGGATGGTGAGCTCTCTGCACAGAGCAGGGAGACAAAACAATTCCTGCTCCAGCTGGGCACCAAGGACAAATGATCCAAATCTCAGGCCCAAGAGCACAACCAACGTGGGCTGGAGAGAGAAAAACAAGCAGGATGGGGCTGCCTGGGCTAAAGCTGGAATGGGACAATGAACTCCAAGGTGCAAATGGAGCAGAACTTGTCAAAGTGAGAGCCCCCGGGAGCGGCCGTGCATTTTGGGGCCATTTTGGGTCATCTTGGGTGCAGCCCTGGCTGGGCTCTGGTGCTGCCCAAGGTGGATCCATGGAGGAGATCCTTTGAATAAATCCCTACTTTATTCTTTAGCTCTGTCCAGCCTCTCTGCTCTAGGGCAGCCTGCACAAGGCATCAACCTCTGTAACTACCTTTATTTTTTCTGTATCTTAAACTCTGAAACTCTAAACTTTCCTTTACTTAGCTTAACGTGACTCTACAAATCCACATTCTTGTTCCTAGCACCTGAGTTTGGGAGCCTTTTCCAAGGCCTCAGATCAAATCCTGGGTTTAATTCTAAGCTTTGGCTTCCAGACCCAAAGTTCTGAGAATTCCTTGCACTTTGGATTCCAGCATTAGTGACCAACCTGGACTCTGTAAAATAAGAAAATGCCCATTTTTCTCCCATATTCTTCCCTTTTCCTTCCATCCTCCTCCCCAGAACTGGACTAAAGCTCTTCAGAGTGAATAACTTCTCTGTTCCTTTTATTCTCTGGTTTCTGATGAGTCAATCAGCACTAAGTGTGCAATGTTTTACAGCTCTTCCTGCAGACACCCCAAAAAGGCATTTCTGTACCTCTTCCTGGCTACTCCTATTTTTGTATAAAACACAAGGGGAAAAAACCCCATAAATTGCTATTTCTGCAAACCATAGCTGAGAAAAAGGTTTTTCTAGTATAAAGAAAGCAAATATTTGAGTTTCTAATTGAAATAAGATTGATTTCTTCTAATTTATTGATTTTTTTACCTATCAGGAAGCCACTATCAGGATTATTTCAACAAGAAAATACTTTTTTAATGGAAATACTTAAGTTCTGCAATTTCTAGTTTTAATAATTCGTACTAATTAAGTAAGCTGTAGCAACAAGAAGTTATACTTCATCCATCTCAAACATGAAATCAAACAAAAAAACCCCCAAATAACTAAAAACAACAACAAGAAGAAAGGAAATAAAAATTACTGATAGCAGGAAAAAATGGAAATCTGTGAGGAAAATACTGAGAATACAAACAAATATAATACGAACAGAAGACTTATTTTTTATTGCCCCAAAAAGCTAAACATTAATTTGCAAACTTTGTCTAGAATAGAAATGAAAAATCAAATTTGTCCCATCCCTGGAAGTGTTCAAGGCCAGGTTGGAGCAGCCTGGGACAGTGGAAGGTGTCCCTGCCCATGGCAGGGATGGCACTGGAAGGGTTTTAAGGTCCCATCTGACCCAAACCATTCTGTAATTTGATAATTCCATAATTCCATGATTCTAAGTCTAAACTGAGTGGCAGCACAATGCTGATATGAGGACAGAAATATTAAGATGAAAAAAGCCGAGCAAACCAGCAGCAGCCCCAGCACTGCCCTGAATTTCCAACACCTTCACACTCAAAGCCCTCTGGTGCTTCCCTACCACAAGAAAAACCCAAACATCCACTCACAGCTGCTCTTCAAAACCTTGGCAAAAGGTGATGGATCTGTTTTTCCAACAGATGGATACTCCAGCATTCCACAAGCATCACTCCTAGCTAACCTTCCACGCTCTGCTAACTTTGAATGATTCTGTATCCCATGAATTCTTCATGACATCAACCACCACAGCAGAGCTGAAATGTGCATTAAAGCAGGTGGCCACCAGCAATTCCTTTTATCTCCCACATCTGGCAGCACTCTCCATACAGAGTTTATACATTATCTGTTGCTAATAAATCATAAAATCATAGAATCATGGAATGGTTTGGGTTGGAAGGGGCCTTCAAGATCATCTGAAGTTTTCTATTGACACTTAACAGATGCAATATACTGAATATTTTTTTATCCAAAAAGTATAAGGTAATATGTTGTAAACTGCATTTTTAAAAGCAGGAAATAAAAGTAATCTTTGGGATTCACACTAGGTGTTTAAATATTATTGTAACTGTAGGAAAGACTAAAAGGATGATTAAAAATAAACCAGCAGAGCAGGGCATCAGCATTAGCAGATTCAGTTATGACCACAAGCAAAGTTATTATTTAGTGTCAACAAAATAAAGGTGCTCCCCTTCTCTCACACTCCCCAGTTCCCAATTAAAACAAAACAATTAGGACTGGAACTACCATGTGCTTAACTGGAATTCTTACCAGTCTTTAACTTCAGAAAAACCCAACCTCAACACTGAGATAATTATATTTCAGTTGACAATCTGCCAATGGAACAGGGGACTCTTGGGCTTGTGATCATTAATTGTTTGTTAAGTGCCTTAACAACGATTGTTCCCCAAGTAATGCTGCAATCTCCCTACATCCCACTTATTTTACATTAAGCTTGAAGTATTTGCTTAAGAATAATTAGTAAAAATTTGTTTCCCTTGAATTTTTATTTCCTTCTTCCTGTGTCAGCTCCATCTCCCTCCTTTTCCTCCTTGTCCAGTTTTCCCTCTTCACCTTCCTCAGTGATAAGCAGCCTAATGATCCATTTGAATATAAATCCAATTAAAAATGTCCATGGGACACTTTATAGCTGCATCCCACAACTCCTTAATGCAACGAGCCACGAGAGCTTTGTGTTTGCAAAAAATCCTGTAAAACACTTATGGGTTTTTTCTTTTTTTTTTTTGATGTTAGATAATATCATCAGTAAAAAAAAGTGTAAAAATAGTGTCAGTTCAAGTTTACAAAAAAACTCTGGACGTTCATCTACGTTTAACAGTTCAGCAAAAAGAACAATGCCAGTAAATTTCTGGAGAGCAACATGAGGTACAGGATTTTATAGCAATCCTGGGGATCACAAAGCTGCAGTGGGGGAACCTCACTTTTTTTTACACACCATTCTCCAGGCCGTGACATTTCAGGCTAAATGATATGAGGTGTGATAAATGCAAGCCCTCGTTTGAATACAAACAGATTCTTAAAATATTTTAACTAGGACTATAAGTGAAAATAAATTAGGCCAGTGGGATTTAGGGCAAGAATTCAGATTCTGTGGGATTTTCTAAGTTTACTGCTTAAGTTAGAAATTATACAAGCTTTCAAAGCTTTTGGCTCTGGAAACAAGCACTTGAAATTAATTCTGAAATTAAATCACTCTCTTCTGACTGGCAGCATAAGAATAAACAAAAATCAGTGTATTTATTCTTAACCACATCAAAACAGGTGCTGTGTGAACTTCCTCAGCCATGCTTTGTTTCCCAGCTCCTACTTTGCTTCCATAGGAAATCCAACTTCTTTTTCTTCCTTTTTTTTTTTTTCCCTTACAAAAGCAAAGAGACGGAGATGTGCAAAATGGAAAACTGTGATCTAACTTTTAGTTTCTAATAAACCTACTCATGCTCTTTTCACTGAAATCTCCAGGGAATCATTCTGACTTTGTGCAACTGCATTTGGTTGTAGTTCAGCCTTTGGATCATTTATAGAAGCCCAGAATGGAATGGGTTGGAAGGGACCTTAAAGATCATCCAGTGCCACCCCTGCCATGGCAGGGACACCTTCCACTGTCCCAGGCTGCTCCAGCCCCAGTGTCCAACCTGGCCTTGGGCACTGCCAGGGATCCAGGGGCAGCCCCAGCTGCTCTGGGAATTCCATCCCAGCCCTGCCCACCCTGCCAGGGAACAATTCCTAATTCCCAATATCCCACCCAACCCTGCCCTCCTTCAGGTGAAAGCCATTCCCCCTTGTCCTGTCACTCCATTCCTTGTGAAATGTCCCTGTCCATAATGTGGGCAGCAATCTGTTAATCACACACATTATCAAATCACTTGGATGCCCAACTATTATTCTGTTTTATCTGAATGCAACATTGGCAATGCATTTCTTTATTAGTCTGACGATTAGAACAATTCTAATGAAGAAGTTTGGGGGGGAAAATGCAAATCCAGGATTTTTCCAAGGTTAAAGCTACTCTATTAGGTTAATTAGGGAGTGAGGAAGTTGATTCTTCTGATCATATTATTAGTGGGCAGGCCCTGGCACAGGGTGCCCAGAGCAGCTGGGGCTGCCCCTGGATCCCTGGCAGTGCCCAAGGCCAGGTTGGACACTGGGGCTGGGAGCAGCCTGGGACAGTGGGAGGTGTCCTTGCCATGGCAGGAGTGGCACTGGATGGGCTTTGAGGTCCCTTTCCAACCCAAACCATCCATGATTCTGTGATTAATAACATACCTACTTTTTCTATGCCACACCCTCCCCTTTTTAAGTCCATACACTGTCCTAGACTGATTTATGACCGGGTTTGAGGTTTTACAGTTATTTTTAGAAGCACATGACTTTATTTAAGACTATATTTTGATCTGAGCTCGTGCAAAAAGGCAAAGTTGGCTATTTGATGAAGAACACAAGGATATCTTTCTCAATGAAGTACAAATACTAATCCCTGAGTACTTCTGGGCAGTTCAAGCTTAGGCAGCATTTCCTTTTCAGAAATAAAAGTTACAATTCAAGAGCAAAATTGACAGCCATGGAATTTGCAAACCAACAGCAATAATATACATATAATATGTTGCATTTAATATTACTTATAACAAGATATCATATTTATTATGGCATATTGTATTCTGCTACATGGATCATATGCTCCAAGCTAATCCTCCTCTTCAAAACACTGCAATGATGTGAAACTTCAGCATTCAATTTTTTCACTTTATTACCGAATTCCCAGTTTAAAATGTGGGCATGAAAACAGCACCGTGTAAAACAAACCAGCAAAATGTGACTGAAGCCCTGCCATGACCATTCCTTCACTCTGGTTTCAACTGTGCAGCCTGCCAGGGTTTCCCTCAGATTTAAGGAATGATTCCCCTCAGATATAAGGAACAATTCCTCTCAAATTTAAAGAACAATTCCCCTCAGATTTAAGGAAAGATTCCACTCAGATTTAAGGAACAATTCCCCTTAAATTTAATGAACGTTTCCCCTCAGATTTAAAGAATGATTCCCCTCCAATTTAAGAAATTATTCCCCTCAGATTTAAGGAACGATTCCCCTCAGATTTAAGGAACAATTCCCCTCAAACTTAAGGAACAATTTCCCTCAGATTTAAGGAACGATCCCCCTCAGATTTAAGGAATGATTCCCCTCAGATTTAAGGAACAATTCCCCTCAAACTTAAGGAACAACTCCGCTCAGATTTAAGGAATGATTTCTTTTAGATTTAAGGAATGATTCCGTTCAGATTTAAAGAACAATTCCCCCCAGATTTAAAAAACAACTCCCCCCAGATTTAAAGAACAGTTCCCCTCAGATTTAAAGAATAATTCCCGCAGATTTAAAGAACGACTCCCCCCAGATTTCAAGAACAATTCCCCTCCGATTTCAGGCCGCTCCAGGGCTGTGTTGTGTCCCTGTGATAATGGGCATTGTTCAGGAACTTCCAGCAGCAGGGAAACCCAATCTCCCATCCGAGTTCACCACGGGTTAATTGCTCTGCCAAACGGGTATCTTTATTTTATGACTCAATTCCCACTGGGAATGCCAAACCTCCCTCTGCACTGCAAGCGGGGGGCCCACTATGTTAACAGGAAGAAAATCCACTGATTTTACACAACAAAACAAAACAAAAAAAAAAAAGAAAAGAAGGCACATTTTGCCTTCAGTTCCATGGAAAATCAGGCACACAAGGTGCGTGACAGGAAAATAGGGACCTGATTGTTCGGTGCCCTCAGGAATGGTGCACAACAGGTGGAAAGAAAATCAGGGAAAACTGACGCAAAGAAGACGCCAAATCCCAATAGAGAAATCTTTCAGCAAGAGTGTTGTGGAAAATGGTATGGCAGGGAAGAGTCTGGGAATGGCACAGGACCAAATCAGTGCCAAAAACTTCAGAATTCCTCCCCTTCTACAGGCCAGGGAGGGAACAGGCTCTTGGCTGTGTCACAAAAATTCAAGACCTCCTGCGTGATCTTTTGTTATCAGGCTGAGCTTCCTCCAGCACTGACTGGTGCAAAGAGCTGCCCATAAATGAATGGCAGAATAAAGTATGAAATATTAGACATTTAAAATTAAATTAGCAAAAAAACCCTACTGTTGAACTTAATTTGATTTAAGGGAAATAAACCTTACTCTGTTATTTGAGCTGCTCTTTAGCACCAAACGAAGGCACAAAATACTGACAATAAAAACCACCTTAAGGAAGAAAAGCACAGAAACAGCTATTTAATGCACCGACTTTTTTTGATGATAAAAAGGTCTTACAACAATGCAAATAAGACAAGAAATGGAAGCTTAAAAGTTAGTAATAAAAGTGATGTAAATAATGAAGCAATATGATATACATGCACACACATATATATATTTATACATACATATACATATATATATATATATATATATATATATATACACACTCCTATATCTAGGAATATAAAGAGAAGGTCTACTGCTCTTAGTACCAAACTCTGGATTATAAGTAAGACATTAATCAAGCACAGCATTCCTATCCCATCCTACAGTTTCACAAATTCAAGGGATCTGAGTTTTTAAAGGCTATATGAACTATTGTGACCTCGATACTCAAACTGACAAAAGATTTTTGGGTTATGTAGCTGCAGAAAAGATTGAGTACAGAAGATGTACAGTGTTAAAATGCATCTAACCTACGGAACAGCACATGGTTTTATAATTTCCTATTTAAATTTCCAATTTCCTGAGAGAAAAGCACCTCTCCTGCAAGGAAGAATCCTTCCTGCACACCATGGTATTCTCCAACTCCCCAATCAAAATTCCTGAGGGAGGAGGGTGGAGTGGGTTAATTTATACAAACTGTTAATATTGGTGACAAAATACTCATTTTTATCAGGCTAAAAATGTACTGGGAGAGTCTCACCATGCTAAAATACAAAGATTACCATGGAACCATGGAATGGTTTGGGTGGGAAGGGGTCTTAAAGCTCATCCCAATCACTCAGTTTTTTAACAATACAGTTTCAGTGGAGATATAAGGGGGATCACCAAGGTGCAAGGAATAACTATACACAGAGTAAAACATCACAAGGACTTGAAAACCACATTAAAAATCCCCCAGTCCCTAACACAGTTTGTCAATCTCAGCTTGTTTGCCCCTGAAGTGCCATTCCCATCTCCTTCAATTACACACTGGTTTTCCTTAACTCAGACCTGCATCAGCATCATCCATATTTCAATTCAACTAAAGCAAGAGTTTTCAAATAAAATGAGTCTTCATGCCCACTTCCCAAAATTAGAGCTGCAGTTCAGCTTTTCAAAATTCAACAGCATGAAGCTAGAAAAGTAACAAGGCATCAACAATGGAAAAGACTTTCT
This sequence comes from Urocynchramus pylzowi, assembly GCA_013397555.1. NCBI lineage: Eukaryota > Metazoa > Chordata > Aves > Passeriformes > Fringillidae > Urocynchramus > Urocynchramus pylzowi. The sequence continues at coordinate 68,732 of VZRH01005583.1, read as the reverse complement.
TCTGCAAAGCTTTTAGCTGTTTGGAAATTGTTTATTCTCAACTGACATTTTATTTAAATATCCTATTCAGCAGTTATGAAAGGAACCTCAGCCCACATTTCACTTCCACTAAAATTCACCACTTTTGTGTCAAACTTTCCCTAACAATGGCACTTTGTGCTTCTTAAATATTGGGGAAAAGGGATCCACAATGGCATTTCATACAGAATATATCCCATGCTGGCTTAGTCATGTGTAAATCAAATTTTCTGCCAAATAAAATATTGAAACAGGATCTAAGATAAAGAACAAAACTGAAATTTCTATCTCATTAATTTAATTTTAATGAAATGCTTGTGAAACCATTCCAGCCAATTAGGGTGTGCAGAAATATTAGAAACAGAAATATTTCTTTGTTAATCTCAACCCTTCTGAGTGTAGTAAGGGTATAATGAATTTATACACTATATATACACACACATTACAAGTCTATAATGTAACACTTGTATCACTACACCAGATGCAGCCTCAAAAACAATGGTTTCATTTTAAAACCTGCACTCCCAGGGATGCTCTGAGGAGCCACAGAAAGTGGAACTGTTTCTGGCAGAGTTAACCTGCTCAGGTGGCATTAGGATAAACATCTGGGAGGAAAAGGTTTCTGAAACTCACAGAAAGAATTTCCATCTAGAAAAAAAAAACAGTGTTTGGGGAGGATTTGAAATTTCAGTTTGAGAAATAAAAGTTGCAGTGCTTTAAAAAATAGCCTGAAAGGACTTTGAACATGAAATCACAGAAGGAATATTGATCATTTAAAACAACATATGACATTTTAAGGAATTTTTATTTGACAATTAGGCCAATGCCATTAAATTTCGGGTACCTACAGGTGAATTCCCACTTTGCTGTGACCTCAGGACACACAAATGCAGGCCAGGGACAGTACAGTGAGCACCAAATGCCCCAACCACCATCTGGAGAGCTAATGAACAATCAAGGGATCCCAAATTAAACAACACAACTTTCCCTTAGAATCTTTAGGACAACACTGTCAAGTCCAATCTATTCCCTCAGCCTCCAGAATCAATTTTTCAAACTTTATGACAGGTCTAATAGTTCCCACCTGTTCCTCCTGCCTGACTTTTGACTGGCACGTTCCCAGCCAGGGTGGAAATGCAGACAAAGGCCCCTATTAGGCTCCGGCTGTTTCTCCACTGTGAGGTTGCTCAGCCATTAAATTAATTCCAGCCCCCTTTTCCCCCTTCCATCTCTTCATTTTTTGGGGGGGTTATGGAAGTTTGGGGAGGTGGAAAATGGGAGACAAAAGTTTGGCATCCAGTTGGCGGGAGAGGTATGAGAAAATCCGGAGTGGCAGAAGCTAAATGCTGAACTTTTTGGATAATCTATTAATTAAATGATTTACAAGAAATCCCATTCATTAAGTTCTTGATGTGTCTGTATATTTTTAACCATCAAAACTTGGTAAAATTTGAGAGAGTCGAATTTGGGAGATTCTAACAGAGTCCCTCATGCAATGCCTGATTACATAAAGAAAGCCTTGCAACATTTCTCTGGGAATCCTGAAGGATCAATAAGTAACTATTTGTTCTTCAAGCAAAGAAAATTATTTTTCCTGAAATGTATTTTCTTTTCATTCAGAACTGGCAATTAGACACAAGCACCACACACATATCCTAACAAAATCATATTGGTTCCTTTGGAAGCACCTTAAAAACCTGACAACTTTTTCCCTCAATAAAAATTACCTGATTTTTGCATCAATTTCTAGAGATTCATGAAATGTTATAATTTAAATCTCAAGTTCTTCATTGAACTGCAAATCACAAAGATTACATTATTACATTACCCATGACAACAGAGTATTTACAGCATCAACCATAATACTTAAGACAATTATTTTAACTTAATAAAAGAAAGGTCTTTTTGTAAGACAAATTTGAGATAGATTATTAATAAATTAATGATTAAAATGATGATCTGCCTAGGACCATCTTCCTAGCATAAGATATGTAGAGTCAGGACTTGTAGTTTACAACTTACCTGAAAATTAAATATTTAAGTCTCGTCATGATAGGGGAAATCTTGAAAACCTGCATCTGTGAGTACTTCATTGTATTTGGATTACTCAATATAAAAAAACAACCTTTAAACATATCTGAAAAATCAAGACCACTTCTCTTATCTCCCTTGCCTTGATAATTAATCATTCATAAATTGGTCAGATTCTGTTTAGCTTGATCCAAATCAAATCCCAAAACTCCGAATTAAACACCTCATTTGACTGAGATGTTGAACAAAGTCACTGAGAACCAAAACAAACTGAGGGAAGAAACCTCTTGATTTATTAAATTATCACCAATTTCTTCACTGTCCTCATTTCAACCCTGTGGGCTGAACATGCTGTGAGCACTAAAAATGAAGAAGCAAATGCTACAAATACCTGTATTTCTATAAAATAACTCTCCATGGCCTCTTATCAAACTGGCAAAATCACATCTATCTCTATCTCTGCAAAAGCCACTGCAAAATCACATGCTGGATTAAATTTGGGGGAGAGGATTGGCAAAATTAGACAAAAACTTTTTTTTAATGTGTGGATGTTTGAACACACAGGGAATGGTTTGGAATTGAAATTTGTATTTGTCCATAAATTGCAATTTAGGCTCTCAAGCTGAGAGCTGAAGCCATTGTTGTTGGTTAACTCATCAGTGAGAACAACACTCAAGACAATTTAATCTAGTTTAAAGAAAAAAACCCAAAAAAAATTCCTGAGGTTGTTTTTCACCTGTAAAATTCATCTGCAATTTCTGCAGATAAATTAATCCTGATATTCAAAATTAGTTGCCACAAGAATTTACAGCTGCAGGCTTGCAGTTTCTGTCCTGAAGAGCAACACCTTCCCCAAGACAGATTTTTCCACCAAATTTCCACCAAACACAACAGTACAGCCTTTGTACACAGACTCCAGGCTGAGATTTAGTAACTGTGATTTTCCTATCACTTAATCCCATTTAAACTCTAATGAAGAACCTTCTCTAAGGTATCCCACAGCTCATTCACAAGGGTCATCTGTGTGATGATGAAAGAACCTCTAGCAGAGCCCTAATCCATGTTTTAAAAACCCAAACCAAGCACTAAAGAGCATTTTAGGGAANACACAGAAGTAAAAAAATCCACATGCTTAAACATGTACTCATTTATTAAAGAAAGAAAAAAAAAAAAAAGAGAGAAAATAGGAATGTTAAAATTAAAGGCACAACCTGCTTGGTATCAGTCTTCTCAAGTAAAAGGCTGAGATAATAATTTGCACTAGAGGATGTATTTAATCTCCTAAATATGAATATTTATTAAATCAAATTTTCTTAGATGTTTAGAGGAATAATAATTAAACTCCACTACCAAGCAAAAAGCTGTCCCACTCAGCTTTCTCCAGCCTTTATGGCTCAGTATTTTATAAATTATCAATTCATATCCTGTGAACATAAAGTTCTCCACTTCATGTCCAGTCTCCCTCTGAGCATTGTGTGCTACCACAATTATGAATTCCCAATCAGAGAGTTAACTCAGGATGCCCTGGATCCCCATCTTACCCATCCAGAAGGTTCATGGTTGTCGTGGTCACCTCAGTGAAAAGAAGGATCTTTCCCAGCTTCTTGGTCTGGAGATGCTGCTGATAGGTCTTGAGGCTGAAATGTTCTGAGGAGAAACTCCCCATCTCCGTGATCACCGGCACCAGGGACGGAGCCACCTCCACCTTGGACTCCAAGGATGAAACAAACTTCAGGGACACCTTGCTGGATGCCCTCAACCCCTCAGCATCCACGTTCCCCTCCAGCCATTTCAGGAAAGCAAGATGGATTTCCTGTGGGCAAGGGCAACAAGATGAGAAAGACAGATCACCCCACGTGAAGACACACCAACATTCTTCCAAAAACATATTTATTCAAGCAATCTTCTACTTCAAAACAGGGAAAATTTTCCTCTTCAAAAACTAAGTTCTGTTGCTCGTACTTGACACTGTCCTAGAGTTAAGACCACGCTCCTTTGAAGATTAATCAAGCTTAATTTTTCCCTGCAGCAGGGTTTGTAGTGGTCTTCCCACATCCTGAAGCGTGGAGTGCGTTCACCTCCATCTGGCAGGTTTCTCAGTGTGCTGAGATCCTCTGCTGGAAGGAGCCCTTTAGTCCAGCACTAAGTGTTGGATTAAGCCTTTTTGTGACCTAGAGATGGGGCAACTGAGAGGTGTTTTAAAAACTTTTATTCCATTTTCAGTCTCATGAGAAGAGTGAGACAATACAGATGTTATAATTCACACCATCACAATCAGAAGCCAATTATTTCCTAATTACAATACACTAAGTGTTTCTTGGCCTATCAGCTTTAGCCATGCTGTAAATACCTTAAAGCCAATTATTTAAAATTATCCCTCGTGGGTTCCACTACAATGCATCTTTCACAGTTCTATCTCTCCAAAGTATCCAGTCTTATTTGCAAGGCCATCCTTTGAAAATCTTTCTATTTCCATTTCTCTCCCAACAATGCCTGTCCCATTCCATGGCATTTCTAAGTCAGCATTTCTTCTCTCAAGGTTTGCACACAGGTGCACACTGTGTGAGCCTTCTGTCAGGCTTTGAGAATTCCCTACAAATTCATTTCCCACAGCTCAGACTCAAATTGAAGGCTAAACCAGCAGTCAAAAATAACATTTACTGATTTCTCAGTGGAATATCTGCTAAAACAGGTCATACCTTCAGCTAAAGGATGATTTACTACTATTAGTACCCCTGTGGTGACACCCTGAACCAACTGCTCCACATTCCCTCTTTCTGGAGATAACAAATTCTGCTTTGAGAGGTTTGATATGACATGTTTGCCACGCCTTTAGGAACAGCCACAAACACAGATTTTGGGACTTTTTGCTCAGTGTGCAGCTTAAATTTCAGAGAGTTGAAGTTGTCTTTTATGTGATAAATGAAACCACAAAAAATTGTGGCTTCAATTTGACTGGAAATAAGGCACTAGTGATTCTTGCCCTCAAATTTTCCAAGAGGAAGAGATCTGATTTTTAAACAAAAAGGTCCTAACCAAACCCACACCGCTCATTCCCATCACTGCTGTATCTGGGAACTGGAATACATTTCCTGTGTGAGTGTTGAAGGCAGGACTAAGCTCTGCTGCCCTTGAACAAGGTCTGTCTGAGCTCCAGCCCAACTCTTCACAACCCACAAACCACAAACTGAGAGCAAACTTCCCATAAACAGTTATCTATCCAAGGAATGACTCCTCCTTCCCACATCCCACTGTTCTACCTGCAGAAGGAATGAGAGAAGTGCTCCTGTTCCCAACACCTTCCTCTGGATTTCCACCCCCAGAAATGACCTGTTCTCAAATTTCACAGCCTTTGCAGCACCAGTGGCACAGCAGGACACAAAGAAAACAATAATCTTTCCCAAATTCTGTCAAGCACTTGGTTCCAAGCCCCAAGACTAAGAGACACTCAGCAGCTAAATTTTAGTTACAGAGAAATTACTCCTCATATCTTGCTTTCCTAAAGCTCCCACTGAATATTTTCTGTGTAAACTCTTGGATAAAGTATCTTTAAATATTTCCTTTCCCCCCTTTTTTATTTTTTGCTCTGCATCATAAATGATGATGTGATGATGATTAAAGGTTTTGTGAGCATTTCTTTGACTTGCACCTTCACTCAGAGCTTTGACAGAATAAATAAATTCCTTACACATTATCCCACTTGTTTTACATACCCACAGTAACTGATTGGCTGTAACTGATATTTAGAAAAATTACAGCTTTCATTTCTGTCAGGGAGAACATGGAAAAACTGTGCTTAATCAGAGAGTGTTTTCCTATTGCTTTCCAAACACAGAAATTCATTCAGCAGCACTGGATGTGCAAGTCCTACACACAGAAAGAGAATTTTAACTCAGCTAAGGATGGGTTTACCATCTGACGGAAATTAAGTTACAAAATAAAGGTGATTTAAGTGTGGTGACACTGTAAATAAATAATGCAAGTGCTTGATGCTGTGTCAGAAATTATCATGTGTTTTTTCCACAGAATATTTTCTGGAAAGAACAAAATAGCACCTATTTCTGCTGTTCCATTATTACAAATATGCCACTCAATTCCAACCATTTACTCTCCAGAGTGTATTATTTCAAGTTATTTTCCCCCCTAGATTTTAGGCAAACTTCTTAATTTCAGTGCTTCTAACACATGCTGAAGCATTTAAGAATTGTTAAATGTGTATAATTCTCAAGCTAATTTCCCCCATAATGTCCATGTGCTTACTGAGATGATCAAAAATATAAACACATAATCAAGGATGGGGATTTTTACAAATTCCTAAGAAAATATGGATTTATGTGTTTAACAAAGTTTCAAGTACTGGTCACGGTAGAAAAACTCATTTTTACTGTAAGAACTTCCTTCACACCAAGTTCCAGGAAGAGGGATGCTGAACATCCCACAATTATATTGGCACAGAAAAAAAAAATATTATTATATAACAAAATGAACTTATATATGAAGCCAGGGTTAATTTCTGCTCCAAGTCCACTGAACAGGAACACAATCCTGTCAGAAGTGTGGGATTTCAGCCGAGGATCCAGCTGGAATTCCCAAGCTCTCCTGCTCCAGCAGCATCTGTCGTTCTGCAGCAGCCTCTGGTGGCCACTGACACAGAGGTGTTGGCTCCTGGACTCCTCTGGGAGCAGCCCAGGCATCCAGCACAGGGCAGGGAACACCCAAACGGCTGGACACGGCTTTCCTGGGAATCCTGGAAGATGCTGCTCCAGGATTTAAAGGATTCTGCATCCCTCAGCTGCAGCTGTTCCGTGTTCGGGCTCTGACAGGATGGGCAGCGACTCACGCACGCCATCGTGGAAAATCTGCATTTCACAACCTACCAGGGGCATGCTTTGTAAATTTAACAACTAAACTGGTCGTAGGGTGGCACAAATAAATTCTGAAACTGCTCTTCATTAGGTTTGGGCAGAACTGAAGCCAAGTCAAATTAAATTTCATAAAGTATAGAATCCCAGAATGGATTGGAAGGGATTTTAAGGATCATCCCTCTCACCCCTGCCATGGTAGGGACACCTTCCACTGTCCCAGGCTGCTCCAAGCCCCAGTGTCCAACCTGGCCTTGGGCACTGCCAGGGATCCAGGAGAATCCCCAACCTCCTTGGGCACCCTGTGCCAGGGTCTCCCCACCTTCCCAGGGAACAATTTCATCCTAATATCTAATTTAATCCTATTCTCCTTCATCCTAAGGCCATTATTTCCTATAAAACTGTGGGGTTTTTTTTCCCAATCACACTTTTCAGGTCTATATTCCCTAAGGCAAAGATATTTTCTTCTTTCTCAAAGTAAGAATCAAATTTCTCATCCCATCCAAACAGCTCAGTGACAAGAGAGCTGCTCAGCTTTTTACAGTTAAAATGTTCATCTGCAAGTTTAATATTTATAAGAAAATGTTTCTACCTGTATTTTAAATGGTAAAAAATGTAATTTCAATGCATTCTAAAAGAAAAGTCACCAAAAGCAGAAAAGCACTGCACCAACAGAAACTACCCAACACCTCTCACTAATAAATTCCCCACACTCCAAAGCTCAATTTAAATCTTTTAAAGAGAACCAAGGAGAGATTGGGAATTTCCAAGCACTGATCCTGTGACCAGGGACACACCAGGAGAATTCTGATTTGTCCCACTGAGAGTGGCACTGAATGAAAAGCTCTGAGCAAGAAGGGAGATGCAGAGGACAGTAATTCCCAAAATTCCCAGAAATAGAAAGTTCAGCTACTGCACATTCCCAACCCTCAGCTTCTCCACTCATCAGCACAAATTGTGGTAACTGTAACATAAAGAAGGAAGAGCAAAAGCTGTGTTTTATTTATGATTTCACATCTGCTTTCTGTAATTTTAACAGTTTGGTCAGGTGTGTGCAGAAATGCTCCGGAACAGAAGTTTGCTTTCGCTGTTTAAAATTCTTTTTAATTTCATAATCATTAAGTTTCCCTTTTCCCCAGCGCTCACTTAGAGGTTGAGATTGAACAACAAGGAGGGAAGAGGGAGACAAAAACCAGCTGCATCTGGAGCCTTGTCTGTTGCAGTATAAAATAACACAAAATTACAGCTCCTGATGGAGAAGATTTTATTTGCACCTGGGCTCTGTCAAACAATGAGAGCTCTGCACCGAGGACACCCAGTTATAATGGTTAAAAACAAACCCAAATCCAAGACTTTATGCTTACAATCTGTTTATACAGATAGGATTTGGATGTGGGGTTTTATTTTTATCTGCATGTTCGTGGACACAGATAAGTGAAATTTAAATGGGCAGATTTGGGGCTGAAACTCCCCATCAATGGAATTCTTTGTTAAGACAAAACTCACTCGCAGCCTAAATTCATTTGGTTCCTATTAAATTCCATTTTAATTTGGTTCCCATTAAAAACATGGAGGCGAAATGAAACAAAAGCTAAAAATACAATGCCATAAAACAAACATTTTCCATCAGCTCCCTCCTCTCTTGTGAGGGAAAAGGAGATTATTTGAACCATGATGCTCTACCTGAACACTCAATATTGGGATTAAAATATTTTACTTTAGCTGTGCTTGTGAAGCGAGGCCAAATATTCACTTTCTGGAGATAATGAACATGATTTAAAACCTTTTTTTTTCCCCTTCCTTTGTATGAAAACTAATGATTTTCAATTAACTATCTTTATTTTTGAGAAGTTTCCAATTGATGCACTGATTCAGGTATTATCAGATGATGGAGTGACTAAATCTCATATACATGTATAGATATAGATAGATAGATAGATATAGGGATATAAATATACACACAGACACAAACATACAAAAACATATATATATACACACACACACACACACACACACATATATATGCATTTATATGTTTATGGTTATTTTTTTGAACTGCAAGCAAATGAGGATTACACAGGCATAAAGCACCAAATTTTTAGAGGAGCCTGTCTGCAGCAAAACCAGACATCACACCTCCAATAGGACTAAAATCTGCTTTTTTTTTCCAGAATTGCCTGCTCCCAAAGGAGTATTATACAATTCAAATAGGATCACAAATGTATATATTTCATCCCTATGGATTCTCTGTTAGCACTGATAGGAAAGGAAATATTTTAATGAAGGGTTGTCCTCTGAGTTCAACCTGAAATGTAAAAATTCACAGATACAGACAAAAAATATCTCCATGTGCTCCTTGTCTTACACAGCTTTGCTCAACAGCCTTGCAGGTTTCAAGGTGTTAAATTTTAATTAAGCACTGGAGAGCTTCTTTAGCATCTCTTGGATCCAACAGAAACAGTATTTAACATGACCAACAATATAAAAATATACCATCATCTATATATACACACACATATCTCAACATATTTTAAATATATATATTATATATATAAAAAAATATCTCAACATATAAATATATTTACTTACTGTAAATACACATAATATGCAGGAAAAATGATGTTATCTACTGTCCTTAGCCATTTCAAACCCTACCTTTAAATGAGGTTTTGTAAAATACGACATATAAAGTTTACAACCTCAATCTTTCATTAAAACACACTGTTTTCCCTTAAAAGCAAACTACTTACTGTAGGAAAAGTTTGAAGAAATAAGAGGGGAAAAAAATACCAGATGCAAAAATTTGATCTGGAGAAATGAGGAAATTATCTCGGTGATCACAATGAAAGTGGAGAGGATGAAGAATGTGTATTAGATCTCACTAGATAATAATGATAAAAATAATAAAAATAAAAAATAAATAATAAAAATAATAATTTCAATGGTGATGTCATTAATATTTAATAACCTTTCCAAACTGCATATTCACACCCAGAGTCCTCAATGTTGCCCTTCCAGACTTAAGGAAGTGCAAGCTCAGAGGTGAATTTTCTAACAACTGGAACAAAGGGAACAAACACGACTTTTAAACACAAAAACCTCTTTACAACACATTCAGAATCTGCAAATACACAAAGTACTCAAACTAATCCAGTTTTTAGGATCTTTTTAGAAAACTCCTTTAATATTAACCATTTACAATTAATTTCAGGCCATTATTTTCACCAGTGGTGTTTTTGTTCACTGGGTAAAAACCTTTTAAATCCCCATTTCTCCACTCCCTCCTTTCCCCATGGCCTGAAGAACTTCATAAAGATTTTATTGTCCTACAACTGAGGCACATTTTCATTTCATGTTCTCATGAACTGGAGTTACTTGGCTGGTACTTGCTGTGCATTCCCAGGATTCTGCACAGCCTGGAAATCTGTTTCAGTTTATTAATAATATTTTTATATTTCCTAAACTGAGACAGGGTGCAAAGCAGGAGATTTGGACTGCACAAAGCACAGAAGAACATTTAGAAAGATGGCAGGGCTGGTCACTTTTTGAATTCCCAACCAACCTGATTTTTAGGAGTCTCCAGGGGTTATTTTGGGTTTGGTTGGTTATTTAGCTGAAGACAGGCAGAAAAAGCTCATCATTTCTGAAAGATCATTCCAGACACTTAGTCAAGTGCCTTATTTTTGTCTCTACTCTTCAGTGTGTTTTTAAAAACAAGTATTGCATTACATAAACACAGTGGATCCATTTTCCCAACTGATATGTGGAATACTTCATCCAAAAAAGGGAAAGATTTTTAACAAAGTGCTGCAAGGTATCCTTATCCTCTTTATTGCAGCCCCATCTCTTTGAACACGAAGCATCTTAGATTTCAACCTGTTCCTGGACTACACATCCAGCAACTGCTCATAAATCCCTGCCTAAATCTGAATCCAAAATTAAATTTAGCTTTAAAAAGCACCGTGTGTAGGCAGAAAATTCATTTATCCAACGGGCAGCAGCCCATCCTGGGAAACAAGCAGCAGGGCCCAGGTCAGAATTCAGTGACTGATGAAAAATAAGTCAGGATGTTAGTTTTTGTAGAGAAAAATATGAAAATTAGAAAAATTAGAAAATTCGAAAAATATGAAAAAATGAAAAATTAGAATAAATATGTTTTAAAATTTAAAAATAATATATAAGGAAATTAATTATGGTCTTCACAGCCAAGTTTGTTTTATCTGCATCTCTCCTGGTTTTAGCAGAGTGTTCCACTTGGGAATTGGGATGCCAGAAGAAGGATGGGAAGAGGTGCTGGAGGTTTGCTCAGCACAAACCAGCTTTGAGGGGAGGAACAAGGAGGAGGAGGAGGCTGTAAGGTGCATCCCAGATTTTGCTTCCTTTCCTTCCTCAGCTGCAGCAGAACAGTCTGGAAACAATCTTCCCAGCAGCTGCTCTCATCAACAAACTGTTTATTGTAAGAAAGTGCCTGGGTCAAAGGCTAAACGTCATCCAGAACTGAAAGAGTAGCTGTAAAAAAAAAAAAAAAACAAAAAAACCTAAAAAAATCCTGGGGCCGTCCATGCATGTGGCAAAAAAAAAGCCCATGACATTGGGAAGGGAACCATATTCCATCTGAAAGGCCAACAGTCTACTGAAACAAAAATTCCTTAATTTGATGGAGCAGGGTTTTAGGACACTGAGCTCGTTTCTTGTGGTTGATTTTGAGGCCTGCTCGAGGTTTCTGCTAAAAGCAGAATTTACAGCTAAGTCTGTGTCTTGTGGTGAAAAAGAGCAAACTGGAGTTGTGTTAAAATATTCTAAAATTTTTTACTAGTGCTAAGTCAGCTCCACATGCACATACAACAATAAAAGGACTTCTCTAATTTATCACAAACGCACTGTCGACGCGTTACGCAAAAATCCAAGTTCAGGCTCAGTATCAGTAAATGACCAAATTTTATTTTAAAGCACAGGATACTAAAAACCACAGGGCAAAATCTCATTTACCAGCAGTTCTGAATCTCAGAAATTAAAAAGTGCACGAGCAGCTCTGAGAGGGGAACTGTCCCACACCAGTAATTGGGACACGTTTGCTGCCCCAGCCCATAAATCTGCTCTGGAGGGGAAAGGACCCAGAGGAACAAGGTCCACCTTTGACACAACATCACCACGAAACACTTCACCAAAAGGCTGATAAATCAGACTTCTGCCAGGTGGTGATTTATCCTACCAGAAAAAAGGTGTGAGAAATTACGGGTCGGGCGTTTAATTCTTCGTGACACCTACTTTGTAATAAAATTGTTATTTTTCTGAAGGAAAAGTCTACAGTAAATTAAACCTATGTGCAACTGGGCTAAAAATAAGCCCAGGCAAAAAGGAAAATTCATTCCACTTCTACACAAAAATCTGAGCATTATGCATATTAAAGTGGGTTGATTTTTCTTTTTTTAAATTATATAATCAAAGTCATGTTTGGAAGAATAAATTAAGATATAAATCTAACCCCAAATGCTGCACACATATATATTAAATTACTCTCAAATGTATTCTGTATGGACTAGGAAAAAAATACAGAAGAATTTTGTTCTCAGCTAATAGGGCAATAAATTAGATGCAATACATTCAGCAGCTAAAACTGGCTCTCTTCAACAGCTATCACATAATACTATTTTTATTTGGTACCAAACCTTTTTTTTTTTTTTTTTTGAACTAACAACAAAATTGTTTGTTGAAAATCTTGGAATTAGCAGTAGAATGATTAAAGTAAATAAAACCTAAGAAAATATTTTTTCTTCTCACTGATAATACCCAATTCTTAGCTGAGGCTTTTCCAGCAGGTTTATTTTGCCTTTCAGCAGGGTTACACACATCAAATGTGAATGAATTTAGTGTTCATGAATATGAAATAGCAGCACAGGAGCCAAAGATTCTCCTCTTAGCACTGTAAACACACTTTAAACTCCCACAAGCTTTCAGCTGGACCTCATTTTTGCCTTTTTTGAGGAAAAAAAAAAAAAAAAACCTCCCCACTGTGTCACACTGGAGGGGTTTGGGAGCTGAAGAAATGTCTGGGAAATGTTACGGTGAAACCACAACACATTTTCACATGGACCATGGCTCGGGGATTCCAGCACAGCCCCAGAACTGCACGGCTGATGTTCAACATGGATCATGGATTTTGTATTCCTTCCTAAAACACAGGCAGGTTGGCAGAGTGGTTTCCCAAAAACATCTTGGAAAAGAAGAATTTCTCGGGAATTATATGCTTTAACGGCCAGAATACGCTTAGTGCGTTTTCCTTTCCCAAAGAAAAAACTCAGTTATTAAGCTACCTTGAATTTTCATTTAAGATCTCTTTGCTAATCAAAGATATTTTTAAAAAATAAAGATGACAGCATGGCATTTTATTTTTTTTCAAGTAGAAAAAAAAGAATGTAAAAAAATATTTTTTAACAAGTGCCACGGCTCGGGGATTCCAGCACAGCCCCAGAACTGCACGGCTGATGTTCAACATGGATCATGGATTTTGTATTCCTTCCTAAAACACAGGCAGGTTGGCAGAGTGGTTTCCCAAAAACATCTTGGAAAGGAAGAATTTCTTGGGAATTATATGCTTTAACAGCGTTTTCCTTTTCCAAAGACAAAACTCAGTTATTAAGCTACCTTGAATTTTCATTTAAGATCTCTTTGCTAATCAAAAATACTTTCAAAAATGAACATGACAGCATGGGATTGGGTTTTTTTAAAAGTAAAAAAAAGAAAAAGAAAGTAAAAAAAAAAATTATAAAAAGGATCACGGCTCGGGGATTCCAGCACAGCCCCAGAACTGCACGGCTGATGTTCAACATGGATCATGGATTCTGTATTTCTTCCTAAAACACAGGCAGGTTGGCAGAGTGGTTTCCAAATTCCAAAAGGAACATCATGGAAAGGAAGAATTTCTTGGGAATTTTACGCTACCATGGCAAGAATACACTTGGTCTGTTATCAAACTCCGAAGACAAAACTCAGTATTAAGCTACCTTGAATTTTCATTTAAGATCTCTTTGCTAATCAAAGATATTTTTTAAAAAATGAACATGAGAGAATGGGATTATCTTTTTTAAAGTAAAAAAAAAATAAAGAAAGAAAGTAAAAAAAAAGTACCAGGCTCAGGGATTCCAGCACGGCCCCAAAACTGCATGGGTGATGTTCAAAATGGATTCTGTATTTCTTCCTAAAACACAGGCAGGTTGGCAGAGTGGTTTCCAAATTCCAAAAGGAACACCTTGGAAAGGAATAATTTCTTGGGAATGATACACTATAATGGCAAGAATACACTTGGTCTGCTATCCTGCTCTAAAGACAAAACCCAGTATTAAGCTATTACTAACTAATTTTCATTTAAGATCTCTTTGCTAAGTAAAGATTTTTTATAAAAATAACATGACAGCATGGGGTTATTTTTTAAAGTAAAAAATAAAGAAAGTAAAAAAAATTTAAAAGGTAAATCTGCTTTTTTATTTAGCAGTGTATCAAAGAAGCTTCATGCTTCAAAAATACATTGTATACATACAAAGAAATGTAAAACTTGGACAGCAAATAGAGAACCTTGAAAGAAGCCTCATTAATGCCCAGTTTATCAGAAATTAATAAATTTTTCTTACAAAACATGGTTGAAAACACAGTATTTAAACACAGTATTCACACAATGCTCAGCTGTGAGAAGGAATGATACAAATTCTATTTGCAGTTCTCCCAGCTGTGTGGTTTTTCATTCTTTTCTCCTTTTTCAGCCTTTTCAGATGCAACACTTTCTCCTGCTGGGACTGAACCTTTTTCAGAGCAAAAGGAGTAAAATTTTTCCCCCAGAGCAAACCCAGGAAGATGGAGATCCAATCCTAGGCTGCACCTTGGATTTAAGGATCCAAGAACGAGCTCCAGAGCCTCCATGGGGAGCTGAAAGTATTTCAGGGAGAAATGGGGAAAGAAACGCCTCAAATTCAATTTCTCCTTTAAAGTTGGACATAAAACTTATTTAACTCTTACAAAATAAGGTCCAATATTATGGAACAAACCCAGAGTTTGCCTCAAGTCCAACACCTCACAAGCTCCTACTCCACAAGGTCACGTTTGGATTTCCAGGTCCCAAGTGAAAGCTGAGCAGTGAAATTGAGGATTTTGGGGAAAAAAGGCACTCAGAGAATCAGCCAAAGACAGACCCAAGCTGAGGCAGTGCATGAGAATTGTCCTGCAGACCCAAACACGGGCAGGGAGGAGCATTTCTGACCATACCACAGTCCTTATTCTGCAGGATTTTGCATTCTCCTGGTTTTTTTTCTGGGGATAACCACCTGTCTCTGCCCCTGCAGATATCTGTGCTCCACACCGTGAGCAGAGTTAATCCAAAGTGCAGCACAGCCCAAAGAGAACTCAAAATCGACTAAAATCAAACCATAGTGCCTGCAAACATCTCTCACTTCTGTTTTTTAGGACTCCTCTGAATTGCACACCTGAAAAAGATGATTTTTCACACTGAAATTTTGTATAAATCCAGGCAAGGATTTGTTTCACTTCATTCTGTCCAGGTTCTCCACTTCAGAAGGGTTTTTGTTTCAGTCCTTGCTTTTGTAAGACTGTCCTGACCTTGGCTGTTTTTCTTTTCAGTGTCACAAAAGGATCCAAAAATTTTTAGTTCTACCACAAGTCCACTCCAAAAAGAAACTTTTAACTGATTAAATACGAACCAACTTTGTAGAAAATCATTATATTATAATGATTATAAATCATTATAATGTTCATAAATCATTATTTTATAATGATAGTCCCAAACTGAAGGGGTAACTTCTAAAAATGAATAGTCCTCAAGGAAAAAGTTTCAGGGATTACTTCAATCAGTACTAAAATGCAAAAAAAAAGGAGTTTAAAATGCACTTCCAGCATAGCTGCAAATCAACTAATGCACCCAAACCAGACAAAATCTATATCAATACATGATATTTAGTGATTAATTAATTTATCCTTGGTTAAATAAGGACAGTTTTTTGGGTTTTGAACATAATTGCTGGAGAAACAGGAGACTGTGAGCAAAACAATTATTATTTAATTTTGAGTTTAAGGTTTGATATGTGCTTTCGGTTTGCCAAACGAGTGAAAAATAAAAAAAAATCAGGATTGTGACAGTGGCTGTGAAAGTTAAATTCTATCAGCAAAATGATCAAATACCAGCAAATTATCAAATGCCTTTAAGAGGAAAAAACGTCCTTGAACAGATGGAGAAATTTTTATCTATGGAGCAATAAGGGCAGCAATAATTCTAATAAAGTTTAATGCAGTTTAAAAATGCCTAATCTGCTAATCCTGGGCTGCTAATTAAACAGGAGTGTATTGTGTAGGATAGAAAAAAGCTTGGAAATATTTGGAGAAAAGTCCACTTCCACCTCCAAAAGTGCTGCAGAGATACCAAAAGGAAACCCTTATCTTTTCTGGATATTCAGAAATACCATTGGACTGAAACACCAAATCCAACACCCTCCCACATGTGTTTTAATATCAAAATGTGTTATTATCAATATCTGTTATTATCAGTATGTGCTATTAATAGCAATATGGCTAAAACAGGAAGAAAAATGAAAAGAGGCTAAAACAGGAAGAAAAAAGAGGCTAAAACAGGAAGAAAAAGGAAAAACCTCCCATAATTGCAAAAAGCTCTCAACTACATTCATTTAAAATAATGACAGAAATATTCTAAAGGCAGAAGAATAGTTTTAAATGTTTCCAGGTATTTTTAATAAAACTTTGGAAATTCAAATATTGATTTTAATTTGCAGCTCATACTGCTCATGGTAACTTTGGGAAAGCACCCCTCTCTCCAAGGAAGCAAAAAAATAAGAATTACCATTTGTTTTCAGCTATTGTATTTTCTTTTCCATCAGCAAATAATTGTACTGAGATACCAACACCTAAAACACAGTTTAAAAGTGGAAAACAACCAGACAAAAGCTCTCTCTGCAGCTGCTGCTCCTGACAGGGAGCTGGGGTACACTCACTAGTCCTAAAACCAACAATTCCATCTTGGAAAGAAGAAATGTCTTCCAGACCAGAAAAATGCAGGGGTAATTGCTCACTTCATGTAATAAGTTCTGAAGTCAAAACATGCCAGATGCAATTTTTTATTTAGATCTTGACAATCGTGCATCAAAACACAATTACTGTTCCTTATCTTGCAAAAGAATTTCAGCAATACCTCCTGGAATTAATTTGCATCGATTCTGACTCCATGGAAATGCTGAGACACGCTCCCAGAAAATAGTTTTAAAAACTCCTGAGGATCTTAAGATGTTTTTTAGTTCCTAAAACTTGACTTTATTCCATAAGCAGGGAACATCCAGGCACAGCTCTTAACATGAGACACTTTCTCCAGCTGAATGCTGCTCCTCCTTGCAATTATTTTAATAATGAGACCAATGTAACTTTTTGTACTTGTATTATGACCTGTTCATCAGTTGAATGGTAAATCACAAAAGAAATTGTGATTAATATCTATGTTGCAAGTGTAACATCAAAAAACAATCACAAAAAAAGGAGCCATGAGTGAATGGTTCAGTAATCCAAATTAATATCCATATATATTCATAATCTCTCTTTCTTTCTCTCAGCAAATGAAATCAGCTTTATTTTTATTTCATTTTTCTGTCTGAAGTTGTTAAGGCATGGAATTCTGTAAGTAAACCTATATTCAAAGGAAAGAATTTGGCTAAAAATTTACATGTGAGTTGTTTGTCCAGCAAACGTTTTGAGACTCAGCAATCTGTGACCCCACTTCAAAAGACTTTGGCCTCTAAATGATCTAAACTCCAAATTTAAGTTCTCACCATGTGCAAAAATAATAAATTTATTACAATTAATGCTCTCAAACTGAAGAAAATATTCCTTTCCATGTTAAAATCTCCTCGATACTGATCCTGCTAAGGCTTGGCTTTTACTATTATTTTAATTATACATTTATTCAGTTTTTTTACAAATTAAGAATTTTTTTTTGGAAGTAGTTCTTGAAACATTTCTTAGATAAATTCAGCAGCACAATTTAGTACAGACTTGAGAAACAACACACACTAGAGCAGGAAAGTGATTCTCAATAAAACAAGCTGTAAAAATCCAACGTTGTCCCACATTTTAGTGAAACCATCAGTCCAAAGCAGCACAATTTTTATAGCTAAAATTATGAGATATGTACATAACAACCAGCAGCTGTAGGGAATGCTAGAAAATGCAGTAATAAAGTTATTTTCTCCATGTTCAAGTCTCACTCCTTACCTCTGCTCTTCAGCTGTTGCCCCATTCCCCTCTCTCCTCCTCCCACACAGCCTCTGCTTTTTCATCTGCTATCAAACCAGATCCACCAGCTCTTCCTCCTGCATTTTTTCTCTCCAAAAAAAAAAAGTTCTTATCCTCATCAGTCAAGGAGCATGCTCTGATTTACACACTCCATGGAGAACTCTCATCCCAACTTTTCTCAGGGCTGGAGTCCTCTGGTCTCCTCTGGGCCTCTGGCACTTGACTCACTTTATTATTTTGTGTATTTAGTAAGAAATGGGTAAAGAAAGGAGATAATTTCTGAAACTTGAGGTGGCCAATATGACTAATACAATAAAATCTTACACAGATTTAAATAATTACATATTTTTAAACATATTAACACACACATACACAAGACTGTATATAGAATTATGGAGTTATACAGGTGCAGGACCAAACTTCATCCCTGCTGTGGATCCTCTAGGAAATGCTGGCAGAGATAAAACTGTGACCAACTGAAATTCCAGAAACTAAATCACCTCACCCTGTGGAGAACAGCTCTGGATGATCTAACTGTAAAATATAGGTTGCCCTGATGGACCTTTACACAGGATACTTTTCCTGGGAGAAGAAAAATACAAGTACCATGAAATACAAGTACCAGCACAAGATGTATTCTGATTTTTTTTTCCTTCTGAGAAAACCTTGCCTCGATTTTCCTGTAAACCCTTTGTCATTCATGTCACCAGTCCAAGTCCAAGTGAGTACAGTGGTTTATTAAAGTAAAACACGTTCTGCTTGTTAGGAACACCCACTGCAACCCAAAAAAAAAGAGCTTTCACAGCACACTTGCAGTAGGAACTACAGCAAACTTTCTGATTTCAGCTAACAGCTGCTCTTTAATCAGCTTTTCACTCTAAGAACTGCATCGTGTCAGCCAGACAGGCACATGCCAAATTCCACTGCCCCTGCACCTGGAATTTCCTGATTTCCTCAACATGTCAGAAATCATGGCTGGAGATGAACTGTCAAAGGATGAACACAGCAATCTCTAAGGCAGCCCCTTCCCCATCAACTGCTGGAACAAGTCACAGCTGATAAGGGTTTTTTGGGAGTCTTTGCCCAGTGACAAACTCTGAGAACACCTTTGTCTTTTAAATCAATAACTCCAATTAAACTCCAACCTTAATTCTCCAGAATAAATCCAGCTTGATAAACTTCAATAATAAACTCTGTGCTGTAGACAAGTTTTTTTCCTACACATTGCTGGACAACTGGATTGTCAAAGGAATAAAATACATATTCAAAAGACCTGAATGTTGCAAATGCAGTGTTTCAAAGGAATAAAATACAAATTCAGAAGACCTGAATGTTGCAGTGTTTCAAAAGCAGCTGAAGTTTGCAGTTTTTTCTTTTTTGAAGAGCAATATAACAGGACACTTCTATTACCTCTTGGTTATATACATTTATTTATCTCAATATTTATCCAATTGCCCCTTTAATTAAAATATATGTTAATTAAATATACATTCTGACCATAATCTGCTTAGAAGTGAAGTTACAAAAGGAGCCCTAATGAAACTGTCAGACAACCCCTACAACAATTTCCCATTGTGGGAAGGAGGCGTCATTTCTGAGCAATGGTAACTCGAGAGGATCTCACCAGGCTCCAGCTGATGCCAAGCCTGCTCTCATTTTCCCAGTCTCACTTCCATAAATTAGCTGCAGGCCCCATGGACATCAGGGAATCCTGAGGGTTTTTTTTTTTTTTTTAATGTTTGGAAATCCTCCACTTTTGTCAGATCTTTACCAGTGAGGTCAGAGCGGTGTCAAATGCGTGGTGTTTGTCACAAGGCAGGGATTCCTGCTCTCCAAAATCCCCCATCTGCTCCAGGGCAGCCCTGACTCCAAAGGCTTTATCAGGAGTGCTGAAACAAAATCCACACCCAGCCACTTGAACTGCAGCCCTCACAGCAAGGCAGAATGTGACACCTGAATTTGGATCAATCTGCCACCGAGGGGTTGGCTTTTTAAATTTAGATCCCCATCCCAAACTCCAAGATAAAACTGAAACTAAGAAAAGTCAGCCTCAGCACTCTGCTGAGTAACCTGTACTCAAGAAATGTTCAGGCCTGGTGCTGCTCTCTGTCATCTCAGGAGTGAGAAGTCAGCAGCAGACTGAGACACAAATGTTTTAAATATATATTACATAAGCCATTCTGGGGGGATAATGAAATTTTCCATTCTCTCCAGTACAGAAGGAACATGCCTGGTGAAGAAAGTGGTTGTGAAGTATCATGCACACTGACTCGAAGCCAGCCTTGAAACATGAGAGAATCCAATTCCATGAGTGGCACTTTGGTCACATGCCAGCACATCATAATTTCACATCAGAGTTAGCTCCACAGAAAGATTAAATGCTACTCGGTACAAAAGGCATTAACTTTTAGTTCTCACAGCAGCATAAAGACCCTTTTTATGGAGATTGCTATAAACAGAATACCTTCTTTCACTCCTCAAAGCTCCCTGCATTTTCCAAATCATCCTCAAAACATTTATTGAATCAATACATAGCCCAAAAGTTGTTTACAAACCATAATGCAAAGTAAGAGTGCTGTTCATTATTATGTGCCTACAAATGTGTTTCATGCTTGTTTAAGAGGAACAGCATGTTTGCTGCCATCCTGCAAGAAGGAAAACAAAATTTGAAGTAGACAAGTGTAAAATAAAGGCAATGTTTGCCAGACTTCCCTTTCCCTCTCCCCTAAATACATGGGTAATATTCCCTGAAGATAAACAGCAGAAAAGGAAAAGGTATCTTTAACCACCACCTGGAATTACTTGGCTACACGTTTGGAATTCCCTTCTCCTCCCATCAAGATTTCTTAATTGGAAATGTTTTACTGTAAATGTTAAATTGGAAATGTTTTACTGTGTTCTGACACTACGTGTCATTGATTCTTGTGGAATTGCAAAGGCTGGTTTAAAACTGAGGAAATATTATACAGGGCAGTTGCTGCAAACATGCAAAGATATTTTCATGCAAATCTATATACAACACACTATGCATAAAATGCTTTCCATCCCTTCCCTGTTCTTCCCCTTGAAACCCAGCTCAGAAGTGTCCCCTGCTGGCAAACACCTTCTCCTCACTGCAGGAGATGTAGGGAAAGCCTCAGCTGCATCCAGCCTTGGGAGCAGCAGAAATTCCTGGTGATTTGAGCAGAATGACAGCACTGAAGTGGCTCAGCTGGGCAGGGACACTGCTTGGTCCTGCTGGGAATACCTGCAGCACCCCAGGCTTCCCTTAAAAAACAGCTCCAGGGAAAAGGCTGAAGGAAGTTTTGAGAGGGAACAAATTAGAAGGTAATCCAGCCTTCTAATAACTAGAGAATTCCAGAATGGATTGGGTTGGAAGGACCTTAAAGATCATCCAGTGCCACCCCTGCCATGGCAGGGACACCTTCCACTGTCCCAGGCTGCTCCCAGCCCCAGTGTCCAACCTGGCCTTGGGCACTGCCAGGGATCCAGGGGCAGCCCAGCTGCTCTGGGAATTCCAGCCCAGCCCCTGCCCACCCTGCCAGGGAACAATTCCTAATTCCCAATATCCCATCTGACCCTGCCCTCCTTCACCTTAAAGCCAGATTTACAGCAGGCACCAAGAACAAAGCTCATCTCTCACTCAAATCCTGCTTCCCACCAGGATAAACAATCTCTCAATTCACCAGTTGATTTTTTGTCTCACAAATCAGTAAAAAGCCTTTTATAGTTTCATGGCCATGTTGCACTACAGGGCTGGTTCAAAATGTTGCCTCTGAACAAAGAGCCAAGAAAATTTTCTTGAGAAGTTTTCCTGTGGCTGTACCATTAGTCCTCATCATCTTCTTCTCCATGCCTTCTACCTGCAGTCACTTTTACCATTCCTGATATCATGGAATCACCAGGGTGGGAAGAGCCCCTCAGGATCACCCAGTGCCACCCCAGCCCCACCAGCATCACCCCAAACCCTGTCCCCAAGGGCCACATCCAGACTGCTCTGGGACAATTCCAGGGACTCCAAACCTCCCTGGGCAGCTCATCCCAAGGCCTGACCACTCTGCCAGGGAGATTTTCCTTCCCAATCTCCAACCTGAGCCTCCCCTGGTGCAATCTGAGGCCATTTCCTCTCCTCCTTTCCCTTGGGACATGGCAGCAGAGCCCAACCCCCCCGGCTGTCCCCTCCTGGCAGGAGCTGTGCAGAGCCACAAGGTCCCCCCTGAGCCTCCTTTGCTCCAGGCTCAGCCCCTTCCCAGCTCCCTCAGCTGCTCCTCACAGGATGTGTTTTCCAGGCCCTTCTCAGCTCCATTCTCCTCCTCTTGACACAGGCAAATGGGATTTTTATTGTTGTTGTTGTTGTTTTTGTTTTTGCACAGCTCCTGCCAGGAGGGGACAGCCGGGGGGGTCGGGCTCTGCTGCTGTGTCCCAAGGGA
>VZRH01005583.1:28152-45589 GCA_013397555.1 Urocynchramus pylzowi | reverse complement strand
CAGAGCTAAAGAATAAAGCAGGGATTTATTCAAAGGATCTCCTCCAAGGATCCACCTTGGGCAGCACCAGAGCCCAGCCAGGGCTGCACCCAAGATGACCCAAAATGGCCCCAAAATGCACGGCCGCTCCCGGGGGCTCTCACTTTGACAAGTTCTGCTCCATTTGCACCTTGGAGTTCATTGTCCCATTCCAGCTTTAGCCCAGGCAGCCCCATCCTGCTTGTTTTTCTCTCTCCAGCCCACGTTGGTTGTGCTCTTGGGCCTGAGATTTGGATCATTTGTCCTTGGTGCCCAGCTGGAGCAGGAATTGTTTTGTCTCCCTGCTCTGTGCAGAGAGCTCAGCATCCCCTCATGTGAAGCTCAGAGCCACACACTAAAGCAGCACAGAATGTGAAAAATAGAAAAGCTAAAACTTGAGGCATCAGGACTGTTGCAAAATCTGCTTCACAAACTCAGCTTCTTTTAAGCTTTTACCTCTATCAAATAACTGGAACCCAAAAGCTTACAAATTTAACTCAAGAACCAACAGTTCCATAAGGAAACTACATTAATAGAAGTGTGCAGAGTAATGGAAGACCGGGGAGAAAGAATAAAAAGATGCTAAAACACACAGAATTTATTCTACCACGGGACTGTGTGACAAGTGTTACAAGTGTTCACTTGGGTACAAGAGGAGATATCACTGAGATACAAAAACCAGACCAGAGCAGCTCTGAACTGTTCAATTTGGACACAATCCCTAGGTAATTTCATTATTCTGAGTGCTAATGAAGCAAAAAGAGGAAAACAATGAGGCACAGACTGTCAAAAACCATGTTCTTGGAGAACAATTCCCTTCAGAACCACACTCCAACACCAGCAAACAGCAAGAATTAGGATTAGAATCCAGACATTGACGCTTCCCATGAATGCCAACACCGAAAAAAGTCTGCTTTATGATTTGTGTGGTCCTTCTGGGTTTGCAAGTTTTTGTTGTAAAGAAACAAAAGTGAATTTGAGGAGGGGGGAGGGAAGAACACAAACACAGCAAATGCAAACCCACCCTCCCTGCACACACAGGCAACTCAAAGCCTTGCAGCCCAACAAATTCCTTTGAATTTATTATGGAAAAAAGCCCTAAATCCATGGAGCTATATTCCAAATATTTTTAATTGATAGCACAGCTGTCAGTCCTTAGGTGAAGTTCTAAAGATACATTAAATCCATTCCCCAAAACCACTAAGGTGCTTCAGCAGATACCCATTTTTATTGGTACAGATGCATTTACATTGCTTCATCTAATTTTTTTTTTCCTTGAAGCTACTTTGCCTTGAAAGATATTTTCATTTCTAGCCAAGAAACAAACTGGGAAAAGCTTTCAAGTACAAAGGTTTTTGCTCATTTCAAATAATACACATAATACATTAAAAAAGTAAAAAATGTTGGTCACAAATGATTTATCAGTGATTTATTCAAGTCTCTCATGGTCTGATGGTCATTTAATATTTTTCTCAGCTTTTATTTTACTTCTGAGACAGAGAAAGGAGCAAATTTCCTTTCTGGAATAAATAATTCCAAAGAGCTCTTGGTTTTGTTCTGCTGTCTGTAAGTCAGGGATGATGCTCATGCTTTGAGGATAAGAGAAAACAAGCAAATCTTCCATTTTGTAGATTATACATTTTTGGTTCACTTATAAACCAAAAACTCGGATAGTAATAAAAACTCTGATGTTTCAGTGTAACTACCCCTGATTTTAGCACTGGAAATTTAAAAAAAAAACCCTGAAGTTGAATCTTAACTCCTACAACACCCATGAATATGCATGGAAATATTTCAGAAACAATTGTCTCAAAATGTACCCTGAAATCAGGGTTCATTATAGTGTTAGCTGAGAGTTCAAATTTCCCATCCTCAAAGGAAGATTTATTCAGGATAAAGTAACTCCACATTTTCTTGGCTGACATAATGGACCTGGAATTTAAAAGCAGACGATGCCACCCCAGAATCAAGACACAGAAATCTGCTCTGAGCTGATCCTGCCCCAGCTACTGAATTACTCAAATACACAAAAAAACATTTGAGCCTGAGGAGTTTTTACTCAAGTTTTAAGATGAACAAATGTGTGGGTGTAACAACTCCTAATGGGAATAATCACCACTGGGACAAATCTCATTCTCCAAGGAGTAAATCCTTGGTTTGAAACCTACTCTGAAACTCCCGGCAATAAAACACAATCCTGGCATTTATGTCTGAAAAATTATCCTTGGAGATGGCTGAAAGAGTAAATATTTGAGAGTTTAAGGGCAAAGCTGCAGAAAAAATCAGATCTCTATGCTTGGAGATGAACATGTGGGTGCCAGACACTCGAGTCCCCCCTCCCCACAGGACACAGAATTTCCCTCTCCATTTGCTCAACTGCTCTGCAGCCCAGCAAGAAAAGAAGAAAACACAAAGGTGCTGGGTTTTGGTATCAATACTGGCCTCTAAAATTACATTCAGCATCAAGTGGTGTAGATTTAATTAAGCTTTTAACCAGCATTTTAATTGTTCTTCATCCCAACGCTGCCTTTGTTGTTGTTGTAGCAGAATTCTCCCTGGTAAGATCTAAAATTCTCAAAGATGGACATGAACATCCATTATTCAGACAGCAGAGCTTTCAGGTGAATTTAAAATATAATAATTCCAGTTCTGCTTATGTTTTGTTGGATTTTTTTAATCCATGCAGCAAGACAGTGGTTTTAAGGTCTGTGAATTGGAAATTAAAATTTCAAAATGTGAATTCTGAGGAGAAAAATAAAAAAAAAATTGCAATCCACCCCTCAGGAACAGCTTCAAATTCCACTGCAAAAGGCACAAAGACCCACAAAGTGGAGAGGAACATCTTAAATTCTTAGTAATCACATTTATACCAACCAGCTGCACAGGTTTGATGGGATTATAAACAGCATCTCAACAGTGATGCAGAAAAACATAGATTTTCCAGGAATTTCAGCAAAGGAAAAGTCAGGAGAAGCTATTTGGTCACAGAATAAAGTTTAGAATTTTATGTGATGCCCAAAAAGTAGCAGGAAACAGGTCTGGTGAAAGTTCTGATAAAAGATGGAAGAGGCACCAAGGGAATCCCACAGAATAGGGGACAGCTCTGCTGTAAATTGAAGAACTCCCCAAACCAGCACTTAAAATTGAAAGAATTTTAAAATTACAAAAAAAAAAAAAATCCCCTCAGCTTCATTTTTTTTTTCTTAATGGAGTAAAAAACGTACAGCAAACCTATTTTTTTTTTTTTTCTCATAAGCAAAAGAAGCTTGGGGTTCCTGACATTAATTAGAATAATCTGAGCAGATGAGGGGAACCAGCAGTTTTTAAACACAACAGAAACTCCAGTTTGGGGATCAGGAATCTTTCCTGAGCTGCCAAGTCTTAGCAATAGTGAAAGTATTTCTCATTATTTTTGGATCTGCTAACAAGACCTTGAGCTTGCTTGATCATTAATTGACTCATTGTGGTATTTTTATTACAGGCAAGTCCAAGAAAATCATCCCAAAATCACTTGCTGGCAATACAATTAAGGATTTCCTCAAATAATCCAAATTTTTGTATCTCCTGGCTCTCTGGGAAAGCAAGGAGGCCTATGGAGAACAGGGTGGGTGGAGAAAAATAAATAATTTGTGAGAAAGTTAAACTCTAACACATTCATTATTTATTTTAATGTGCTCTCTCTTCATTAGGAACTGTAATTGTTACACACAAGCTGCAAATTCCTTTTACACAAGATGCTGGAATTATATCATGGCTAAAGGGAAAGACATTAAAACAATGACTACACACAGCAAAACTGCCATTAAAATATGTGAACAAAACAATTAAAATCACATGAAACCACATAAAAATTAATAAAGTTTAGGAATGCAATAATTTATTAATAGAATTTATTATTTAAATTTCAGAAACTAATTGTGGTATAAACTTTAACTAAAGAATATACAGTAAAAATACCTTTACTTGATGGTCTGCAACCCTGGAATATGCCACTAGATGGCAAGTTTGGATAGAAATTAGCTGAATTTTAATTTATGACATGTTTGAAAAGTCCAAAGGCATTGGATAGAAACAATCATGAAAAAAAATACTGAAAGAGAACAAAAATAGGAAGAGTTCAATAAAGAAGTCTTGTGTCTGGAGCACATTTAATACAAGCCAAAAAGGTTAAATGGGTTTTAGTTTTGTTTCCACATATCCACACAAATGGATTATCAATTCACACACAAATTTGAAGTCACATTTTAAAGAAAAACAAGTGAAAATCATTGTTTTATATATTCCTCACAATTGTTCAGAGCAGGGTCTCACATGAAGGAGTGCAGCACTGAGAGCTGACATTTGAATCACAAATATTCCCAGGAAATATTACAATACCCTCAGGAATCAGGGATTTATTTCCCTGTGCCATCAGCCCCTTCCCTATTCACTGCACTCTGCTCTTCACCATTCCCATTTCCTCTTTTGTTGCCAGCCTTTGCAGAATTTTTTATCTTGACTTAAAAGAAAAATAAATCCTGGTTTTTAAAGCAGTTTTTTTCTGTAGCTCACTACAGCCTTCAAAAGGAACAGCAGTAAAAAGTTCTTAAGAGAAATATAGAAATATAATAAAATTAACCCTGCACAATTCCCCTGTGCTGAAATGCAGAACTCCTTCTAGCAGGGAACAAAACAATGATGGATTAAAAATTGAACTTTTTGCTCACCTGAAATATCTGTTGAAAACTCTCCAAACAAGAATACCAGGCTTTAAGAGAACACTGAATTTCCCTGGCAGGGTGAACCCCAGCTTACCTCATCTGGAGAGAGCAGATAAATGGGTGTTAATTCAGGAATTTCACTCAATTCACAGCTCAGTCCAAGGCTGGTCAGGATCTCCCTGAGAACTTCATATCTCTTGGAATTGCTCATTTTGAGCAAATTAAAATCCTCTTCAGTTTGCACATCCATGGAATTGCTGTCCAGTTCCAAATGGGCCTGGCAGGATATACAAAAAAAGAAAATCAGTTTCCAATTCAGGGATTACAGCTGTCAATACACCACAATTTCCTCTGAAACCTACCTAAAATTTCCCTTCTTAATCAACTTTTGCTGGAGGACTTGATCAAACTTGTATTTACCAACTTTAAATTTAACCTTCTGCTTCTCAGCTTTGCCAGAACCAGCAGCAAGGTTGGTCATATTCTGGCTTATACATGAGCAGAATTCCACTACAATAAAAATGGCATTAAAAATGAAATTCCATTAAAATTATATTAAAATTGAAAGAGCTTTTTAGAAGTTGTACAAGATATGGAGAACTCAAGCAAGTCACGTGAATTTAGTGGAAATCAGTGCAGATAAAGAAACCCTTCTGTCTAAAAAAGTTACTTCCTCACCTGGCAGAAAAATCACTCCTCATGGTTGAAGCAGATGCTTAAAAGCTGAAAATAAATGCAAGAGAAAAAAAAATCCTTCACAGACCTCCTTTTTTCTGCTTTTCCAAGATATTTCAAAGCCCTTATCTGCTGGAACCCTGGTTCCTGAGAATTTCAGACTTTCTGTGCTGCCAGGCTCTGACCCCCAAGAGAACTCTGCATTGACCTGAGGCCGTGGAGAAGCTTCCAGAATGGAATGACAGAGCTGGGATTGTGGGTGTGGAGTTTGAATAGAAGTGTGGAATATCCCAGGGGGGGAAACTCAGAGTTTGAGGGTTTAGAATACAGGAATAGATAGAAAGCAAGGTGGAGGTTTTAGGGTGGAGGCTGCTCCTTCTTCTTCACCTTCTTCTCCAGGGGTTTGGGTGGTTTTGTGTCATTGGATAAAAAAGTCCCCATTGCAGGCCATGGGTGGTTGGTTATTGGGTTAAAAGTGAAAATAATTTAGGTGTCATTTCTGAATTGGACAGTTTATCCTTAAAAGGCCTTGGAGAGAGAGAGACAGGGCTCCATTTTTAGTTTGTTGGAGTGAAGTGCTGCAGAACTCAGGGTTTGTGAGACTGTGACAGAGATAAGAACTAATAAACATCTGAGTCCCAACAAGAAATACCACCTCACACATTTAATCCTGACCCTGGCAAAAAAACCCCAAAGAATCCACACTTGTATTCTCTGCAGTTTAATTTACTGCTATTAAATAAAGCCCTTATTTTTGTTCATTTCTTCCATTTTCCAAATTAAATTATGTTCTTTGTGTTTTATGCATTTTCATTGAAATTCAGGGAAATGAATGAGTGTGGGTGCCCTGGGATCCCTGGCAGTGCCCAAGACCAGGTTGGACATTGGGGTTTGGGACAGTGGAAGGTGTCCCTGCCATGGCAGGGGTAGAATGAGATAATTTTAAGATCCTTACCAAGCCAAACCATTCCATGTTTGTAAAAAAAATACATTAAAGAGGTGGCAGGACACACCCACCCACCAGAGGAGAACAGAAAAAAGGGAAACAAATCTGCCAGAATATTTCATGGCTGATGTCACTGCCTGGAAACAATAAGGGCTTTTCAAATCCAGACTGGAAGTCATTTAGAATTATAAAATATCACACTAATCCTTTTAATCTGATTTTTGAAGCTGTGCTCTGATGCCCTTTTCTTTTTCCTGGGGAAAACCTCTGGAGTATTAAGTTTTACTACAGGAAGAGGATCAATTTAAAGGGTGTAGCAAAGCAGAACTTGCAGGGACAGAATCAAATCCATTTTCTAGCAGCACATGGGTGGCAGAGCTGCCTACAAAAAAAGCATTAAATATCCTCCAATATCTAACAGAGTTCCCAAAAATCCAGCAGATGTAAGCTGATAAAAGACAAAAACACTTCTAAGAACCCCCTGAATATTTCTGAGCTCTGTAACTGCTAAAAGACTCGTGATACCTGATCCCTGAGCAGTTAAATTTCAGTGCTCTGGGCTCCTGAGAAAGCTCCCTACCTAAAATATTGGTAAAAATAGAACCTTTCATAAAGGTGGTTCATCTTTTATATTCCCTAACTTACTCTTGGAAAATAAACCTTGCTCTGCTTTTCTCAACATGTTTGGCAGATTTATTTTCTAAACTTTGTGGTACCTCTTATTAGCCTTTCCTTTCCATCACTCAAAACTTTAGCTGGGAATATTTAAATCATTTCAATCACCAGAGACCAAAATTTACCTTCCCATGGAAGCTTCCTCACCCATTATCCAGAAGGTAAAATGAAGAAAAAAAAATGTTATGAACACTTGAACTTATCTGTTCAATTGTTTGTTTTTTGTTTTTTTTTTTGAGGGTTTTCTTTGGCTGTTTTGGTGGTTTTTTAACCAGAGATCACAATACCATGATACTGGAGAGGCACTTATTTCCTGGGATATTATTTTTAAGTGGAATTAATGATTTTGGCTCATCCTACATTACCCCAACTCCACCCCCCAGATTCTCTGAGCTATTTGATAGGTGCAGAATGTTAAACATTAAAAGCTTTAAAGCCTGAATAAGGACTCAGGAAACAAAAAAGTTTCCAGCAAGGTTTATTCTGCACTTCTTGCTTTGCTACAATTCCTATTTTTGTAAGGATTTTGTGGGATTTATTTCCCACCTCCCAAAATCTGCTCAAGCTGTATTCCTGTACCACCTCCAGCAGGCAGAAAGGGAAAGCTCTGCCCTGGAATATGACAAAATCCCAGAATAATTGGGGTTGGAAAGGACCTCTGGAGGTGATCCAGTCCAACCCCCTGCTCAGGCAGGGTCACCTGGAGCAGGTGACACAGGAAAGTGTCCAGGTGGGTTTGGAATGTCCCCAGAAAGGGAGACTCCAACTCCTCCCTGGGCAGCTGTTCCAGGGCTCTGCCACCTCTATGGAAGGAAATTCCTCCTCATGTGGAGGTGGAACTTTCTGGGGTTTGGTTTATGGCCACTTTTACTTGTGCTTCCACTGGGCACCACTGGGAAGTCTGGCACCATTCTCTGGCACTCCTTGGAGATATTTCCATGGATTAAGGAATAAAATCCCTGCTTTCTGCACAAAACTTTTCTTTTTTACTTTGCCTGATCCACACATGCCTGGCTCTGTGGTGAAAATAAAAAAAGTGTTTCCCCAGCAGTGACATTCCCCTTCTTTACCACCAAGTAAAACCCACCCTGCATTGGATCCAGGACATCCATTTACACCTGGGAATGGCTTCCCACTGGGAAAGGGGAGATTTGGGTGGAATACTGGCAAGGAATTCCTGGCTGGGAGGCTGGGGAGGGGCTGGGGTGGAATTCCCAGAGAAGCTGTGAAGCCCCTGGATCCCTGTCAGTGCCCAAGGCCAGGCTGGACACTGGGGCTTGGAGCAGCCTGGGACAGTGGAAGGTGTCCCTGCCATGGCAGGGGTGGCACTGGGTGGGCTTTAAGGTCCCTCCCAACCCAAACCATTCCATGATTCCACACCTCCCCTTGACAGGAACCCCCAAGAACATGCAATGGGAATGATTTTTAAGACTGCACAGTGTGCAGCAATGAGGAAATGAATTCCTCCCTGCTCACAGTACCTGGGAAAGGATGGCTTCTCCTCCACTGCTGCCATGACTCAGGTGCACAATCACCTTGTCTTCAGCTGCATTATTCAATCGACTCAACACCTTCACTCTGCTGGCATCTCCCTTCATCTCTTCCTCAAAAACACAGCCACTGACCAGCAGGTTCAGCTTCACCTCTGTGCTGTCCTTTTTAGACACCACCAGCTCGTGCACAACCCTCCTCAGTTTGTTTTTGTGCTTTATCTGCACGCCCCCAAACGTGAAGGACGAAGAAAGCCCAAGAATCTTCCCCCCTTTGGACAGAAATTTCATGAATTGCCTGTGGATGGCCTCAGGAATGGGCTCCTCTGTGGCAATGAGCAGCAGCAGGGAGTTCTCAACCCAGGGGTCTCTGAGCACTTGCTCCTGGAGCAGCTGGTACATGGTGTAGCTCTCAGCATCGAGGCACTCCCTGAGGACTGATTTGACCTGCTCAAACCTCCCTTTGGCAGCCTCAGAGCCCAGGTAAATCAAGATATTAGGGGGTTTCCCAGCCAGGTTTATTCTTTTGACTCCTTTTTGCAGGCATTCATGCTCCTTCCCCTCCCTTCTGCTGCTGCAATCATCAGGAAGCTCTGGAATGTTTTCTGCAGAGGCGAATTTCACCGACTCAATGGTGCTGTTCTCCAGCTGCAGGCACTCGTGGCAGCTGGAAAGGTGCAAGTGGTGGTGCTCCCCAGCTCCTGTTTCCTCATGCTCCCTTTCTTCTTCCAGCTTGGATTTGTCCTCCTCAGCTTGTCCTAATCCTGATTTCCCAGCAGGAGTTACTGCATCCATGTCTGTGCTTTCCTCTTTCACCGATGGTGCCTCCCGTGCCAACTCCTTCAGAGCAGATTCCTCTAAATGGACAGCTGCAAAAGGTAAAGGATACAAAAAAAGGGTTAGAATAATGAGATTAAAAGGGCTAGGATAAATATCAGGAACAGCAGAATTTAATTTCAGCACAAATGCCCTGTAACAGCAAGAATTTCACTTATTTGACACAACAAATGCGATTTCCCCCCAGAACAACACAGATTTGTACTCATACCATAAATGCAAAGACAAAATGAAGAAAAGAAAATACCTCTGGAAAAAATACTGCTCTTCTAAGGAGGGCAGGGTTTAAAATTGATGCTGTTTTGAAATAAACTATTTTGAAATAAGCTAATAAAGTGATGGTATTGGGTAAGACAGATATTGAACCATGTCCCTTGCAGTGCTGAAGGCTGCAGATAAAGGTTTGGCACAAGAAAAGGGAGTAAAAAGACATTTGAACTGATTTCAGTCTGCAGAAAGGGAGAGAGACCCACTCACAGCAAGATTTGGGAGCTAAGAATGCAAGGGAAAACAAGAAAATAAGAAGAACTGTTAAAAATTCCCCTTTTCCCCTGAAAATGGCAGAAATGCGAAGATAATTCAGAGTAAATACAATTGAGAAGAGCAAAGATGATTATTGCCAGCAAGAAATGTGCAGAGCAAAGAGGAGAGAAAAAATACTCTTCACAAGGGAGGGTTTCTTCAGCTGCTGAGCCACGAAAACACTTCAAGGCAAAATCTGAAAAATTTTGCTGAATCCTTCCCCACTCACACCCAACCAAATAAATTTATTATGCTTTTAATCCAGGGAGAAACTTGATTAACAGAATTTTGTTAAGCCAACTTCAATCCCTTTCCTTATATTGAAACTACATCCCCTTTGGAGCAGAAACATGAAGCAACTTTTTTTTTTTTTCATATCCCAAGGGAATTTCACAGCTTCCAACCTCTGTTATTCCATCCAGAGCCTCCCCCAGCCTGTTCTGGAGCAGCTTCCACACAGCACTGGAAGCAAAAGGAGGCAGAAAACATTTTTAAAATGGATTGACAGGGACACTCTCAGCTTCCATCCTTCCTTGGGGGAATATTTATGCAGAACAGCACCCAGAGAGACAGAATTTCCCATCAGATTCTTTTGGCAGAATATTCCTGTCCTCTTGCACTTCAGCTAAACGTTGTTGATTTTGTCATTACTTCATTTCTGCCTGTGCACTGTGATCTACATTAAAAAAACAGCAAAGCAAATACAAACTCCATAAAAAAGGCCAAAAAATCCCACCCCAAATTGTTCTCAATCCATGTTCAGCTTTGAATACACTTTAACTTCAAATATGGAAAAAAAAAAAGAGAATATTTGCCTAAAAACTTCCAGCTTTGGATTTTTTTTAATAGATTTGTTAATTAACAGACAAGATTTGAATAAAGAATTTTCTAACTTCTGGTTTGGAACACCCTGGGATAGTGGAAGGAGTCCCAGCCCACAGTAGGGGGTAGGAATGGATGAATTTTAAGGTTCATTCCAACCCAAACCATTGCAAATCCTACAAAATTAAAGCAGAGCTACAGAGGGATCAACCTGGAATCCCATCAGGAAAAAAAACGCTGCCAAAAGAAATGCCAATTTTTCAGGTAGGTATAAAAAAAAACTATGCACAAAGTCCTAAAATAACCATAAACCACAACTGTTGTGCTATTAAAAATGATCAGGAGGGTACTTACAAACAATCCTGTGTGGCACCATCCCGTTCTCCATCTGCAGCCTGTCTTCCAGGAAGGCTATTCCAAGGCTACTGAAATTATCTACACTGGCTTCAGCAATTAACTTAAAAGGTTCACCAGGTTTATAGGCCAAGGGTGAACAAAAGTCTGACCACTTCACAATCTAGAA
This sequence comes from Urocynchramus pylzowi, assembly GCA_013397555.1. NCBI lineage: Eukaryota > Metazoa > Chordata > Aves > Passeriformes > Fringillidae > Urocynchramus > Urocynchramus pylzowi. The sequence goes on along the minus strand of VZRH01005583.1, from coordinate 34,381 downwards.
CAGAGCATATGGATGGCTTTCAGTTGGGAAAATGATGGGAAAATCCCCAAATACCAACAATATTGTGAGTTTGCAAGAGGAACTGCAGGAGAATTGAAGAATTTACTGAGGGAGGGTTGCTTTAGGCAGCTAAGATGGAAGAGAACAACATCCACATCCAGTGTTGGGAGCAAACTGGGAGTACAGAGGAATCATTCCCAAAAGTTCTAAGCAACAAAATGGCAGCAGAGCTGTAAGAAAAAAAATTCTATTTGTATTTGTTTCCTTCAGCACAAACTCCAAGCAAGAATGCTGATAAAAAGGACAAAATTAATCTACAAGGGTTTAATAAAATTATCAGAAGCATTAACTAAACTACAAGGGTTGAAGATGTTTATCTGCCTCAAAAATTCCTTTTTCCAGGGAAGAAACACTGCACAAGGAGACACAACTGGGTACACAAACCAGTTATTCTCCCATAGAATTTTTAGAGACCTGCCTTCATGAGATATAAAAAAAATTTTAAAAATCAGCCTTTGCCATGTTCCAAAACATGGGGAGACAAAGTGCAATTCCCTCAGAGCAGCTGCAGCACTTTGACACTTCTTCCATGAGATTCAGCTTTTCATCCCCACACACCAGATATAAAACACTGACTGAAGGAAGGAAGGAAAAAACTTATTCTGGCTGCACAAACTGAGGGTGAGCTGTCAGTTATTCTACTTGTTCATCATTAGACCATCAGATAAATTTACCTTTTTATTTACTGCAATTAAATGGTTTACACACCATCCAAGAGAATCCAGCTGCAGCTTTTGATGTTGTGGTGTTTCCACACCAACCTCAATGGTTCTGTCTCCTTTCTAAGTCATTCTCAAAGATAATTTCTGGCTAGTAATCAGCAAACCCAAACAAGACCATTCAGTCACAGAGTCCCAGAATGGTTTGGGTTGGAGGAACCTTAAAAATTATCCCATTCCCAACCTTGCCATGGCAGGGACACCTTCCCCTGTCCCAGGTGCTCCCAGCCCCAGTGTCCAACCTGGCCTTGGGCACTGCCAGGGCTCCAGGGGCAGCCCCAGCTGCTCTGGGAATTCCATCCCAGCCCCTGCCCACCCTGCCAGGAACAATTCCTAATTCCCAAGATCCCAACTAATCCAGCTTTGAAGCCATTCCCTGTGTCCTGTCCCTCCATCCCCTGGAAATTGTCTCTCTCCAGCTTTCCTGGGGCTCCTCCAGGCCCTGCAAGGCCACCCTGAGCTCCCCCCAAAGCTTCTCCTGTCCAGCTGAACAATCCCAGCTGTGCCAGCCTTTCCTCCCAGCAGAGCTGCTCCATCCCTCTGCTCATCCTGCTGCCTCCTCTGGGCTCTCTCCAGCAGCTCCAGCTCCTCCCTGGGCTGGGAATTCCCAAGCCTGGGGCAGCTCTGCAGCTGGGCTCTCAATCCATGTTTCTATTTCTGGCCTCTGGATATTTAACAAGAAACCTGGCTGGGTATCTTCTGATCCATGATTTCTGCTAACTCTTAGTGAAAAATTCCTTTTCCAAGAGGAAAAGGGGAGCAGTGTGTGGGGCTTCACCACTTTGAATTTGGGGGTCAAAGCCCAGCTCTGTGACAGCAGAGCAGGTCCCAGCTTCAATGTGACTGCCTGTGGTGGAGGGTGAGGGACTTGGAGAGTATTTAAATATCCTTTCTCATCCCAAGAACAGGCACAAGTAACACCCACACCTGGAAGCTGTGAGGAAGATCTGTTGATGCTCTTGATCTTTCTTCAATGGCACCAAGTAAAATCTCAGATGTAAAATGTGATTATTGCTGCAGAGTGCAAATAAAGTGAGCAGCTACCCACAGTAGCTCACAAAGTAAAGCTCTTCCCAAAATCAGGCAACAATCCACTGGCTCCAGAGCAGAGCAAAAACCCTCAGGGAATACTTTCCAGCAGTCCTGCCACAATTCCAAATCAAAATTCTGTCAGAATAAAGGATGAAAGGCCAGCTCTCAGCAGGAGATGAGACATTATTCATACTCCTGTTTTGTGAGTCCCCCTCATTTTCACCAGCCACAGATCACTGATAGTCCTACAAAAAATGGCTTTTTTGGCCAGAAATTCCCCCAAGAGCAATGTGTTCCCACAGCCCCTGGCTATGGTGACAGCCAGAGGTACCAAAATTAAGAGCATTTTACTGTGTTCACACAGAGAAACAATAAACAAAATAAACCAGCAGTCCTTTTCCCCTTTAGTTTTGATTTTTTTACCTGGACTATCCCTTCTGAGCTTTCTAAACCAAATTAATTAGTAATGTCCACATAAGAATGCAAAATTTTCCATCCTAAGGAAAACAAAAGTAAATCCAAGAAGATTAAAAAAACCCAATAAACCCCCCAAAGAATAGATAATTACAGCTTCAATGCAGATGTTTTTGTGGATCTTTCTGCTACAAAAAGTAAAAGTTAGGGAGGGTTGTAATACAGATGTTGTGTGGCAGACAAATAGATATTGGTAGAAAAGTAGAAATAAAGGATGTTTTAAGAGTTAATTAGATAAAATAGCTTTAAAAGACCTTGAAAAAGTACATTTTGTGACATTTTTTCTGTCTTCTCTTTGTGTCCTAAGTTTAGTGTAGACAGTGTGTAGAACTTCTGATAAGATAAAAAACAAACAACAACTTGAAGACTGAAAAAAATCTTTTACACAGATCCTCATCCAGGGAAGCAGCCATGAGCACCTGTGGATGTGATCTCCTGGAACCCCAAGAAGGAGCCTGAAAGCTGATCCCAGGAAATAAGGGTGACAGGTGGCCCTTTGGGGACAGCCAGGACTGCACCTTATCTGTGGGAAATGGATTTGTAGGGAATTCCTGAAGTCTGACAGAAGGTTCACGAAGTACACATCTGTATGGAAACTTGGAGATAAGAAATGTTGACTTTAGGGTTTAAATTAAAATGAAATTGAAATTAAAGTTTCAAATTAAATGAAGCCCTTTTAATGCTGCTTTAAAAATTCTCTACAAATCCATTTCCCACACTTCTCCATGGCCTCAGGGGTGATCCCAGCCTGGTTCATGGAGAGCTCTGGGATTCCAGCAGCAGCCCAGATGTTTCACTACAGCCTGACATGGACATCTTCCCTTTTCTCCTCTTCCCTGGAGGCACTGAGATGCTCCCTCCTCTCTCAAAGCCTTCCAGGGCCTAAAGGGGGCTTAACAAAAAGCAGGAGAAGGATTTTCCACTGTCCCAGGCTGCTCCAAGCCCCAATGTCCAACCTGGCCTTGGGCACTGCCAGGGATCCAAGGGCAGCCCCAGCTGCTCTGGGAATTCCATCCCAGCCCCTCCCCACCAGGAATTCCTAATTCCCAATATCCCAGCCAAATCTCCCCTTTCCCAGTGGGAAGCCATTCCCTGTGTCCTGTCACTCCATTCCTTGTCCAGAGTTGCTCTCCTGGAGCCCCTTTAGGCTCTGAGCTCTCCCTGGAGCCTCTTCTTCCCCAGGCTGAACAATCCCAACTTCTCCCAGCCTGGCTCCAGAGCAGGGGGGCAATTCCCACCCACAGCCAGAGAAAAATGCCACTGAAAAGTCACAACAAAATATCTCTGAGTCTCTTTGAACCACAAAATAGAGTTTAATTATTACCAGTGATCTGAATGAAGCAATTCCCTTTTTATTCCCAATAACATCACAACCCATCTGTGCCCCCTTCTGTGCAAGAATATTGAATATCTGTACCCCCATTCTAGGCAAGAATATTGAATACCTGTACCCCCTTCTATGCAAGAATAATGAATATCTGTGCCCCCTTTCTGTGCAAGAATATTGAGTATCTGTGCCCCCTTTCTCTGCAAGAATATTGAATATCTGTGCCCCTTTCTGTGCAAGAACATTGAATATCTGTGTCCCTTTCTATGCAAGAATATTGAATATCTGTGCCCCCTTTCTATGCAAGAATATTGAATATGTGCCCCTTTCTCTGCAAGAATATTGAATATCTGTGCCCCTTTCTGTGCAAGAATATTGAATATCTGTGCCCCTTTCTGTGCAAGAACATTGAATATCTGTACCCCTTTCTGTGCAAGAACATTGAATATCTGTGCCCCCTTTCTATGCAAGAATATTGAATATCTGTACCCCTTTCTATGCAAGAATATTGAATTTCTGTGCAAGAACATTGAATATCTGTACCCCTTTCTATGCAAGAATACTGAATATCTGTACCCCTTTCTGTGCAAGAATATTGAATACCTGTGCCCCTTTCTATGCAAGAATACTGAATATCTGTACTCCTTTCTGTGCAAGAATATTGAATATCTTTTCCCCCTTCTATGCAGGAAGCAAAGAGAGTTTCTCACCTCCTTTGAAGAGTCAGGTCCTTTCTGCAAGTTCTCTGTCTGGGCAGAAATGCCTTCTGTCACAAAAGCAATGTGCTCTGCTGGCAGCAGCTTCTCAGGGTGAATAAAGGGAGAAATGAGAAGCCCACTCCACCTGCTTAAGTCATCAAGGAACTGAAAGAAAGGGGAAAGAAGAATAAGTCTGTACAGGAAGCAGCTGATTTAAGAATTCCTTTTTAAATTATGCCCAGCTTAAATTCAAATCTGACCTTCCAGCCTCACAGGGAGGGTGATGATTATTTCACATTCCCCACGAGACAAAAAAAGGGATAAAATTCTGAACCACTACAAAGGAACACTAAAAGTAAAACTGAAAGAGACAAGCCACGTTTTTAAGCCAACTCAAATTCCAGCTTTCAGTTTTACAGGAAGAGAGGGTGGAACACAAAAGCCCTGAGCCCCTGCCCTGTGACTCTTGTGGGACATTTGCCACTGGCAGCATCCCTCATTCACCTGATCCTCCCCTCCCATCCACACTGAATACTGAATCCTCATGCATCTACATCAAAATTCCTCATTCACTAAGCAGCTCATAAAACAGAAAGAAATAATTCATTCAGAATCTTTTTTTTTTCCGTAAGTTGTTCTATCCACCACTCAGCAGATCATTGAATCAAAGTTTTCTTCATTAAATTACAAAAGGTTCCCTCCCTTGCCCTCAGCAAGGAACAAATAAAGCTCAAAACCTGGAATCAGCAGACCAAAAAACACGTTTGATACAGCTCACAGCTTCTCAGGAAAATATTACATCAATTTTTAATTTTTACATCGATTTTGCATTGAACTTCATTTGTCTGACACATTTAAAAAATGGCAAACATTAGAAACAACTGTTTTGCTGTGGGAAATAGTAAAGTTAAGAAGACTTTTAGAAAGTTGTGAAAGTAGGTTTTAGAAACAGAAAGAGTACAGAACTTAAGAGTTAGCTGTGGTTGTAAAATCTGAAAGTAGAAAAGTTACAATAGTACAGTAAGGACATGAAATAATAGTTTGAGTTTTAGGTTTGGTTAAGATAGATTATAGATTTTAAGAATGTATAAAAATATGCTTCATGAGATAGGAGAAGGTTTTAAGTTTAATAATTGTGTATTTTTAATAGAAAGTATATAAGTAAGTATTGTTTCAAGTAGGTGCACGTGTGTTTATTAAGTGATTAGCTAGAATGATTATCTGTAAGTTTTGGTAATATGTTATTGGTTAAAAAGTTTTTAAAATGTCCTGTAACAAAGAAATTTTTGGTTGCTGTTAGTAAGATGTGAGCTGTTGTTATCTTTTAATTGTCTTAATCATGTAATGAGATTGATGTTGTAATAAAGCTCCAAGAACATATCTTGGTAGTCTTGTCCTGTTTCTGTAAACTTCTAACACACATGGTGCTTTCACAACTTCCTAAAAATTCTCTTACCGTTACTACCTTTACTATTTCTCCCATTTTCCTTCTGCCATACCACGAGCACACACCTTCAATAATTCCATGTGGAAGCAGGACAGAATTCCCTATGGCACTGAATTCTAACACTGAATGTGTTCATCACTGCACAGCTCAAATGAAACCACGGAACACTGAGGGGGCAGCTCACCCACCCAAGCACCCCTGTGAGCACAGAAGCTGCACAAACAAATACTGATTTCTCCCACAGGAAAGTGAGCTGAGCTCAGGAAGCTTTAAAATACCTTAAACATCCCATTTGGCTAAAGATCAAACCAAAAAAAAAGAAAAAAAAAAAAAAAAGCTTTTACAGGTTATGATTTATGACTTGCTAGTGTCTTAAGCAAGCTACTGATCACAGTCCAAGCTACTGAGAGAGCAAAGGAGCTTTGCTGGCTGCCCAGAAGCCAAAAAAAAAAAAAAAAAAAACGAAATAAAC
>VZRH01005583.1:12005-26136 GCA_013397555.1 Urocynchramus pylzowi | reverse complement strand
GGCTCTCCCTGCGCCTCGCCGGTGCAGAACCCCTTCCCGCCGATGCGGAGGCAGACGCGCTCCTCGGGGTGCGGCTGGCGGGCGCAGAATGTGAAGGAGCAGCGGGAGCGGTGCAGCCTCCGCACGGTGCTGCGGACGAGCGCGGCCGAGCGCGGCCCCCAGCGCGCCCACAGGNCTTTTGCAATGCCGCCCCGCCCCTTTTGCAGCGCCGCGTCTCTCCCCTCCTCCCCTCAGCGCGCGGCCGTGAGGCGGCCGCCTTCCCCTCACGCTGAGGGCGGCGCGCAGTTCTGCGGTGAAAGGAGGGGTAAAATGGAATAAAGAGTGCTCAAAATCGTTAAAAGCGGCTCGGGGCGTTGTGTCTTTTCAGCGGGTTAGTTGTAGTCGGGCTCTGGAGGAGGATGAGGAGGAGGAGGAAGAGGAGGAGGAGCAGCAGGCGAGGTCTTCTCGTCGCCGGCGCCACGACTCGGCTTCTCTGGGAATGGCAGAATGGTTTTGGTTAAAATGGACTTAAAGCTCATCCAGCTCCACCCCCTGCCATGGGCAGGGACACCTTCCCCTGTCCCAGGCTGCTCCCAGCCCCAGTGTCCAGCCTGGCCTTGGGCACTGCCAGGGATCCAGGGGCAGCCACAGCTGCTCTGGGAATTCCATCCCAGCCCTGCCCACCCTGCCAGGGAGAAAATTTTTTCTAATATCCCACCTAAACCTGTAATTTTCCAGTTTGAAGCCATTCCCTGTGTCCTGTCCCTCCATCCCCTGGAAATTGTCTCTCTCCAGGTTTCCTGGGGCTCCTCCAGGCCCTGCAAGGCCACCCTGAGCTCCCCCCAAAGCTTCTCCTGTCCAGGTGAACAATCCCAGCTGTGCCAGCCTTTCCTCCCAGCAGAGCTGCTCCATCCCTCTGCTCATCCTGCTGCCTCCTCTGGGCTCTCTCCAGCAGCTCCAGCTCCTCCCTGGGCTGGGAATTCCCAGGCCTGGGGCAGCTCTGCAGGTGGGCTCTCACCTGAGGGGCTCAGGGGCAGAATTCCCCCCTCACCTGCTGCTCCCACCAGCTGTGATGGAGCCCAGGATAAATCTTCTGCTTCTCCAAAGCTCAGACTCTCCTGATGGACAACAGGAAAGGATCTCTTTTTCCTCAGAAATGACTTGACACTGCTACCTGACCTTATTCTGGGATTGATGGTGCCCTAAAGGCACAGTATTCCCTTTTGTATCCCACACAGAACCAGGAGAAGACACTTGTCTCCAGTTCTCATTCCTGTAGCCACCAAAGCCACAAATGGATGAATTTAATTCCAGCTGGTTCATTGGAACCAAAGGGCTGAACACTTACCTCAGAGTGAGGAACAGCCTGGCAGGGAATCAAACTGTAGGATTTGCACATGCCCTGTGTGCTGCAAACACAAATTGCTCCTCCAAAATATACAACAGACAGCAAGTTATTCTTTACTCTTCCAATATATTCTATGCACAGAAGTTATCAAATACTCTCTGTATTTTATAGGGAAAAGAATCACAACACAGCTCTGGGAAAGGAAGGTGTAGACCAGTCTGATCTTAGCAGATACTTGGTGTCTGAGTGAAAAGAGAAGATTAAAAAAAAGATGCAAAATGCAAGGCTACAAGAAAGAAGCCAACACCTACATTGACAGATAACATGACACTTGTTTCCTCAACAAGTTGGGCAGGAAGCCACAACCTGTTTTTTTTTTTATTATTATTCTGAACTCAAGGTCTTGTCCTGCACTTGGAAATTCAGTGCAACGGGTATTCTAAAATAACAATTTTATCTCTAAGTGTATCTCTAGCAGTAGCATGCTGGCTCTGTAGATAAACAAGGAACAAATTGGCTCTGCTCTCACATTTCAAGTGAAAGGAGGAGAGGAAATGTTTTTAAGTTGTGCCAGGGGACGTTCAGGAAATGTTTTTTCCCTGGCTGAGTGGTCAGGCCTTGGGATGAGCTGCTCAGGGAGGTCTGGAGTCCCTGGAATTGTCCCAGAGGAGTCTGGGTGTGGCCCTTGGGGACAGGGTTTGGGTGATGCTGGTGGCACTGGATGATCCTCCAGCCCTGATTCTGTGATTCTGGCCTTGAACACCTCCAGGGATGGGATATAATATTTCCACAACTCATGGCACAAACAGATTACACTTTCAGTTGTAAGGCCAAATATTTTAAGTAATTCTTCATCTCAAGCTTCAGAAACACCAATCTTGTGCTGCTGCCATGTCCTGCCCAACACAGAGAGCAACAAATCTCCAGTGCTCCTCACAAAGCTCTTTTGTGAGACCTTATCTTGTGCAGGAAATCCAAATACTTGCCTGGGCACATCAAAAGAAAGCAAACAATCTCCAGGGTGAGATTTGCCTGGCTTAGCTCAGGTGCACTGCTGAGCCCCAGCCTGCACAGAGCTCAGCTCTTTGGGAAACCTCTCCACAGGCAGGAAGGGGCTGTGCTTCCAATCCTACTCTGCCATCCAATGCAGTCAGCTCCACAACGAGCATTTCTTCATTTCTGAGGTTCCCCTACCCTGGAAAAGTCTATGGGGAAATGAGAAAACTGAATCAAAGCCTCACCATGCAAGGGAACCTAAAGCAGAACAGGCAAAACCAGTCCTTGTTTTAAGACAAGCTCCTGCCATGTTGGCAGAGAATTAATTTAGAGTTGTGAAGCTGCTGGATGTTTTCTAGTTTTGTAATATTTTAACTTGGACATAATCATGACAAGCTTTGACCAACAAGTTCAGAATTTTAGACAAGCTTTGACTAAAATGTTCAGAATTTTATTACAAACTTTGACTAAAAAGTTCAGAATTTTATGACAAGCTTTGACTAAAATGTTCAGAATTCTAGTCAAGCTTTGACTAAAATGTTCAGAATTTTATGATAAGCTTTATCTAAAAAATTCAGAATTTTATGATAAGCTTTACCTAAAAAATTCAGAATTTTATGAAAAGCTTTAACTAAAAAGTTCAGAATTTTAGACAAGCTTTGACTAAGAAGTTCAGAATTTTAGATTGGGAAAACGTTCTGTTATTATTTTTATTATTCAACCAAGGCCTTGCATGCACCAGGGAATTCACTGAAATAGGTTTTCTAAAATAAAATAAAGTAACCATGTCAGTCAGCTCCTCTTTACAGAGGGTGGAAGGAAGCCTTGGAAAAAACAGGGAGTAATATCAGCCCTCAAACCTCCCAGCTCCACTGTGTAACCTTGGAGTAGCTGAGCTGCTTTTTTGACTTTACAGGAATATTTTGAGGCTTTGCTGTGCTTTGTGACCAGCTGGTTCCTTCTTCTGCTCCTTAAAAGCTTTTCCAAGGATTTCTCTGGGAGGAGCTTTACCTGCTATCAGTGTCTGTAGGTTTTTTTGTTTATTATCAGATATTATGTAGAACTATAAATGCTGTAGAGGTGCCCAGGTTCCCCAAATACACCAATTTATTCTTGCAAATGAACAATTGCCTTCATGAGAAAACTGCATAAAACCCATTCCTCACAAAGATAAAACCCTCTTTTAATTAACATAAAATGATTGGCACAGGGCTCACCTTTCTGTAGAAGTTGAATCTGTCAAAGTTATTCCCAGGTAATGTCAGAGATCTGAAGAATTCCCCTGACTTCTTGGAAAACTTTTCTGATTCTGTGTTCTTCACCAAATATCAAAATTAAGCACCTTACATTAAAACTACTGCAAAAAGGAACCTGACTTCAGTTAATGATTTTCACAAAAATGCCAATTAAAGTTGTGTGGTTTGCTTGATTAGTACTATAATGTAATATTCACTTTTTTTTCCTACAAGTAACTACATTTGATCACATTGCAGCTTCATCACCAGTTGTATTTCCTATAATTTTGTAATAAATTTGGTCTTGCAGGGCTTTGTCAAGAGATTTAATTGAGAATAACTTTGCATCTTCTGGAGTGTTACATTCCAGCAGTTTAGGCTCTAGTCCTGCACTGATATCCATGCTGGCACAGGAAGAAATCAATTATCCTCACATCCAGATCTGACTGCAAGATCACAGATATCAATTCTTCAATACCACCTTCCCTTTCAACTCTCAAGTTAAATCAGGACTAAACAGAACTGAGCTGCTGAAATTAAATATGTGGAGGTCAGACTGCAATTTAGCAAGATATTTAATTACACTGCAGGTCACTTAAGAAGTTTGCCATTTTTACTCAGGACCTGTGCAGTTATTTAACAAATATATTGGATTTTTAATATTATTCACTGTGTTCTTTGTTTCTATTAATTGTACTGATTTTGGTACAAAAATATTCAAAGGGATTGAGACTGTGCATGTATTTTTTATTTGTAATAGGGCACTATTGATTTCTTTACAAATCAATAGTGTAAAGATTTGATACCTTCACAGATATCACAAGGTATTTAAACATGGCAGGGAGTAGATTTAGACTGAAGGTGCCCAATTCACACTAAATAATCTATGGTCAGTAAATAAAATTATTTTTCCTTCTCTGTGACAGAAGTTCACATTAGAACTTAGATTTTTTTTTTTTAGGACAGGATGTGGACGAGTTCTCCCAAGACCTGCACAGGCCAGGTGGGAGCAGCAAGGCTTTCCCAGCTGGGCAATCCCACTGGGAGTATGGAATTATTCCACTGCCTAGAAACACAAAAACATTGGTCAGCTTCAGGAGTAAGGGGTAAAGGATATTTCTGACAGACTTCATCATTATTTTATTTGTTTCGCTGAGATTTCCTAACTTTAAGCCAGTATTTCAGAATAAAATTAAATCAGTATTTCAGATCAAATGGACAAGTGTTTCACTGTTTAATTTTTTGTCTTAAAATGTGTTTTCTTCTTCTCAGGCTTTATTTGCCCAAATCCAAATCCCAGAAGTTTCTTGCTAACATTGGAGAGAAGGTTCTGGCCAGTTTTCCTGTACAAACCACAATTCACTTCTACAATGATGATGCTGAGTCTGAGGAAGAGCCCTGAAAGACCCAGAATCCACATTAAAAAATGAAGAATTTCAAAAAGAACTCTCAGGAATGGATGGACAAACATCTGACCAAACAGAGAAGTACAGCAGAGCTCAAAAAGAAAATATTTATAATTTTCCTTCCAAGGAAAGTGAATCAAAGCACTGGAAAATGGGAGGAAATCCTTTTGTGCTTTTAGAGACTTTCACAAAAGATTTAAATCAGGTTGGTTTCTGTGAAAAACACCAACCACTTGTTTTAAAAATTTAATCAAATGGTTATAAAAATAGTAATGCAAATTAGAGTAATAAGAATTTAGACAATCAGAGTTAGGACAATAAAGAACAATAAAAACAAAGAATGATGAACGCTCGGGTGCCTCCCGGGGCTTTCCCTGAAAGCAACCCCGTTAACAAAGGGTTAACCTGTTACAGCCTGTTGCATTTTCATCTATCTCATTCATGATGCATAAATTCTTTTCAAATAAAGGGCTTTCTCTGGACATTGTCAGCTTTCCCTCCTTAATCCTGTTGGTGCCTCAAAGACGAAAATGAGGTGGAAGAATGTTTGTCTTTTCTGGTAAGTAGGCAATAACTCTTTCTAGGTGTCCTGCTGCTGCCATCTCTGTGCAAAGAACCCCTTGATTATCTCATAGCTAGCTAAAGAAACAGCTCACACTGCACAACTTTCATTTTAACACATTATATCATAATCCAAAACTGTACTCACCACGCTACTTTAAAAAAATTAATACAGCATAACTTTATAATGCAACATAAATAATAAAACATAACATAAATAATAACATAATAAATACATAAATAATGAACACAACATAAATAATAAACATAACATAAATAATATTCATTTCAATATTTGTGAAAAGCAAACATTACCATATGCATTTTTCACAGTTTCAGTAACACAAATAAAGAAAATTGGGAGCATTGTACTGAGTCTTTATTTTAAACACTGCAGCCCTGAGAAAGTGAAAATTGCATTGACTGTGAGGCTGAATAATGTGATGCACAGCCCCAGAATAACCCAAAGGCTTCAAACCACACTGAAATTAGGCAAGGAATTATTTCAAATGTTGCTTATTGGCTCCATGGGATATATTTATGCTGCTGGAAATGCTGAATGCACAGCTGGCCTCACCCATTTCCAGCACAACCCACAGGTTCTGCCCAACATTTGTGATATTTTCTGGGCTTCTGCCATTCTCTTGTTATCAGATTTTCACCCCTGTAACCTTTTGCCAGCCGGAAAAAAAGTCAGCCTTGATTAAAACCCACAATTTAATTTAATACCACATTAAAACTTGCATTATGTGGCACCTGTTTTGCCTTCCCCCCAATGTTTTTCATGCTCAGAGTTTCTCAGCACTTGCCTTGCTACCAGCACCTCTAAATACCTCAAGAATTAAATATTTGCCCCCACTATGCTTAATTTGTTTTATTTTTTATGTTCCTTAACTCCAGCCAGAACTGCAATGGTTTCCCCAGAGACAAAGCAAACGCAGAATTCCAGATTTCTGACCTTTCCTGCACCTCTGGTGGTTTTGAGATAAGGTCAGGGAGTTTTCAGAAGCCCTGGGAGTTTGTGCCAGCTCCTCCTCTCAGGCATGTACTGGCAAACAAAGGAGTGTCACACATTTAAGTCTGGAAAAATTAAGATTCCAAATGAATGAACCTATTAGAATGAAGAATTTTTTTTTTAAGAGCTCCACTTGCAAACTCAAAAGAGGATCATTAATTAAATTTACACCAGGAGACAACATCCTGCCATATAGGGAATGACAAGAATGAGTTGAAATTGAAACCCCAGAGTGACAAAGGAAAATTCAGCTTTTAGATTCATTTCCACATCTCCAATTCCAAACACAGGGCACCAAAACACAGATAATTTAAGGTATTTCACAAGATACCCTAAAATAGTTTTATTTATTTTAAATTTTATTTAATTTTAAAAAAAAAATAAATCTATTTATTTTTGTTTACTAATGCTCCAGCTTCCTCATTATTTAGTCTGTTTGCAGCAAAAGCAAACAGAAGAGCATCCAGGATGATTTCACTGCTCTGAGATGACCCCAAAAAGGCACTGAGGTCCCTTCCCAGCTCGTTAATAATTAAGAGAAGCCCCAAAGTGAACTGGAGCAGCATCTCTGGCATTCAGCTGCAGGGAACTTTCAGTTCCCACTTCTGATTTTTTACCTCACCAGCAATCCCAGCCTGCAGAGTCAGAGTGACCTCAGAACCATCCATCATTTACAGGAAAAAGGTGACAAAGCATCCCCAAAAGGAGTTGAGGGTGGGTCCAGCACTTCAAAGGCAAGGCTGGGAGCAGATGGAATTCTTGGCTCAGGTCTCTGTGCCACAAAATCCTTCCCTTGGGGATTCAACAGCTGCAACACTTCCAGTCAGTGCTGCTTTCATTTTCCATTCCCTAAAATGATGGCAGCAAAAAGCAGCTTTTGATTCCTTGGTACAGGGATGCCTCCACAAAACCTCTACAATTTCACATTCCACCTGTATGAAAAATCCTAAAAATAATGGCAGCAAAAAGCAAATTTTTGTTGCTGGTCCCTGGTACAGGGATGCCTCCACAAAACCTCTACAATTTCACATTCCACCTGTATGAAAAATCCTAAAAATAATGGCAGCAAAAAGCAAATTTTTGTTGCTGGTCCCTGGTACAGGGATGCCTCCACAAAACCTCTACAATTTCACATTCCACCTGTATGAAAAATCCTAAAAATAATGGCAGCAAAAAGCAAATTTTTGTTGCTGGTCCCTGGTACAGGGATGCCTCCACAAAATCTCTACAATTTCAGATTCCTCTTGCATGAAAAATCATAATTAAAGTTGATTTTCATACAGTGGCCTTGAATTCTGCTTCCAGGAGCTTTTAAGACAAGCTCTAAAGGACACAAATATCCAAGGGAAGCATGCCACAGAAATGTGTTTTTTCTAAATGTGACACAGGATTAATTTGGATTAAGAGAAAAAAAAATATCACAGGGGTTTTTTCCCCCCTAAATTATTTTTAATTCCCCCTAAATTACATTTATACTGGGAGAATGACAACAGAGCAGAACTGAGCAAAGGCAATATTCCCAACAGCAGCTTTCTGAGCACCAGAGACAAAATCCACCCAATTTACTGAAACATTTCCTATTTAATGTTATTTATTCTGCACTGCCTTCATCTCTCAGCTGCTTTTCATCCTTAGCAGAGCATCCCAACAAAACTGACTTTGGCAACCCCTCTGGAAGGGAACTGGCAGAACAAAACTGAATCCTTCCAAAACTTTCTCCTCAGAAAAGGAGAAAGCTCCTGAATGGAGAGATACAAAACCCCCCATTCATCCCAGCTGGGTGAAAGCTGACTGGAAATTCAACAGGATTCAGCAAGCAGGACTCTTAAAATTAAACATTTTACCAACTCAGGTTCAAGTGCCCACAAGAGAGTTGAACAAAATATATTTACACAAGATCAGTCACATATTTGGTTTGTAAGGCAGAAACATTTTATGATTTCCACCCACAAATGAAATTGAAGTTCAGAGAAACTTGTTGCATTTTTAATGTTTATAGACCCCCCCTAGCACAGATGTGTCCCAGGATGAACATTTAATATTAATATTACAGCTTTCTATTTTATATCAGAGGGTCTTGGGTTGTCCTTGCTCCTGTTCTCCCCCTGCAACCACAGGGGGGTTTGAGAGGATCCAGTGGAGCTGACAGAATTCCTAATGCTCCAAAGAATTTTGGGATGGTCTGGACAATGCTTTAGGGAACAGCAAAAGTTTATCTGCTTAACTCAAAGGAAATCATGGAATGGTTTGGGTTGGAAAGGACCTTAAAGATCAGCCATGGCAGGGACACCTTCCACTGTCCCAGGCTGCTCCATCCCCAGTGTCCAACCTGGCCTTGGGCACTGCCAGGGATCCAGGGGCAGCCCCAGCTGCTCTGGGAATTCCATCCCAGCCCTGCCCACCCTGCCAGGGAACAATTCCCAATTCCCAACATCCCATCCAGCCCTGCCCTCTGGCACTGGGAGCCATTCCCTGTGTCCTGTCCCTCCATCCCCTGGAAATTGTCTCTCTCCAGCTTTCCTGGGGCTCCTCCAGGCCCTGCAAGGCCACCCTGAGCTCCCCCCAAAGCTTCTCCTGTCCAGGTGAAGAATCCCAGCTGTGCCAGCCTTTCCTCCCAGCAGAGCTGCTCCATCCCTTGGAGCATCTTCACACTCCATGTTTTTATCATCCTTCCCTTTCCTGCCAAGATGGAAAGGAGAGAGAGACACAAATTTGGCAGCCCCAGCTCCATTCTCCCCTTTGGCACAGCCCCATTCCATGGGAACCCAGGCACCTCTCTTATTTTATGGTGACACCTTCCCTTCCCTTCCCTTCCCTTCCCTTCCCTTCCCATCATCCACTTCCAACAGAATAAAAACTGCAGGAAAACCCAAAAAAGTGCATTTAAATGCAAAGCTGAATTTTCATCCCTGGCTTTAGTCCAGCAGGGACAATGCAGTGGGTTGAACTCTGCCAGTTGTGCCACCAGTAAGGCAGAAAGGTGAAAATGAGGGCAAATTTAGGGTTTTTTTGCCTTTTATTTACTTAGTTTCCCCTCAGTCTCTGAGAAGAATGGACACCTGATATCCAGGGATGTTTTGTAAAGAAAGGCACTCCTGTTCAATCATGTGGGGGATTTATTTCCCTCAACACCTTTGCCTTTTTTTAAGGCAAAATTTATATAAATCGACATTAAAAAATATAAATCTACCTCCTCTCCTCCTTGCAGAGCTTTGTATCTTTTTAATCACAGTCACAGGCAAGACCTGTGGATCTCCAATTCCCCAAAATCCATATTTTAGCCCCAAAACCCCATTATTACCTGATTTGATTTTGCTCCCAGAGGCAATTTCTGAAGTGTCAAACGTGGCCAAGTTGAAGGAAAGGTCACCACGGTGTCTTTCAAGCAGCAGTGACAGAAAAGCAAAGACTGAGTTTCACCCCTGCAAGTTTTCCTTGAACAAACAGCCCCCCTTGGCCTCCTCCCTGCTGGCCCTCCCATAATTGTGGGCTCTGCAGAGAAATGAAATTCATCCCTGATCCAATCTTTGCCCAAGGTTTACATCCTTTAATTTGTGTTTTCTCAGGGCCTTTTCCAGGAGTTTTCCTTGATCCTGAAGGGATTTGGGCATCCTTGACAAGGCACTGAATTAATCCTTCCATCAAATGATCCCAAACGTGGCCTTCACTCGTTGTCAGGTCAGAATTCCAGATGAAATTGCTCTTTCAGGAAGCAAAAAGGGAGGAGAATACACAGGAAAAAAAAAAAAAGATTGTAGTCAATACTTCAATGTCTGGAATGGAATTAGAGGAGTGACAAAAGGGTAAACACATCTTTGTGTCTGCTGGTCATCAAATCACGGTTTAATGGAAATTAAATCATTAATTAAAATTAATAAAAGGGCAGGATTGTGGCAGGGTTGAGAAACAACAGCAAACAAAACCCCAAAAGTTCATTAATAACTTAAAATTACCACACAAATCAATGCTGTTCTAATTGAGACACAAATTCATTTTTATACAATGCCCCCACATGCCAATACAGCCAAAATTCAGTATTTCAAAGTGAAATGTTGAAAAGCTTTTTTTCCTTCCATAAGGAGGTGTTTTAATCTTACCTGGAATACTGAACAAGGAGATTTTCCCTTCAAATTCAGGCAGAAAACCCAACCAACTACAGATTTATATTTATACCAAAGTGACTGTTACAAGTCTCAAAACATTCCAAAGCAGCTGATGATAATTTTGACAGATTTCTAAAGAATTGGCATAAGATTCTTCAGGCACATTCTCAAAAATTTATTACCTTTTAATGAAATAATAACATTTTAAACTCAATTCTCTGCTGAAGTTGGTTACAGGCTTAGTAAATAATGAAGTTCTATTCACTGGGCTTTATAATAGATCTAAATAACACTGAGTCCTGGAGATAACTGAATTTGTGACACTTGGGAGAAGGGAAATAAACAAAAAAAAAAAAAATTCACTGTTTAAAAAACATCTGAGCCACTTAACCTTGGGTTTTAACAGCATGGACCTGTCAGTTCCTCTATTTCCAGCAATTCCCTTGGGCTTTGTTTTCAGTATTTTCTTAAAAATAAGTTTTAAAAAGTAATTTCAAGAGTTGTTTCAGCAAATCTTCACAATCCACCTTTATTATTTTTGGTAATTCAGTAAATCTGATATTTTGGGGGGTGGGGGATCAACAGATCTGGCTGAATAAAGAATTGTGTGAAGGAAAATGGAGCATTTATCACCACAACCCAGGAGAAACCTCCCAGAACCACAGGAAAATGGTGAAGATGGAAAAATCAGCCACATTTTATTAATATTTACAAAGGCAAATAATACCTTTACAATACAAACATTTCCAGTTAATAATTTAAAAAGTTCCTCAAGTGTTTGGCTGGCAAAACACAATTTCTCTCCCTGAATTCAAAGAGAAATAGAATTAAACTCAGTCTAAAAGCTGCTCTTTTTCCCTCTCAGAGGGGAATTCCAAGCAGAAAGCTGCAAATAACAGAACACTTTTCAAGCCACTTTTTTAACTTTTAAAGAATCACCAGATAAATTCTTGGGACATAATTTTCAGGGCAATGCAAGTTATTAAGGTGCATATTAATAATAACAATAATAATAATAAATTTAATTAGAAATTCAGGGGGAAAAAAAAGCTGGAAGAGTTTTTATTTTTAGCTTGGAGAGGTTTTAATTAATAAAACTCTGTAAGTTCTATTAATCTTTTGTCCAAACAGATTTTAGTAACAACTATCTGCTGTTGCAGATCCCTTTTTCAGGGAGGAAGAACATCCTGTTGACTTCACTGATGGGAATATCCCTCAGGGCTGGAATTGCCTCCTCTTGGAATTTCTTCTGCTGCTGCTTTTTTGCAAAGTTATCTACAAAAGATAAGGAGAACATTTCATGGCTTCCAGGTCCTTTTCTTCCCAGAATATTATATAATTTTATAATGAAACACTACACATTTAGCTACTTTAAAGGATGAAAACCCCACCAGGAATTCCAAGAAATCAAATATTTGAGTTAAAAAAAGGCTTAAAATCTGTGTTTTATTTAATCTGCTTAAAATTTGGGTTTTCTTCTCTGCAGATTTCCAGAATTCTCAGTGAAGGATCAAACTTTTCAATAAGCAATAAAATTACCTGTGATGGTGTAAGTGGAGTCGAGGGGAGCTGTGCTCATCATGTTAATCCCAAAAAGCAAAATATAACCAATTCCCACAGTCACCAGGAGATAAACTGGCAGAGCAACTGCCCAGTACCTGAGAAAAAAGGATTTGAAATTTTACATTTAGTAACAAATGCTTAATAATAAATCAGTTTTAATGTTGGTATTGTATCTGTGATGAATTTCTCCAAGAGGAAAAGAAACAACAACTCTGATTATGGATCCTGACTCCACTGCAGCTACTGACAAACCATCAGATAAATTCCTTAAAAAAGGTCTTTATTTTTTAATTGTGGCCTAAAGTTTACTGTACTTCCACCAGCAAACTTCCTAAAAGCAAAATGTCAAATTTATCCTAAAACATCCCAATATTATTTATTTCTTGGCACAACAAAACATTTTCACCATAGCTACATAAAAAAATGCTTCAGAAACATTACAGCCCTTTATCAATGGGGGAAAATTGATTTAATGCAAGGCTGTTATTTAAAAATAAAGGGTTTTTTATTTGAAAATAATTAAAATCAAAGAGTTTAATTGGCTGAACTTACTTTTGAGGCCAGTATGTCAGTCCCAGGGAGAAGAGCCAAGTCTCAGGAATATAAGCCCAGATAAGGTACAAAACTGCACAACAAAATTAAAGTCACAATAAGAGTGATGGTGGTTTAGACTTCCTAAACTTTGCTTTTATTTAAACCAAAATGCCTCTCCCAAAAGATTGCAGAATTTGCCTCTCAGACACAAATCCTGCCCAGTCCCTGGTTACACAGGATCAGTTTGATATTTGTTTTAACATTTAATTTCTGATTTCCTATGAAGGCAGACAAGAATTTATTCCAATTTAAACTGCAGAACAATAAAGAAAAAAACAACCAAACCACCTCCAAACCCCTCAATAAAAAGAAGCCAAAGGAATCTGGACAGAGATAATATTAAAGCAGAAAATGATCTCGCAGAGGTCATTTAATGGGAAGAAAACCGGGTGGAATTGCAGTGTTTGGATGGAACTTAATGAAGAATGACTGAAAATTCTTCCTGGGAGAGGAGCTGAGCCCAACTCCCCCTTGTTTCTCACTGCCCGAGGGTGCCAAGGACCCACAGCAGGATCCTGCCCTAAAGGATATTTGCAGCACCTTTTTTTGTGTTGGGAAAGTGTTTTCTACCCTCTCAAACCTTGGATCCCCAGTGAGATGAGGAACCCATCACACCAGCACAGAAATGCTGATAATTTTGCTAAATAAATATATATAAATATAAATTAATATACATAAATAAATTATTAAATATTTTAGCATTTTATAAATGCTAAAATATTTTCTACTGCTGTTGACCAGATTGATTTTTTTTTTTTCCAGTATTTTGGTGGGGAAGGTAACACCACAACTACCTCCAGTGCTTAGTGAATGTGACAATGTGCGTGATTCGAGTGAAAAAAAAAACGACTTAAAACGGGAAGGCAGCAAGGCAGCACTGCGGGGTGATGGATTCGGCTGCCGGATACTCACTGAAGCCAAACCACGAGCCCAAAAAAAGCGCAAATCCATAAATTGCCCTTTCTGGCAGCGGGGCTGGAGAGTTCTCCACCATCCTGGGCTCTTCCCTTTAACTGGGCGGGGAGGGCGGAGAGCGGGACACGAGGATGGCCTGGGGAGCGCCTTGGGGGGACCCCCCGTCCCCGCGGCTGCGGGGGCCGCACCCCTCCCCCACCCGGCTCTGCCCCTTTGCTCCCCAGAGCCTGGGACAGCAGCAGGAGGAGGAGGAGGAGGAGGGAGGAAGGGAGGAAGGGAGGAAGGGAGGAAGGGAGGAAGGCGAGGAAGGCGCTCCCTACCCCCGCTCCCGCATCCGCCTCCGCGCCGCCCGCATCCGGCCACGCGCGCAGGCGCACGGCCCGCGGATTGGCCGCGGTTCGTGACGTCAGAGGGCG
>VZRH01005582.1:163858-186902 GCA_013397555.1 Urocynchramus pylzowi | reverse complement strand
GAAAAAAAGGGGTGCCCCACCCTTTTTTTTTTTTTTTTTTTTTTTTTTTTATTCCTGGGACAGTATTGCTTGGCAACAGCTGCTGTTGTCAAGCACAGAGGTGTCACCTCCAAGTGCCAGTTGATGCCACTGGTGATAGCTGTAAATGTTCCAGAAGGTGATGTGTGGGCACACAGATGACAGCATCTGGGCTGAGACAACTCACCAGCTTCTGCAGCTGTGTGATACACTAGGCAGAAAGGCTCTGATGCTTGTTGTGACCTACACACCATTGCCTCATGCTGCTCACCACTGCAGTGTCCTTTGTTTTAATGGTTATTACAGTGTTTGGACATTTGAACTACACTGAGCCATCATCATTTTTCCATCATTGGGAAAAAAAAAAAAGTAAGAAACCTAGTTGCATTGTTTAATCTGCCTCCCTTCGAAGGGAGATGTGTTCCCTGCAGCAAATGTGATCATACTCACAGCTTTAAATGTCTCAAGTAATTGTGCTTTCACATTTCCCTTACAAGACTGTTCAACACTTCCAAGTATCTCAAGCTTTTCCTGGCATTCTGTCTAAATATTCCCTTCTTAATCTCATCTCATTACCTCCTAAGTAATTGTATTCTGTCCTTGGGGTCTATTCACTTTCCACATTTACAGACTGCTACCCAGTTCCCCGGAGTGTAAGCCTCACTCTGAGGCAAATGACACATTTTTACATTTGAAGTCTTTCCTTCAAACTATCCACAGTTACTTTTGCAATCTCTTCTACTAAGGTAGTCTATACAGATAGATGAGAAGATAAATTTCTTTAGAGGCTTGAAACCTATTCTGCCTTCTTCCCCTCTTCTTTGAGGTCTTGTCCTACACATATTCATGTGAATGCTCCTTTGAACTCAAATACTCTTTAAATGCCTTGAGTTTGTGAGGCTGGGATCAATACACAAAGTAGAAACAAAAAGGAAATGGAAAGTAAGATACAGTGGGGAAAAAAATCTCCAGAACTCAAAAGGCCTGTAGTCTGTTGTTAAGGGAGATTTTTCAAGCCTTTCATAGTCTGTGGCTGGTTTCCATTTTTCAGATGTATTAAGTTAAAAGTATTCTTTTTCCTTTTTTGTATTTCCACTTTATAGAACAAACCCTAATAATTCTTCTTCATTTATTGTCTTTTTTTAAATCCAATTCTGAAAATAGTTCTTCTCCCTTCTTCTCTCCCCTAAGATTGTCTGTGATATGCTTACACGAGTGCAAGAGTTTTATCTTTCTGGTCTTATTTTCATCTTCCCTGAATGGCTTCCAGTTCACTGTGAATTATTTGATAGTATGGCAAAGTGTAATCTATGCTTGCCATTTCCCTGGCTTTCTAGCAAATGTTTTGCTAGACATGAAATATGGCCATACTAGAGAGAAAGGGATGTTGTATGGTTATGGTGCTCATCCAGCTCCCTACAGGCTTGAGAGAGCCGGGTTGTCTTTGCAGGAATGCCGTCAGGGATATTTCTTGTTTCTGCCTCAATCTGGAAAGGGCTGGATTGAGTTTCATGGCTGCTGGCTGGTCAGTGTGGCTGACAACCCTGGGACAAGGTCTGCTTTCCAGACACTGCTTAGAACCTGTCGTTCCAGAGAGGTGCCAACTAAGCCCAAATGCTTGGAGCTCACCATGGACTAAATGAGGGAATTCTCTCCCTCACCCTGCTGGGCTATGCTGCTGCTTGCCTAGAGAAGACTGCTTAAAAATTATATTGGTTATGACTAGACTAGGAGTGCTTGAGATGGATCAAAATATTTGGAAGACTGAAAGTATCTTAATATAGGGGTAGGATATAAGGCATATACTTTGCTATTCATATCCGATTTTACACTTTTAAAGTGCTTGAATATCTGGAATTATCATGTAGATATGATTTAGCAGCCCTGTTTGCCTATCTTTGTTGGGCAGAGAAAACAAGAGCAAAAGGAAATGATATGCATCCCTAAAGAGTACAATTTCTCTTCTTATGGTAAACATTTGTTGCATTCAAGGTGAATGCCACATACACTTCTCTATTTTGTTTTGAATGTGGCTGGTCACCCAGTCCAAGTAATGCCAAAGGGTACCTTCAGTTAAATAGTTTACATGAGCCAGGGCAGTCCAGCTAAAACACGTGGTTACACAAGTTTTCATGGAGAAAACACTGGACCAACTAAACCTGAAGGCATTTTAGGTTTCTTTGCATCTCAGGTGCTGTGGACTTGTGACTGCTGCTGTCCATTAGTGCAATAGTCACAAGGTGAAGCTGCTGCTGATTTATAGCCTGGCCTCACTTGCCAGCTTGACAGGGATGTTTTGGGCAACTCTGACTCCAGCATGTTCTCACTGCCTGTGGTGGAGACGTGGAGTCTGTGAGCATCAGTGTGAGACGCTTTCAGTCCCAGAAGGAATCTGCTGCAAAGACTGCCTTCCCGGTGCCCCTTTCAGCCTCCTCTGCAGCTCAGCTTGGTGCCTGCACATCGCAATATCAGTCGCAGGGGCTGCCCGGGGCTGCGGGAGGAAGCGTCGGGCTGAGATCAGCACAAGCCCATTGCGTGACGACCCCGCGCAGCCCCAGCTCGCCTGGCAGGAGGCAGCGCGGCAAGGGCAGCTCCCAGGAGGACCCGGCGATTCTTCTGGAAGTAATGGAAGCAGAAACGCTGCTGGCACTCGGGGAAGCAGCTCCCCCAGAGCCGGTGGGGCTGCACTATTTTACATCAGTTGAGGATTGAATCTTGTGCTTGAAGGACGTCTTTAAGCTGAATGAGAGCGGCGCTGCTAAATGCCTTCCTGTTTAAATGATGAACTCAGCGGCTGAAAGAATATAAAATATTTATGACGTGGAGGAAGCAAACGCAGTTGCTAAAATGAAGCGCGGTTGAAATAAGGATACAGAGGGAATCTGAGTCTTCCCTTCTTTCCTTTGCCTAAGCCCAGCCTTGCTTACCCTGACACCATGGGGTAACTCCAGTGCTTCACACTGATTTACACCAGTGTAACTGCCATCAAAACTAAACCCTTTTCTTCAACTGATTAACAACTGCCATTGTTCAACACTTTAAAACATAAATGATGAATAAAGAGATTGGGAAATTCCTCTCCACAACTTCTTGCCTGTCCTAGATTGTTACAGGGCCCTTTGGCCACCAGCAGCTGTGTCTCTCCTTGGAGAGCCCCTAGCTATGTCCATGGTTTTGCATCAGGCCCCTCCAATGGGCAAGTGGAGGCTTTTGCCACTGGAAAAGCTCTGCATCCTCTGTCCTGTAGCTTCCCAGTGGCAGCCCTGTTGTCAGGTGCTCTAGTAAACAGTATGACTACTACTGAGTATGTGCCTTTGTGAATCCACCCTCCCCAAATAAAAATTTACATTTAAAAGATAAATTTAAAAATAGCCTAAAAATTCCCCCAAACACACCCAAACTCAAACAACTTTGTGGGGCAGCTGTCTGCAGCGCCAGGTGATGGTCAGGATGTGCCACGTCACCTGCATCACCAGAAGTGAAGGATATTCTGTGTGCTTGTAATTCCAGCTACCACTAAGCCACAGAAGTCAATCCTTTTACAGTTTACCATTACTGTTTCATATTTCCATGCCTTAAGGCATTTTAAAAGCTCTGCCTAACTCTCCTGGCTCCTGTTGAAAGCAGAAAGCGTTGGACTGGCCATGTACTGTGCAAACACGTCAGAGCATGCTCTCCAGTCTATTTTGGTGAAGCCTTCGTTCACAGGGAGTGGCACAGTTAGCTCCAAATCACATCTTCTACAGCCTTACTTTCAAAGGCTTTATTTTTAGTTAATTTTAAATGCATTGTTTCTACTTTTTTATATAAATCAGATATAAAGAAAACTGAATGAATTGTTTTTCAATCCCACAAAACCATCTTTCTGCTCTCTTTACTATTTAATGGGACTGTTAGTAGTGAAAGACTATGACAATGACTAAACCAGACAGCTGCAATATAAGGAATTTTTACAAGTTTTCCAAGGTTTCTGATAGGAATTCCCTAGCAACTGTTTTGAAGCTCCTATGAGGAATAGAGCAGTTTATACAAAAGTGTCATTGTTGAAACGCTTCTCTTATATATATATATATATATATATATATATATAAATCCATATTTCTGCATGCCAGTGGGTGTGTGTCTGCATCTCAGTGGCATGGTATGACTCAGGGAAAGGCTACAGCAAGAAAATAAAGGTTTGTGTGGGGATGCCCACACAGCCCATACTCTTGAAAACCAATCAGAGTGAGAGCACAGGAAGATGCCAAGGGTACCCACACCTGGGAGATGTGCATTTGAGCCCAGGTACTGTCCTCACTGCTGTGTGCACACTGGTGTGTGCTTTGTCACGTTCTGAGGAGTGAACTTGTAATCCCAACAGTGAGTAGGTGTGCATGTAAAAGTGTGTGTCTGTGCAACCAAAACTGTCCTGGGTTGGATGTACAAGGGTGATAAGAAATCTGCTGGTGTTTGCTGATATTTTGTGTTTAGTATTGCAATTTGTCTGCTGTAAGGCTGATATTGATCCTGAAGTAATTCGGTCATTGCCAGTTAATTAGGCATAGTTTATAAAGAAATAAGGTAATTTGGTCCTGATTTGGTGTAAACCACGTGAGCTGAGAATTTTTTTTCCTGTGGCAGGTGCACATTTTGTGTAATTTTGGACAGAAAAGACCTTGCTGTCTCTTTTCGAATTAAAGCTATCATTCATATAAGATGAGAACTAAGAACTGTTCACAAATGTAGGGCAAAGCATATTTTACATCCCTTTTCACTGTCTTACTGAACACTTCCATTTAGACAAATGAAGCAAAATGGATACACACTTTCCCTGAGGGTAATTTTTTGAATCAGTTACTGCATTAGAAAGTCTATCATTGACACCACCATGGTGTGGCTGGTACAGTCCCTGTTAACCAGATAAGCCAATACCTGGCAATTTAAGACAATGCAGACACAAACTAACACAGATGGTTTACTGTCACCCAGATCTTCTGTCCCTTTTAGCAGAGCTCAGGCTTTACCCAATCCAACCACTACAAGGAGTTAATTGCAAAAGTAAATAAGTGACAAATGGGGAAATATAAACAGGTGCCACAATAACAAGAAACTGTGCCATGTAGATTTTTTGTCTCTTGAAGTGTAAGAGATTTGTGATGAATCATTTGGTCTTCATTTTCCACATCCATTTTCACACACTGCTTACCTGGTCTATTTAAAGCATTCTTTCAAGTAGATGAGAACCTGGTTTTGATAAATGCCTGGTTTTAATTCAACAAGAAGTGTAATGTGTATATATGCTTTGTGCCTTTTAACATAACTTTTAAAGCTCTAGAAAAGACAATTTCTTTGCTCAGTTTGGACTACAATCTCATTAGACAGCTATCAATTGAAATCTAATTGATGGATAAGTCTTTCACCTTTCAAAAAAAATTAAAAACCTAGGCAGATTTTTAACCTGTATCTGCATTTCTTGCAGTTGTTGATGATGTGTTTTTATTTTACTTTTTGTGAGCAAAGGCATTTGAAAAGGAGATGGTCCTAAGCTTGTATCTTTCTCTCAGGTTGGAAATGGGTATGAGGTAATTTGTGAGAGGGCAAAAACATCCTTTTTGAGCAATAGTTGTCTAAGATGTGGGAGATTATATGTAGAGATAAGAAAGTGATTTTCATGGTGGAAGGGTTACAGAGCCGTAAAATATCTTCACCATATTCATAACAAAAGTAGAAAAGTATGTAAATAATGAGGAAGAAATGTCTTCTGACAAAATTATTTGATACAGTCAAATCTAAAGTTAATTTCAAAGGTCCATCAGAATGTCATAATCTTAATAGATTTAACAATAAAATGGAAAATGGTGCTAAAGGTCAGTGCATGCAAACTAAGTCTCGTAGGCCGGAACACATTTAATGATAAATATGCAGTGATAGGGTATAAATTATGTCTACCAAGGAGAATTTCTTGGATTCCCTGTGATTGTTTCCCAAAAAAACCCACCAGCTCAGTGATCAGTGACTGGGGGGGTAGGGGGGGAGGGAATGGGTTTAGGGTGGCAGAAATGTACATCAGAGTGCTAGAATTACTAAGAAAGGAACTGATAAATAGAAAAAAAAAATGCTGTCATGTTGATTTCTGATGTGCTCTTCACTCTGATCACTGCACAAAAGGGTATAGGACAACTGAAAAAGATAAATGAAAATGTCACAAGCATGCTAATACCTATGGAGTTGCTTCCAGGCAATGAAAAACTGCTGGGAAAAAAGTATCAGAGAAAGTGCTTCTATACTTGGAAAAGGAAAGAAGAAGAGGGCTACAAAAGTGAAATATAAAATCATAACTAATATGGAGGACATGGAATAAATGGAAATATTCACCTCTTTTCACATGAGCCTTAGAGGCACCCTATAAAAATTGAATCACAGAATTAATTAGGTTGGAAAACACCTCTGAGATCATCAAGTTCAACATATGACTGAACACCAGCATGTCAAGAACATGGCACTGAGTGCCACAGCCAGTCTTTCCTTAAGCACCTCCAGGGACTGTGATTCCAACACCTGAAGGTAAGTTTTAAATTAAAAAAAAAAAAAACCAGAAGAAGATTTTTACACAGCTCAGAATACAACATAGAATTTTTTGCTGTCAGATAGTGTCAAGGAAAAATTTACACATGGATTCAAAAGGAATTCCTTAAATTATCCAGAAATAAATCACCTGATAGCTTTTAACTGTAACACCTTGAATGCAACCTTAATGCAGAAAGGCCCCCAACCATCAACATCCAGAAGCTGGGAAGGATCACCATGTACTTGCTGTGTGTCTTTTGCTCTCTCATTTCTTGAACTCTGGGAAAGACTAGAGAGACAGAAAGATATGCATAGCTTTAAGAAAACATCTCATTGAATTATGTTCCTACATTTATTGTGCTTTCTTGGCAGAAAAGCGGGAGCTGAAAGGATGGAAAATTCCTTTCAAGATGCAGGTGTTTGAAGAGATTCTTTGGGCCAAGTTTGACCTCAGGGATTCCTTCAGCCTTATCATGGTCCAGATGTCAGGGGGATGAGGGAGTCTCCCCCCTCACTTCTAGTGCTGCAGATCATCCCTAAGTAAGTATTATCTCTGAAATTTCAGAGCCATTGGTGACTTAAAAGCACAAACCAATTGACAACTAAGTGTGACTTAGTGATTTACCACCTGCATGTCATGCTCAGATATCTGTTGCAACAAGTCTGCCTGACACAAAGTGAAACCTGTAAAGAACTGCTTTCCTCCATAAAAACCTCAGTTTTGTTTCTTCTGTCAATCGGCACCAAAAGCAGCTAATCCCCACCCCAGAGTACCACGTGCTTGCCCATGGCTTTATTGCATATCCCACATAAATTGATAGCAGTTTTCTTATTGTAGACAAAACATTTACGATTATCTCATTTGTCCTAGCAACAAAAATAATCATGTGTATTCAACCTGTCATACAAAATGGTCTGAAAATGCTTTACAGATACTAAAAAAAAAAATAATAAATCCAGAAGGGCCGCATGAGAAGACAAAAGAAAACAAATAGGTCTTCCTTGGTTTTTCAGCTGGAATTTCAAAGCATACCACACTGCTTTCCAAACCACATTTTATTCTTTTCAAAGTATTTGGAAGACCCAAAATGACATGTTTCTCCTGGATGTGATACTGCTTTTATAAGGATTTACTTGCTATCATTTTTTCTTTTGCCTGATCTTTTAAGGTTTGGAAATTCATCCTACTTACCCTACACCAAATTCTAATGAAAACCTAATATGATAAAAAATTTTAAGAGCCTGGAATAATCAGTCACAGTTTTAGAACGTTTTTAATGCCAACTTTTTTTCTGATACTGTATTTTTTAAAAGTTTTGGTGCACAGATGGTAGTGATATACACACTGTCTTTGTGAAATCAACTCTATAAATTCATTTATCAATACAGAATATCAATGCAGGTGCAGAAATACAAAATGTGAATATGGAAAAATGTGCTTATTTAATTTGTAACTTTTGACTGCTCTAATTTTTAGGTTTTTTTTCCCCTTAGAGGAGCTCATGAGACCATTAAGGCAGCCTGTATTTCAAATAATTGCTACCTTACCCTCTATGGTAAGGTAGCTTTGCTTGTAGCTTTATGCACATCCTACAGCAAGGGCCACTTATGCATGTCCTATAGCAAGGATTGCTGGGGAGCTGCAATGTCTCAAAGATCTGCTGTTAGTGGCATGGAGCAGAGCCAAATATGTGCCTGTCTCTGTTCTGCATCACCATTCTTTACCCCTGGTATTTCCATACATCACCTGGAAAGAGGTCCTGCCAAATGCCATGGCCAGGGCAATGGGGAGAGGTGGGCAGGAGGCTTCCCAGGCTCTGCTCACCAACACAGGCTAAGACTCAGCGCCCTTTTCCTGAACTGGAGAGTGCTTTCTTGCTTGTTCAAACATTTTTTATTCTGTCTTGTCATTTGTGGCTACATTACACATTCCTACTTACCTTCATTACATTCCTCTCCTGCTCTAGCAAATCCTCTTTTTCTGTAACTGAGAAAAGAAAAAGAAATTTAATTTCACTCTTTGGAAAAAATCCTCAGATAATTTAAAAATACTGAAATAAAATATTTTGAACCAATTCAAACCTTTTTCCTTCTCCTTTTCATCCAGAACTGGCTGTTGAGTTTGCTCAAAATTAGAAATACTTTTGGTTTTCTC
The DNA here is from genome assembly GCA_013397555.1 of Urocynchramus pylzowi. Taxonomy (NCBI): domain Eukaryota; kingdom Metazoa; phylum Chordata; class Aves; order Passeriformes; family Fringillidae; genus Urocynchramus; species Urocynchramus pylzowi. The sequence goes on along the minus strand of VZRH01005582.1, from coordinate 178,180 downwards.
CAACAGCCAGTATTTGCTGTGTTTACCGTGGAAAAAACCCATGCTAATCTCATCGTTAGCACTGATTATGCATGGCATGACAGGTGGTTTCTTAAAATGGAAATACACTTCACTCTCCTAAAGTACTGGTAGAAATGGAATAGTTTAAAAATCTAATCTCTTCTCACTTTAGCCTGGTAAATGTCCCAGTGTCTTCACAGGACTCTGAACTAAAGCCTTGCATATTTCTTTCCTTTTGCTGTGAGTCTTTCAAATGAAAAGGTTAAATTGATTCCAATATGATACAGATCATGTGTCTTATATGTACCACATATTTTCAGTATGTTTAATGGAAGTATTTATTATACAAGTGAATTGTCTTGATTTTTGAGCCTCTTCCTACTCAAAAAGGAAAAAAAAATAAATCAAGAAAGGTTAAGAGAGACACAATTTGCATCTTTCAATTAAGAGTGAAAATATGTAGTGTTGTAAAAATTTAATTCCATGTCCTCCATTTCTTATGGTAACATTCAGATATCTTCATTCAGAACTAAGTCAGAAAACAAAAGATAAAAAATTTATGTTGTAAGTGTTGTGAACAGACAATCAGGGAGGGGGGAAGGTAGTTCAAACAAAACAAATTTCCCATAAAGTATACCTATGGGGACATAAGGATCTTAGACTGTTGTTGGAAAAACTGAGTTGCAAGCCCATAAATATTTTCAGCTTTGATAGGAAGCCAAAACCTTTTTATGCAGGAACGTCCATGCAATGTGGTAACTGAAGATCAAACATTTCATGTCTTTAACAGATGCCTTCCAACTTGGAATAGTCTATGATCCTATGATCTTGTATAGTCTGGTCTCACCAGCTAGACTGCATCATCCCATGATTTGAAATAATTTTGTTTTCTTATTCCCTGTCAGCAAAGAATTATAAATGCATTCCAGTCTTAATTTTAAGTAATCCGATAACAGACAGAGTGGAATCAATAAGATGCATATGAAATTCTATTTCACAGAATTATTTTTTTTATTGTTTAAATTTGAGGTTTCTGTTAACCATAATCCCAAATCTATTCAAGAAAAAAAGACTTTTTCAAGTGCCTTTTTTGCATCACAGTTTTAGCATCATTATACCATTGCTTCTAGCTATTAGTTTGGCTTTTCACAATATTTTATCATTCTAGCAATGTATGATATCTTGTTCAGTTCTTTGCCTGCACCAGAGAAAAAGTACAAGAAAGCCCCAAAGTTGGGAAAACTTGAAAAATTTAATTAAGTAATTATGTGAGAATTGGTTCATTTAGAGATGAATGGATCATGACCTGAAATTTCATGAGAAAGAAACTTTGCAAAAGAAAATAAATTAAAGGATTATAAACAAGGCATGTATTTTTAGCAGTAAAAGTAACTGAGCATTGGAAGAACTTACTTTCAAAAGGGATTTGGTCTTTTGGAAGCCTTTATTTCATAGAATCCTAGAATGGTTTGGGTTGTAGGATACCTTAGTGATTATTTTTTTCCAATTCCACGGCCATGGGCAGATATGCCTTCCACTTGATCAGGTTGTTTAAATCCCTACCAACCTGACCTTGAACACTTCCAGGGATGGGGGATCACAGCTTCCCTGGGCCACCAATGGCAGTGACTCACCACCCTCACAGGGAAGAACTTCTTCCTAACATCTAATCTAAATCTTCTAGTTTGAAGCCATTTCACTTGTCCTGTCATTAAATTCCTACATGAAAAGTCCCTCTCCCACTCTCTTCAGGTACTGGAAAGCTGCTCTAAGGTCTCCCCAGAGTCTTCTCTTCGTCAAGGTTGAACAATCCCGGTTCTCTCAGCCTGTCTTCATAGTAGCCCTCCTTTGGACTAGCTTTAAAAGGTCCTTTTTTTTTCTTTTGTTGAGACCCCAGAGCCAGATGCAGCCCTCCAGGTGGCATCTCAGCAGAGCAGAGGGGCAGAATTCTCTCCTTTGCCCTGCTGCCCACACTGCTTTGGATGCAGCCCAGGACACCATTGGCTTTCCTGGCTGCAGGCACACACTGACAGTGTCACACAGGTCGCTTCAACCTTTTCATCAAACAACAGCCCCAAGGCTTTCTCCTCAGTGATGCTCTCAATGGATAGGGATGGCCTTAGCTACCTCTTCTGCCAGCTGCCTCAGGATTCACAGATGCATCTCAGCAGGCCCCATGGACTTGGTCACCTTCAGGTTCCTCAGATGTCCTTGAACATGACCTTTTCCCACAGAAGGTGGTTCTTCAGTCTCCCAATACCTGCCTTTGAGACTTCTGAGACTTGGGTGGTGTGGCTGGAGCACCTGTCACTGAATACCAAGGCAAAAAAAATTGTTGAGTACCTCAACCTTCTTTGTATGATTCTGTAATCTTTGGATTACCAGTCCAGGTAATCAGGACTTCCATTTCTTTTTGGAGGGGCCCTATATTTTCCCTACTCTTCCTTTTATCAGTAGCATACCTACAGAAGCTTTTCTTAGCCCTTGATGTCCCTGGCCAAATTGAATTCTATCAGGGAGCCAACTTTCCTAACTGATCCTTGAATGCTCAGACAATTTTTCTGTATTCCTCCCAGGCTACCTGTCCTTATATCCACTTTCTGTAAGTTTTCTTTTGGTGTCTGTGCTTGTATGAAGAGGGTCCCAACCGGAGAGTCGGCCGAAGTAAGGACACTCGAACCAATATGGTTACATGTCANCACCTAATTAAGTTATGCCAACCTAGCGGTTTTCTTCTTGGCATTAAGTACTGTCTTTGCACAAGGCCTATTGTTCACTAATACAATGCTCTTTCTTCCTTATCCTATCTGTTCAGGGACAGTACATGTTCCATCAGATGGTCCATCAGAATAACTTTGTAATCTTCAGGCTGTATCATTCTCAAAGTAACTCTGTAATCTGCAGGCCAGGGTTGTCCAATTCTTATAAGAGTATATCATGGCCTTGTTCTGCCAAAAAATTCCTCAACACTTGTCCAGGGTCTTGCTCCTTTTTCATGCTTGCAGATACACTGAAGTTTTTGCCTGACTTCATCTTTGTTGGGATGCATTACTTCCAATCTTGGAGAATGCAGGTGAGGGTCTCTGGTGTGTTATGAGAGAATATGAAGGTGAGGACTGAGTGGGGAGGGCTGTGAGGAAAAGAAGGAATGCCTGGGATGATCCTGCATACACTGGATTTACTCATGAGGAGAAATACCAATGTGCATTCATTACCAGTGATGCTGCTTCCCAAATTATACAGATTTTCTTTTTGAGGGTAGAAAAAATATGAGTAAAAGAGATCAGCTCAGAGTATCATGAGCACTGGAAAGGTTGGGAACAGTCCAGATTTCAAAGAGATGCTTAACTGCATTCTTCAAATATCTCTGTGAAACCCAGTTACACATGACAGAGAAATGGTATACTCATTGTGCTGGGATCATTTCTAACTGGAATTCAGCCAGACCTTTTTAAGCAGAAAGGCGGGCAGGGGCACAATCCTGTCATTAAATGTCCTTGTCATTTTATCTTCATTCCTCTGATTCATTGCAGATGGTGCTTTGGAAAATGTTTTAGTGCCTTTCTCACTTCAATTACCATCAGTTCACACTCAGTTCATAATGGCAGAATAATTGAGCAGGGGACTGGTTCACAATCCTTGTGGATCTTTTTGACATTTACTTGTGGTTCCTCTAGTTCTTTATCTTGCAGCAGATTTTTACTTGGAAAATTAAATCTGAAAATGTTTGAAGGTTTGAAAAAAGTACAAAGACTGATTACTTTGGTTACTTTATTTCAACATTAGATTAATTTATGGATTAAAATTACATGTCCTAAGCAAAAAAAATTATAGTAACTATGAGATGTATGACTCAATATGAAGTCAGCACAGTGTAATTCACAAATTTTTTTCTTTATAGAAAAGTCAAGGTAATAAAACCCAATAACAATGTCCCAATACTGTTATAACAGTGCTGTCATACAATCTCTAGGTACATTAATTATAGTGAATAGTAAAGTCAACCAAGCATTTATTGCTTGTGATTCCCTGTGCATCATTTATTGGCTAATTTATTAATCTGACATTAATACAAATATTAGAGAGGTTTCTGGCTTTATAAGTATTGTTATTGAAGAATGATGATTAGAGAATTAAAGAATGATGATCTTTATAATGCTTTGCAGACATAGGGGTGATATGCAGCTAGTGGGATTCTACTTTGTAATGTAGTTCACTGACCATGATAATATATTAGATTAGCTATGCCATAATAATATATGACCATGATACTGACCATGATAATATATTAGATTAGCTATGCCATAATAATATATGACCATGATACTGACCATGATAATATATTAGATTAGCTATGCATAATAATTTAAGTAAGAAAAAAGGTGTTATCTAGATATTTTCAGCACAATTGTACTTGTTTTTCTATGATAATATTTCTAAATAGTCACCAAAATGTTGGTTTCTACAGAGAATTGGAAATAGTAATTGCATAGTATGGTGATCTGGCAGTCTGTCTGGAAACAAATCAAGAGAGAAATAATTATGCAAGACTTCAGAGCTACAGCGTCAAAACCTGAAATAATTTCTAATTCTGGCAGACATATATTTGTCAGCTTAAGGAAATAACAAAGGGTTTTTTCTTTGTTTAGTTTTAAATAATCTAGATGGTTGGATTTGTTATATCCATATGTTGCAAACACTAATATTATTCCTTGTAAAAGTAAGCAAGAAAAATCACCAAAACATTCCAGACCAACCATTAATAAAGAGAAAAGTTCAAACACAATTTAAGTTTTTTTTTAAGACCGTTCAGGTAAGCTTTTCCTAAACTTTGCTACACAGATTTGTAGTTGGATACCTGGATGCCTTTTTCAGTGTCACACATGCTCTTGGGAGCAGAATGAGATGGTATGGCTTCTTAGGTGCTTGATTCTCATAACAGCAAGAAATTCACTTTCAATTTTTCCTGTTCTTCTTCTCACTGCCCTTTGGCAAAAAAATCTCAGGATAGTTAGAGAAACAGAATTTTTTCTTACTTGGGTTATACAATCCTTTTAGGACTGAACAGACTGTTCCGACAACATTTGCATTGGCAGTGGACAGAAAGAGAGCTCTTCTGACCAAGAAATATTCTGAATACCATCTATTTATGGTTCTCTTTGCCTCTAGTGTCAGAGACAAGACAACCAGCCTTGCCTGAGCCCTCCTATCCTTGCCCTGCTTTGGCTGAGGAGAAGATGGGCTCTCTGTCTTCTGTTCCTCTTGAACCTCTGCCTGATCCACAGGTCCAGCAGTGGTATCATGCTAAGAAGATGCTTTTCACACATCTTGAAGGGTCTTTCCTACATCACATATTTCCTTTGGTGTCCTCACCCAACCACAAGGAAAAAGGAGGTCCTGACCTGATGGGGTCCTGACCTCAAGCTGTGCCACAAGAGCTCTGGCATCCCAAGGACCTGCAGGACAGAGAGGCCTTCTGCTTAGCCCATTAAGGTGACACCAGCCAAGTTTAGCAGGTGTTGAGTACTGTGGCACTGAACAGCACAGCATCCTGGCACCACTGACAAACAATTAAATCCACTCATTGCATTTGGCTTTATTACATTTGTGAGTGTAGGAACCATCATCCAGCCATATTTTGAGAAAATGCCTTAAGGATTCAGGCTCTCATGCTGCTTTCTCTGCATCACTTCCATTTCCCCTCATGGCACCCATTCTTGCACAGACACTTGCCCCTTAATCTTTTAAAGGCACTTCTGGGGTGCTTTTCTGTACTCTATTGTCTCAGCCCATGTAGTATTTCACACCCAAGGGTTTTGAAGAGAATTCAACTTTCTCCCTGAGCTTTCTTGGTTGGTTTTTAATCCTGAGGAATTTGGGATAGGTCAGTTATCCTCTCTAGGTACAAGAAACAGAAATATTCTTCCCAGATAGGAGACAGGACATGAGCTGAAATCACATAACTCCATTGCTTAATATTTTCACCTGGTTTTAGATATCTCATGCTTTGGAGTATAAGCTGTTCTCATATCTGTGGAGATTTTTTGCATGAAACAATCAGATTTCAAGCTGAGTTCCTTTTCTGCAGCATTCACTACATCATCAGGCTCCTCGTTGTCTGGATTGCAAGTTGGATGAGACTGGATTTCTTTTCTTCTTTTATATTTCATTTCCCTGCCTCATACTTATGCCTAAAAATTCTCCAGTGTCAGAAAGCGTCTACAAGACTTTAATGAGGAGAGTAGTCTTGGATGGGGCAAACGTTTCCTAACCTAATGTTTAAATGTTTGACCTAATGTTCAAAATTAGGTAGAGAATTGGGTGGAAAAAAGAGTCTCTAAAAAATTAAAATTCCTTTACACTGCAGGGAGAACAACAAGAGGGGTTCATCAGAGAAAAAGGCCTTTTTTTACCATGGCCATACTGTATTTTTGTGTTAATTTTATGTGTTCCAAAACCTAATTTTACAGGGAATCTGATAAGATATTTTAATTCTATATTTATCTGAGCTTAATGTTTACTAGTAGATTGCAGTCCTAATCTTGAGAATTTGCTCATGCTTTTAACTATTGCTTGCATACTATCTTCTTGTTCCATATGTCTTTTACTCAAAAGTGCCTATTATTATAAGATGAGGAAAGCTGTTTTTTTCCCTTTCAGCTGTAGAAGATGGACATATATATAATTAATCTTAATATACATGAATAACTTTTTAAAAAAATAATCTCAGAGACAATTTTGAATGCCTTTGCTTGAGTTTTTAACAAAAAAAAATAAATACATGTAGCAAAAAACTGCTAGATCCTTTACCAAAAAGTAGAGGTACAAAGGGGCTGTGTGTTGAATGTATAAAGCACTACTGTGAAGGAACCAACACCAAAGAAATATTCATATTCTCCATGCATTGATACCACCTGTGCCACTGAGAATGCCATGGAAAATATGGTGATTTGGTTACTGGCCCAGTCCACAGATTTTCAAAAGAATGATTTAACTCATGTGAATGTTCTCAGAGCAGTTCCTTGTATAACACACCTGCCTAAGGTTGCTCCCACGCAGAAATACTCGAGTGAGTACACTCGCAGTTTTTAATGAGCTATTCATAGAAAAACTCCCAGCTGAAATATGAGGTTTAAACATTTTGCTGCTCTTTGAAGGAACCCAAATTCTTCTAAAAGCTCCTTGGCCCATGCATAGAATTACCTATAGGAAAAAAAAGAAGGTGGTAGATACATTATGCACAGATTTTTCAGAAAGGGTATTCCATTGACATATAGAGAATATGCTGGCTGAGCCTTCTCATACAGTGAGAAAAAAATTGTTTCCCTGTGACTTTTTGTATTTATTATCAGCTTCACCTTGGGAGTCCAAGTTATTTTTTAATACTTCTCCAATTTGCTTCTTTTCAAGGGTGGGGGAAGGATGGAATGAAGGAGATTACTTTTGATATTTATATTATTTTTACTGCACATGTGATTGTGTCAAGCTGTAAATTCCTTGCTAAATTTTTTAAATCCCTCTGATGTCTGACAAGGAGTTGGAAAAATATAAATGTTAAATTTTATGGGTTTTTTCCGTGTTACTATAGTCTGCAGTTCTATTATAAACTGTCATCTGTAATATAATCAAAGGAAAATTGGTAGGAAACCTTATTGTAGTCCAAGGAACATTCCTTTTTATGTGAATTCACTGACTTTAATAGGATTTAGACTGTCTGGCTCAATCTGGAACTTTTAGAAAACGTTAGGAAAGATTGAGTCAGAAAAGAACTGGCTTGTTTATGGGATGTCCCCACAACTTACCTTGAATTACAGTGATATATAATGTCAAAAAAGTTGCTTCCCCATTGAGTCAGAGCCTTTCAATCATTAAAAATGTGTCTATGTCATCCCTAGTGCAGTACTTGTATCTTTCTCATTGGCAACTGACACCACTGTCAGTTTTTAGCTTAAAAAACTAGCAGCAAATTAAGAGTTGTAAAGGGTTGCTTCTTTCTCTTTGCTTTCCTGTCACTGATTGGTTTCTGGACACAGCTTGATATTCACATTTGTACTGAGAGCAGCACGAGGGAGTGTTTGCCCTGGGCCAGGCAAGATGGGATGGTTCGAATATAAAATAAAGCTGTTGTCTTTGTCCCAGGGAATGTGCAGTTTTTCAGCTGGAAAGGAATTCCTTACCCAATAGCTGTGTCCTGTTCTGGCAAGACTGACTTCTGCCTTCCCCATCTGGATGGTGTGGGACATCAGGACTTGCTTTTCCAAGGAGTGCTGGGACATGAACTTCTGCCAAGGGCCCAAACCCAACCAGACCACAAACCTCATAAGTGAAGAAGTTGGTTGCTCCTGATCTCGCTGTGAGCCAACACGTGGCCACCCATAGAAGAAGCAGAGATGTTGGAGCTGGCTGAGTTTGAAGGACCCAAATGGTGATTCTATGACACAGCAAGGTGTTCCAGGAACTGCTGTCTTGAATGCACATATATCATTATGGATTAAAAAAAAGTTTTAAAAAGGAGAGAGTAGAAGGAAAAGCTGGGCTCTGTATTGCTGGGTTCTGAATGACCTGAGCATTCTCTTGCTTGCAAACTAATCTGGATTCAAAATGCAACATTGTGAAGTCGTGTTAGGAGGACCTGCTCAGGGATGTTGGGGAGGTGGGTCCAGGCCTGGGGCAGCACCCTAGTTACAGGGCTATCATGTCATCAGTGGGTGCTGGGTTTATGATCCAGATATGTTCCATATCTGATGGGGCAGGTGAGATCAGTAAGATGCAGGAGATCACAGAATTACAGAACGAGAAATGTTGGAAGGGAGCTTGTCAGCTCAACTANAAAAAGGCCTTTTTTTACCATGGCCATACTGTATTTTTGTGTTAATTTTATGTGTTCCAAAACCTAATTTTACAGGGAATCTGATAAGATATTTTAATTCTATATTTATCTGAGCTTAATGTTTACTAGTAGATTGCAGTCCTAATCTTGAGAATTTGCTCATGCTTTTAACTATTGCTTGCATACTATCTTCTTGTTCCATATGTCTTTTACTCAAAAGTGCCTATTATTATAAGATGAGGAAAGCTGTTTTTTTCCCTTTCAGCTGTAGAAGATGGACATATATATAATTAATCTTAATATACATGAATAACTTTTTAAAAAAATAATCTCAGAGACAATTTTGAATGCCTTTGCTTGAGTTTTTAACAAAAAAAAATAAATACATGTAGCAAAAAACTGCTAGATCCTTTACCAAAAAGTAGAGGTACAAAGGGGCTGTGTGTTGAATGTATAAAGCACTACTGTGAAGGAACCAACACCAAAGAAATATTCATATTCTCCATGCATTGATACCACCTGTGCCACTGAGAATGCCATGGAAAATATGGTGATTTGGTTACTGGCCCAGTCCACAGATTTTCAAAAGAATGATTTAACTCATGTGAATGTTCTCAGAGCAGTTCCTTGTATAACACACCTGCCTAAGGTTGCTCCCACGCAGAAATACTCGAGTGAGTACACTCGCAGTTTTTAATGAGCTATTCATAGAAAAACTCCCAGCTGAAATATGAGGTTTAAACATTTTGCTGCTCTTTGAAGGAACCCAAATTCTTCTAAAAGCTCCTTGGCCCATGCATAGAATTACCTATAGGAAAAAAAAGAAGGTGGTAGATACATTATGCACAGATTTTTCAGAAAGGGTATTCCATTGACATATAGAGAATATGCTGGCTGAGCCTTCTCATACAGTGAGAAAAAAATTGTTTCCCTGTGACTTTTTGTATTTATTATCAGCTTCACCTTGGGAGTCCAAGTTATTTTTTAATACTTCTCCAATTTGCTTCTTTTCAAGGGTGGGGGAAGGATGGAATGAAGGAGATTACTTTTGATATTTATATTATTTTTACTGCACATGTGATTGTGTCAAGCTGTAAATTCCTTGCTAAATTTTTTAAATCCCTCTGATGTCTGACAAGGAGTTGGAAAAATATAAATGTTAAATTTTATGGGTTTTTTCCGTGTTACTATAGTCTGCAGTTCTATTATAAACTGTCATCTGTAATATAATCAAAGGAAAATTGGTAGGAAACCTTATTGTAGTCCAAGGAACATTCCTTTTTATGTGAATTCACTGACTTTAATAGGATTTAGACTGTCTGGCTCAATCTGGAACTTTTAGAAAACGTTAGGAAAGATTGAGTCAGAAAAGAACTGGCTTGTTTATGGGATGTCCCCACAACTTACCTTGAATTACAGTGATATATAATGTCAAAAAAGTTGCTTCCCCATTGAGTCAGAGCCTTTCAATCATTAAAAATGTGTCTATGTCATCCCTAGTGCAGTACTTGTATCTTTCTCATTGGCAACTGACACCACTGTCAGTTTTTAGCTTAAAAAACTAGCAGCAAATTAAGAGTTGTAAAGGGTTGCTTCTTTCTCTTTGCTTTCCTGTCACTGATTGGTTTCTGGACACAGCTTGATATTCACATTTGTACTGAGAGCAGCACGAGGGAGTGTTTGCCCTGGGCCAGGCAAGATGGGATGGTTCGAATATAAAATAAAGCTGTTGTCTTTGTCCCAGGGAATGTGCAGTTTTTCAGCTGGAAAGGAATTCCTTACCCAATAGCTGTGTCCTGTTCTGGCAAGACTGACTTCTGCCTTCCCCATCTGGATGGTGTGGGACATCAGGACTTGCTTTTCCAAGGAGTGCTGGGACATGAACTTCTGCCAAGGGCCCAAACCCAACCAGACCACAAACCTCATAAGTGAAGAAGTTGGTTGCTCCTGATCTCGCTGTGAGCCAACACGTGGCCACCCATAGAAGAAGCAGAGATGTTGGAGCTGGCTGAGTTTGAAGGACCCAAATGGTGATTCTATGACACAGCAAGGTGTTCCAGGAACTGCTGTCTTGAATGCACATATATCATTATGGATTAAAAAAAAGTTTTAAAAAGGAGAGAGTAGAAGGAAAAGCTGGGCTCTGTATTGCTGGGTTCTGAATGACCTGAGCATTCTCTTGCTTGCAAACTAATCTGGATTCAAAATGCAACATTGTGAAGTCGTGTTAGGAGGACCTGCTCAGGGATGTTGGGGAGGTGGGTCCAGGCCTGGGGCAGCACCCTAGTTACAGGGCTATCATGTCATCAGTGGGTGCTGGGTTTATGATCCAGATATGTTCCATATCTGATGGGGCAGGTGAGATCAGTAAGATGCAGGAGATCACAGAATTACAGAACGAGAAATGTTGGAAGGGAGCTTGTCAGCTCAACTAGTCCAAGCCCCCTGCTCAAGCAGGGTCAGTCACAGCCAGTTGCCAGGACCATGTCCAGATGGATTTGGAAAATCTCCTACACCAGAGAGCCCACAATGTCTTTGGATTGCCTGATGCATTGCCTGATCACCCTCACAGGAAAATTGTCTCCTGATGCTGAGACAGAACCTCCCATGTTTAAGTTTGTGCCTGTAGCCCCTTCTCTTGTCACTGGGTTCCACTGGCAGGGGTCTGGCTCCCTCATGTTCATTCTCTCCCTTCAGATACTTATATACACTGACAAAATCCACCTGAGTATCTCCTCTCGAGGTTGGAAAGTTCTAGCTCTCGCATCCTCTTTGGCTATGAAAGATCCTCCCAGTCCCTGTATCAGCTTTGTGGTCTTGCACTGGATTTGCTCCAGTAAATCCCATTCCCACTAGGTCCCCGGGTGTTCAGCCAAAGAGACAGAAACATGACTTCATGGACTGCTCATGCTCTGAATGGGCCTGAGTTTCTCATACTGTCATGAAGAGAAATCCTGAAGTCTGTCTGGCAGAAACTTCTGTGAGTTTTCAAAGGTACTGGAAATCTCTCTCCAGTTTCAGGAAACTTCAGTTATTTTAGGCTGATGGAATTGTTCCCCCTTTTTTTTTTTTGCCCACCCAGTGCCAGGGACCTACATTTTGGTGAGCCATTGCTGAAGCACCTAACTAGACAATTAGACTTGGTGGGCTGTGTTTCACTTGTACAAAGTATGAAACAAGAGACAACAGATACTAGCCCACAGAGGAGAAGCAGGAGGCAAAGAGATAATATTGGTCTGCAGGTTTGGTCTGCCAGTGTCTAAGTTCTTTCATGTTTGGGTCACTCCCTGAAACTTAGACAGGTTCAGCAGTAGCTGGAGAACACTATTGTCAGGTGGTGTGTTTGTTGCTTTCAGAGGTCAGCAAAATCCTGACCCTTAAAATATTTCTCCGTAAACTGAGTGCTGCATTTACAATTGCTATGGTAGTACAATCAGACTGGGGTCTTTACAGAATCATTCTGGTTTCTAACAAACAAATTTCTTTAAAAATCCACTTATTAGCATAAAGCTACTGAACAAGGGCATTTAAGACAGCAGCACTTTTTAAATTTACTTACTTTCAAAACTTATTATCCATCAGACTGAGACTTAATACCATTTTTATGTACTAGCATAGTTAGCCAGTCCCCCCAAAACTCATGTCTTTTTCTATTAGTTTTTCCTATCTATTTTACTCTCAAGATTTTCTTTTCTTGCACTTTGAATTATTGCGTTTCCATTTTTATTTTAAATAAACATCCTTTGCTTTTTTATTAGCACTAGACTTGCAGTCTCATTCCCATTAATTTATTTCATTACTTCCTTAATTTTTTAGTTGTGCTACAACAGCTAGTTTCCTAAAGATTTCCATATAGAAATAATGTATAGATTATATAAACATAGTTTATATAACAGATCACATTAATAAATTATTTTACTGCAAAATATAAAGTTGTTATATAGAATATTATTTATTTAAAATATTAATGTTTTATAAATTTATAAAATGCACATATAATATGTATATCTAGATTATATAAATATAGACAACTATAATACATAAACATATATGTATGCATAACTACATGGCTCTCAGGGAAACTGAGTGCTTGCTTCCATGATCTGTGCATGCCAGGCCAGCTGAATGGCCTTGGGTCTCTATGACCAAATGAGGTGCCAGGAATAGGAAAGGTGTGATTCAGTGATACTTACAGCCCCTGTCTCTGGGTGTTGGAAAAAGCCATTGAGTTGGGATTCATCCCACCCATCTGTAGCTGTTTGTACAGTGGAGGAGCTGCAGCTCAGCTGGTCAGAGGAGAAATAGAGGCTCAGTGACAAGACAGAGGCATCAATAGGTAGCAAGGGCATCCTGGCTGGCCTCTGGCAGTTGGTAAAAGACTTCACATCTGCTGTGGGCCCAGTGTCATACCTATTAGTCCCATATAGATGTCCTGGATACCTCAGGGCATTTAATGTGGAACTAGGTACATAAATCCCTTCAGATTCCTTTATGGCAGAATTTAAAGATAGAGCCTAGAATAGCTTGGGAGTATCATCCCCTAGAAATACTGGTTTCTTCTCTTTTTCTATTACAGGAGTCTCAACATGGGGCTCAGGCATGTGAATGTCAACAGTGCTAACTTTACCCTGAGCTCCTGAGGCCATTTTCAGCAGAAGGGGTGAAGACCTGCTAGGGCTCCTCACAACTGGTACACATACACACAGCACCAGTGTGAGACTCACCCGCTCCAAATCAGGCAGGAAAGACTCCTGAGGGCACCTGGGTTGGCAATAGATGCTGATAATAAGGCAAATGAATCCTGCTGCCAGCTGCTATGGGTCTCCAGGCTGGTGTCACTAGATGTCCATTACTGCCTGTAATGGGACCTTGGGCATTTAGCTCATGAGTAAACACCAAATTGTGTTTTAAACTAGAGCCAAATCCCATTTCTAAATTCAGGTGAGATCAATTGGCTTAGAAGTCAGAGTTAACTTCTAGCTATCACCTTTTTTCTCTTGCCTTGTTTTTCTCTTTTTCTTGCCATAGCTGGAGCTATAGCCACAAGCACAGTGTTAGGGAGAGGATGGAAATACTTGCCACTCCTCATCTGGTGTGTAACAGAGCAAGCAAGTGAGGTTACTGAGCTGTCATCCCTACCAAATCACAGGAAGCACACTATGCCAGATATGTGTACTTAAGATTTGACAAAAAAATTGTCATATGTTACTCCACTTCACTTACCCTACATGTGATGACTTGTTATTCATGTGTGCCCTTTTCAGAGACACAGGCTTTAAAAGAATTATTGGAGCAGAGCTCCCAAAAGGTATTTTCAGGTACTGGTTCTGTAACTGTTCAAAGTGGGTCCACAACATTTCTCTTGTTAACTTTTTGCAAGAAGGGAGAACAGTGACTCACTTCAGTTCCATGTTCCCTTTCCATCACCTCTACCATATCAATAAGAAGATGTGGTGTAGCACTGCCAGCACCATCTGCAAAAAAAAAAAAAA